>CM041024.1:987500-1587500 GCA_022984855.1 Dimocarpus longan | reverse complement strand
ATATTCTATACAGTGATCGCCTCTCCACCATTGGAGCAAGGCGCCGTGAACATAGACCCTTCACTTGGTCGAACCACATAAATCTTGGTGTTCCTCTTCTTTCTAACTGTCTCTATTCTCTTCTCTCTCAATTTTTCACAGATCTACGGTCCTGAACTTTGAAGAATCTTGTTGACCAGATTTTAACGTCATCAATAAGTAACTTTAAAGGTATATTATTCTTTAAACTTACAATTTTTTTTTTGTCTCAAATTTACCACTTTCAGTATTGAAATGGGGCGTAGAATAGATTTATTGTGATGGAGAAATTAAGAAGTTACTTTATGTCAAATAAATATTAGTAAGAACAATTTTCATTTTAATCCCTATATTTTATGATTTATTTCGTTTTTATCCGTAAATGCTTTATTGAAAGTTGTGATCATGAAAATTTCAGAACCCATCAGTTTTTTTGAACCAAAATTTAATTAAAATTTAAGAGATTAAATTGATGGATTTTGAAAATTTTAGGAACTATAGCTTTTAATAATGTATTTAAAGAATATATTTACTGTTATAAGCTTTAGGGTTGAAACAAATAAATGGAAAAAATTTTGAAGAGCTATGTAGAGAATTTTAGAAATATAGAAGAAGAAAAGATTATGAAAAAATGTAGAGAGAGTAGTTTTTTATTTATAAAAAGTGGGATACAATTTACATAAGGTTAATGTCTATTATAGGTAAATATTGGTTTTTAATGATCAATCAAATCTTACTAACACAATATAACTAATTAGATGCTACATACAACTTGTAAGCATAGATTTGGTAACTTAGTCAATTATCACATAAGTAATCAACTTGATAATGTGACAAATTAAATTTGAAATTTTTCCTTCCATGAAAGTGAAAGATTATATTCATAATTTTTAATTTTAAAAATTGTAAAAATGGAAGGCATTGGAAGACCTCCTCCAGTTTGGTTTGTTTATGGAAATTAAATAAAGAAAAGCAGGAAACAAGGAGCACGTTGGACGGGCAAAGTTAGGCTCTCATCGTCAATAAGCCCATGTATGTATGTATAGTCACTTGTGTTTCGAAAGCAACTTCATAGATATCTGTAACTGTGATGTGATCTAACCCATATCAGATCAGAACTCATCGGCCACTTGATTTTAATACAACTGGTTTCAATCATACACAACCCGATCCATCACACCAAATGCCAGGTGATATTATTTCAAACCGCAATTTTAAAGTCAAAGAAAGAAGATATAAATACTTAAAATTTCCAAGTAACTTCCAAAACCACATAAACTAATTAATCAGTAACTTCACTCAAGACCCAAGCCTCTATATAAATATCCTTAGTTCCAAGTCAAGAAATCGATCCAAAAACATCATCATCATCATCCCACAATGGGCCCCTGGCAAAATATTAGCCTGACACGTTGATTCCTTAGGATGCCTTTTAACTGTTAAAATTTCATACAAACATAAAATAAAAATATATATATATATTTTTGGAAAAAATAATAAGAAATTTGTTTATATATATATTTTTCATGTATATTTTGATATTTTTTTTGTCACAAATTAAAAACGTCTTCTTTAACTACAATATATAAAAAATAACTATATATCTAAAGTACTATCTCATGATATCAAAAAAAACATAAAAGTACTATTTTCTAATTATTTAAAATATCAACAACACCATCTGACATTCATCATGCGCACGTCGTTCCCTCCTAAAAGCTAAAACACAATTGATTTAATTTCAAATTGGAATTCACCATCACTTGCTAGGAACAAATTAAAACATGAAAATCACTTTAAACTATTCAAAAAACACTATACCCACAGCATCCATCCAAGGCCAGTTTAGTAATTTAGTGCCATGAATTAATTCACTGACACATGTCTTGAATACATGGCAAGTAAACCCACGGGCCTACACAATTCCACATATTAAGAAAAAAAAAAAAACCAAAATCCCCGTCAAAACTCTCAGTATACATCATGTCATTACAATAAAAAACACTAAACACATTGAGCACCATCTCCATTTACCACCTTCACTTGTTCCTCTGTTACACCAACCAAACCCGACGCCACAAAGCTCTCCAAAATCAAAACAAACCAGAAAACGAAAAACACCATTTTCCATTTTTCCACGATCAAATATGAGGGCCAGCAACCACTTGATTGGTGTCTTAAACTTCTTGACATTCCTGCTAGCAATAGCGATCCTTGGGGGTGGAATATGGTTGAGCACCAGAGCCAACAACACTGACTGTCTCAAGTTCCTGCAGTGGCCACTTATAGTCATAGGAGCCTCCATCATGGTGGTCTCTCTGGCTGGCTTTGCTGGGGCCTGCTACCGCAACACCATCCTCATGCAGTTCTACCTCTTCGTCATGTTCTTCATCCTCGCAGCCCTCATCGGCTTCATCATCTTCGCCTACGCCGTCACTGACAAGGGCTCTGGTCAGGTGGTCGTGAACCGGGGATATCTCGACTACCGTCTCGAAGACTACACGGGTACTTGGCTGGCGGACCGAGTGTCGGATAATAGTTACTGGGTCAAGATCAGCTCCTGTATTCGAGACTCTCATGTTTGTGCTAAGATGGGGAGGCTTGTTGGTGGTGTTCCTGAGACTGCTGACATGTTCTATCTCAGGAAGCTCAGCCCTATTCAGGTCTCTAAATTTCCCTTCACTTTCCTCAAATTTGATTTTGATTTTGTTTCTTTAATCTGTTGTTTCAGTTTTTAGTTTTTAGTTTTTATTTTGAGACCTTTAAGTAACTGAATTTGAACACTGAGGTGAGAAGTGTGTGGGGCTAGGTTATGTTTGTTATCACTTATATTTCTAATTAAGTGGAGTTTAAGTAATGATTTAAGTGAAGTTTAAGGAATGAAGAAAATGTAATGAGAGAGTAGATCTAGTCTTTGTTTAGGCTGTGTAAAGTCTTCTGTAGGCTATATCTTCTACTATATTCAATTTTTTTTATTAATCTCTCTTATTTAGATTCAAATTTTGTTCACAGGAAGGAGAATTTTACCTTTTTTAATTTTAACCATTGAATGATTTGAGTCATCATAATTTCTGTTTTAATTTTAGATTTTTTAATTATTAAAATATGGAATCTTGAAGATAATGATTCAATAAAAGTGGACAGCGCTGGGCGGTGCCTTGATTGTTGGGGTTCTAAATCCAATAATTATGTCTGATATGTCAATGGGCAGAATTGTAAATTAACATCATAGAGTGACTAATATGGGCTGGGGTTGGCGAAATTGCAGTTTCGCTTGTCACTTTCTTCTTTTTACCAAAAAAGGTCTGAAGAAATTAGAAAGGATATTCCATTGGGCCATTCTTTGAAAGTGTTGGGTAGCCTTTTTAGCCTTACCTATATTATTTGCTTTTTCCATTTTGTCTGGTTGCTTGGCTCACTTAATTCAAGCTAGAAAGCACATGAAAAGATAAAAGAAAGTTAGAATCTAGTCTGAAATGGGGATTTTTTTTTTTTTTTTTTTCTTTCCTTTTTTTTCATTTGGTTTCTTCTATATCTTCTCAGCTACCAAACATGTAATAAAACATTGCTTCTCACCAACTTTGACAAGGTACCTAACGTTTAGGCAGCTGCTTGCTCTGGTGAAAGTTTTATATTATTGTATTCATATGTCATATACAATATCGAAAGAAAGATATTTGAATACAATTCTCAATGATGTCATGAAATAAATTAGTTTCAACTTTTAATTCAAATTTTTTTAATTCTCCCTTCTTTTTTATTGCTTTGGCACAATCAAGTGTGTCATGTTATTTTTTTCTTTATCCCAATGTGGATTATTGTTATTCATTGTCTTTTGTTTTGATCCTTACTAGTGGCTTGCATATAATATAATTTATGACTTGACGGCCTTATCTTTCGGTTCCCAAAGAGACATGAGTTGTTTTGAGACTTAAAAATCTTGAAGGATTTTCAAAATAGTAATAAAAAAAAAAGTTTCTATCACCATTTAGCAATGAGATACACAAAAAGTGAAACATCCACTATCAACCACAACTACCGCAAAGAAACAATGTGTTTCTAAGAATATATACATAACGCATATTTTCTGGTGCCTACTTTTGCACTTTGTTTCATTATCTGATTATTTTGTAGTGTACTCTTTTACATTAAGTGTTTGCATTTCAAGTCTACGTGTACGTGATCTGAGTATTTTGTACTCTCTAGTTTAGCGTAACAATAAGTTCCCAATATGGTCTATGCAGTCTGGTTGCTGCAAGCCCCCAACAGAGTGTGGATATGTCTATGTGAATGAGACCTATTGGATTGCTGGTGGAGGGCTGGTGGGTACCAATCCTGACTGCACTATGTGGAGCAATGATCAAGAGCAGTTGTGCTATCAATGCAGCTCGTGCAAAGCAGGTGTTCTGGCCAGCCTCAAGAAGAGCTGGAGGAAGGTCTCAGTTATCAACATTGTTGTGTTAATAATCCTAGTGATTTTGTATGTGATTGGCTGTGCAGCCTTTAGGAACGATCGCCGGATTGATAATGATGAACCCTATGGCGAAGCTAGGATGACGAAGACGCAGCCAAGTAGAATCCAGCTTTAAGTAATATGTAAAGAAAGTAAGATACAAATAGCTTCTTTGTTAAGATTGTAATTTCAGGTTTTAATATTACAGTTAGGGCATGTTTATTTCAGATAAAAGGACTTGGGGTTTTTGTTTCAGTTTTGAAAAAAGAAAAAGAAAAAATTGGCTGTATACGTTGTGTGAATCTATTTTCCTTCTGGCAATCTTCTATTTGGGAAGAAAAAATTATCAATGTATCAAAACAAGAGGATGAAGAATTATTTTCCTTAATACAGATCTGTATTTATATAATATGCCTCATGCATGAGCAACTTTGATCAAGCCGAAAAAGGGTTCAAAAGAAAAGGAAGACTAACATTGACCTGACGTGGATCTATTTTCGTTTTTGGATGATGCTTGTTATGAAATGAAAATATTCTTAACACTTGCTAATGTTAATTATTGTTAGAAAATTATATTTTGAAGTACCTTGATATTTATTAAAATAAGAAGTTAGTTCAATTTGTGCATCAGTCATTCTTTTCATGTACAAGATGCGAAATTCAATAATTTTCTTTTGAGATATTATTTACAGTGGAAACGATGTGAATCTGGGATATTGTTGAGACAGAATTCTCTCTCTTTGTCATAAGACACATTGGACATTGGACGTAGGTCAAAATTCAATAATCTGTAACCAGAATCTTGTACACAGGATAAATCTATTGGAAAATTTGCAGGAACCAATAAGAGGGCTACAATTACCGGTTACTATATAAGTTTTTGTTAACAAAATGGGTTCTTGCTCAGGTGAATGTTGTCTTGGAAGGAAAAACTAATGTTCCCAGACCAACAGACATGCAAAGGCTCACATCAAAATTTATTACCTTCCTCTCTAGGATGCCTGAAAGGTTTGCGATTAATATTAGAAGTGCGTATGGTTGCACGTGCAGACATGAAAACTAGAACTGACACAGCAAGTGCTGATTATGTAGATCTAGTAAAGTCAACTCCAACCTAAGAGAACATGATTTCTGAATGATCAGATAGAGAATCAAATTTAAAAAATGAACAATACACCATATCATGCACACATGCAACCAGAGAGAAGAAAAGTAGAATATGAGACTATGTTTTGGGACTTAAAGTTGTGTCATGATCCATTAGGAATTTTTGCAAATGGTAGTGTGGAATGCATTGGAAATCCAAGAGAGGTAACTTTAATGAGATATACATATATGCTTTGTCCTGTACTGTATAGTTACAGCTCAATCTCTGCCTCAGTTACAGCACTGGTTAGATTGTGTACACATCTCCCTCCAGAAGAGATGTCATACAATTTTGACCTATTAATATTTCATAATAGTATTCCAGTTCGCCCGTTTTCACTAAATTTTCCTTTGTCTAATGATTTTCCTCATTGACTTATAGTTCTAAATTCGTGCATTATCAGTATTGTACAACTAGGAATAAGATTTTGAAGATCGACAATTATACAGCTTTCAAAAGTAGAGATACCAAGTTTTATGTCATATATGGATGCTAAACAAAAACGGATAGAAGTAAACAATAAAATAACATAAACGTGGCTCAATAGTCATTGAATTTTTTGTATGCTATGATACCTTATGTCTACCAAAGGTGGTGATACATTTACGAGAAGTTACTACATGAAAATGACCTCAAATAACTAATTAGGATCCTGCATATATTTGTGTTACATTACACCTAGACAAGATGTAAATTATAAATATAAAACTAAGCAGTTTTTGAAAAAGAACCAAACTCTTATTTACCTGATCCGATTTTCACCTATTGTTTGCTCTTCTCGGCAGTGTTCTGGATTCCATCTAATGATTGTACGCTCTCCAACATCATAGCTCTCCAAACAAGATGGAGAGGCACTACTGTGGCCATTTTTATTTATGTCAAGAACCAACAACGTTTTGGCAACGCTTCCACAAAGTCGAATCGTGCAATGAAAATCAGACCACACTCTTAATCGCCAGTTTGCATCATTATCGTCATCTCCTTCAGACAAAACAAGCACAGCATATTCGGAATGAACCAAAGAGGGATGATGATGGTAGGCGACAAAATCCACACCATACTGTGATCCAGACCTCACAACCCAATTCCTTGTTCTAAGATGCGAATAAGCCTTGTAAAACACAGGAAACGTGCCCTTCTTAGACTTCATGTACCGCCACAGCTCTTCATCATTCATCGCGCGCTTATCATAACCAACGATTTTAATGCATTTTAGAGAATGACATAAATAAAAAGCTTCCTCCATACCCAATTGAAACCACTGCTTGTCCTTATCAGCTGTAACAATCGGTCGACCAAAACATGCACGGTTAAGAAGATCGGATTGTTCTGCCTCCACACTGAGAATCGCACTGCATCCAGAGAGTAAAGCACGAGCTTCAAATCGTATAAGAGAAGACTGAAGCTCCAGGATGATTTTCGATATGGGGTCTGCAAGAGCTTTGGCTTTGGAGCCCTTTCCTTTCCATCTTGGCGCCATTTTTCAATAAACTAAACACCTAATAAATTCAAATCAACAACAATACCGTCATGTAAATACTGCAAATTAAAATCAGCCAACATGGCTGATAATTAAAATTGAAATGAGAAAAAAAAGAGTATTAAATTCTGTAGTTTCTTAATGTCTATAAAAAGCACTGGAGCATTTCATCGAACACATTCTATGCACACCATTGGAACATAAAAAATTCCCGCAACTACCAGAAGGTCACGTCTGGTGTGATCTCACATCATTCATAGAAACTAAGATCTATAAATGTCGTTTTTAACATCATTCAAAATGACTCCATAGTACATCCTACAATAACATGATAAAAAAAAAGGTGCAAAATATTTAGCTTCTTTTGCAAAACTAAAAATATTAAAAAATTCTAACAACTTGTATTGTGTGTGTGTGTGTGTTTTTTTTTTTTTTTTTCTATTTATAAATTTTTTGGCTTATTCAAATTACAGAACATGAGTGGAGGTATACCTATTAAGTTGGTAACGGTCAGGGAATAGACAATTTCTTCGGAAAGTAAGAAACTTGAAAGTTCCGGTTCCCTTCGTTTTACTCGAAAAACAGACTAATATTACTTTCTAACAACATCTAATAGCATCTCTCAGAAGTCTAAAATCAGATAATCAGAGCAATTTGTGAATGAGGACTCTCCTTAAAATTGGAAACAAAAATACCAAAAAGGCGCGCTTCCATTAACCAGACTGACTACACCCAATCCAAACCGACTCTACCGTTGCCACGCGACCCCATTTTTTTTTTTTTTTAAATTAATGCTATGCGGTCTGAATATGTATTCCACGTTTCTATTATATATAAAAAATAATAAAAAAAATAATTACGAAAAATATTATCTCCTTTTAATATTTTTAAATTTTGTTAACCATTGGATACAAATATAATTTTTTTTTAATCAAAAAATATATATAATATTTTTTTATAACCACGACCAACCTAAGGTATAACTAAAATTAAAGATCAATTCTTAAAAGAGGGACTAAAGGGATAACTCATTTACGTGGAAAAAATTGTTTACATTAAGTATAACTTATGAGTTAAATCCATGACTTTTTTATAAGATAAGAGGAATGGACTTTTGGTTTAACCACCACGTCAAAGTTACTTTAATATGTATATATATATATATTTACGTATTTTCTTTCAAAAAAAATATAATATATTCATTTAAATGTACAATAACCATAATATAACCTTTATGTGTATGTATACACACAGACTTTGTTTTCTCAACTTGTTGTAAATCGGTTTTAAGTTTAATAGTTATGGGGGAATTTATGAGTTTTTTGGGAATTTGCATAGTTTTAAAAGCTGAGTTAAGAGCAATTGGAATAGGCCTTCATCTTGTTTAGATTTATATTTTCCTGCGATTTTAGTGGAATCGGATAGTAAATAAACTATTGATTTGATTTTACATTCAGATCCTAATCCAATCTACTTCCAATCTGTTCTCCTAGGCATTTAGAATACTACGAAGAAAGATTGAAATGTAAAATTACTTCTAATGTCTAAGGATGCTAATCAAATTGCTAATTGGTTTGCAAAAATTGGTCTTGATATAAGAGTAGAGGATATGACTCTGCCTATTGTTCCTCGTAAATCGGAGTTTATTCTCAATCAAAAGGAAAACAAAAAATAGGTTCGATAGTTGTGGGCTTCTTTTTTTTTTCCAACAAGTACGTGTTTGACATGAAATGTTGATCTTTTGCTTATTGATAATAATACAGAATGCAAATTGGCTCAATTGCAATTTTACTACAAAGAAGCATTACTGATAATAGTCGACATTAATATCTGAAATGAAAATCTTAGATGACAGTTTTGAAATTAAATTACAGTACAAGTTACTGCAATGTCCAAAAAATAATGTTCTCATTGATTCCTTGCACACAATTAATAATCTTGCAGTTTCTGCTGATGTTCAACTCTAGTCTTGTTTACAAAAAAATCAATAAATAGTTCATGTAACATTATAGAATTTCGATCTGTGTTAGACGATGTCAAAAATTGTTAATCTGCTGTTTATTCATCTTGCAAAATTTGATGCTGCCACAGGAGAATTTAACTTATGGTTAGAGTGTCCACTGTAATCTCAAGCTGCTCCGAACTAATTGGAGACCTCTCTGTGTGATTTCTTCTTTCAAGACCTCCTGTAGTTTCCATGGCAGTTGTCTTGCCAATTCGCTGTTTTGAAGTAGGAAGATTCAAGTCAGTACAGATCGGTTCATCTTACTAGGAACCAACTAAAGCAATGATGGAAAGAGCAAGTTCGTAGTTCAACTCAATGACTCATGTTACTGTTCTACAAATAACGAGTAAGATTTTTCCAGGAAAAAAATCGGCATCACTCGTTATTCATATACGATGATACAACTCTATGTTAATGCAAGTTGGCACTGTACTTGCTTACCGCGTTTAATGTGGAATCACTTCGTAGTTCTAGTCTGCGAATATTTTGCATTGTCATCCCAAACCATTCGTCAATCCAGCCAAAACAATTCCTATGGCTTTCAAGAAAAAGAGCCCTTTCGCCCTGTCAGCAAAATAAGAATATATAAGGACCTTAAATCCCATAAACTTTACCATAAAAGAGAAAAGTGGAGCACATGCATCCTTATAGAATTAAGAAATTAAAGAGAGACGCGTCCAACCTGACATCAAGATCAAGTTGGATCCATACTGTATCCAAATAATTTTTGAGGGGAAAATAAGGAGTTCTAATTCTCTAATCATTTTCTCATTTGCTAAACCTTTTTTTCTTTCTTAAGAAATGCCTAAACAACAAATTGTAATCTATTTGCAAGAGTACTAAAAATTGTAAGGTGATTGAAATCAAGGTGATATCGCATTCTTGATTTCTTACTAGGTGCTGAAATATGACTTTCTGATAGGCAAGGCAAGCAGATGTAAGGAATTTTTCCGATTAAGTTATCTATACTGTAAACGGTTTTCACAGATTGTCTTGAGTTCAAGAGACATTACCGCCAACAAAGCTTGTTCAATTCGATAACCGAAACCCCAGTAAGGTGCATCTACAGTTACCAATTTATAGGCTGTCATTACAGGATTGCACCTATCCTGCACAAGTTAATGTACACAAATTAGATTTGTGACAAAATTGAGAGCCAAGGCTATATATAATCTAGAGGCACACCTCTGACTCTGAGTAACTATCACAGAAATTTCTTGAATCAAAATAATATACATACATAACAAGATAATTATTGCTGAGAACGGTACCAACCTGCCATCCCTCTAAAAGTGGACCACGGCCGGTTCTCATTGATCTAAATTTAGAGAATTCTATGTCGCAACTTCCAATAGCGTGACTCCAATAGTCCGTTGAAGTTGAAGCAATATCAAGAACTTCAACTTGTCTGGCTGCCAATTGTTCTTTGCTTAAGTTATGCACCTATTTAAATGGCTTCATATATAAGAAATATGAGAAAGAAAAAAATGAAAGAAAAGACAAACAGTTCACAATACAATGTCCCAACTTATGAACAATTGAAAAGCAATTGATCAACAGTGCCAGAGTGACAGAATGGATTTCAGCAAAATTTTATTAAAATTACGAGAACATGCGAAGGAACTTACATTTTCTGAATGGCCATTATCAGCTTTATGAATAGTTTCAATGGTGAGACTAAACTTGGTGAAGTATGGACACTGCAGAAAATACAAAAACCAAATTAATGTCAACTGTTACATGAAACAACTGCATCCTTAGAAAAAAATATTAGTAAACAAAATAACAAAGTTATTACCTTGATTACTGAAGAATGTGCATCCGTTTGCAGTAGAAAGAAAAAAAAAATGATGTTAATGCAAGTTTGAGAAGAATCATAACACAAAGAAAGTGCCACATGCAGGCATGGATATATACCTGTTTTGCATCGTGGGTATGCATTCCATGCTTCCTCCTGCATGACAAGAGCATCTGTCGGTGCAAAAGTCCTAAGCCAAGCAGGTGCTTTGCTGCAAAAGGAAGAGGAAATATGATAGACTACGATTTCAGTTCTAATGAATATTATCCACTAGAGAAATATTGTTTCGTCCATAGAAAATAGACATAAAAGCAGTAGGAAATATAAAGAATAACCAACAAAAGAGAAATCACACTGCTTAGAGGCATAAATCATACGGAAATATAAAGAATAACCAACAAAAGAGAAATCACACTGCTTAGAGGCATAAATCATACCTCTGAAAACAACAAAACAAAAGAGATGTGATCATAAATAACTAAAAAGATAAAACAAAAGAATAAAAATAGTGTTGAAACGAGCCCTACTCCCACACAAAATTGGTGAGAGCATCTTTAAAAGAGAATGGTTGAAAAACCAAATTGAATCATCTGTCATTCAAAACAATCTTTTTATCATCATTACAATTAGACAATGAACAAACAAACTAAAACTAACTACTCTATTGAAAACATATATATCTAAACACAATGGAGAGGAATTTGCTGTTGACTACTGCAGCTTGTATCACTCAAAAATTCCATAAACTACCCATAACTACTAACTTACTTGTCTACAAAGTCAGCAAATTTTCATAAAACAACAAAAAAATTAATTTCATGCCAACAAGTAAGTGAAAATTACCTTTCAAATCGATAAACTTTAGAGGTGTATTGGCCTATTCCATACACATCATCCTCAAAGGGTTTATTCTCCAATACTTCCACTCCCTCAGAACCTGTTGAACTCTGCTGCTGCATCTTGATGACCATGTACATCTGAGCTATCTGATACTGAAATCCAAAATTCATAAAAAAACAAAAAGCCAATAATTATTTATGTTATATACATTTCACTGAATCACAACATTAGAAGCATAATTATTGATTTGCTTTGCCTTTACCTCCTCCAATGACACTGGCATCACAATTCGACTTCACAAAAGAAACCCCATTAAAAAGTAGTACAAGTTAAGGAAATATCCAACTAAAACAACCCCACAAAAGGAAACTGAAAAACAACTCTCATTTTTAGTTTTTGAACAACAATAAAGAGCATCTGCTCGAATAAGATAAACAGAAAAACATGCATACACGGAATTCAAAAGAAGAAAGGATACAATTCTTTGATTTGAACCATTGTTTCCAGCGAATACACGAAGCCAAGAAATCCCAGTAAAGTATACGAGGAGTTAAACTTGACCAAAGGAAATGAAGCAATGGCAAGTGGAGAGGTATTACGAGAGATGGGGTCATTATAATAAATAAAATATTAAAAGAGTTATGGAAGGACAGGTGCGACTGTCAAAAGTCAGGACAAGCAAGTGGACGCGTAAGCTTAGACGTTAAGGACTTGTAGTTTAGAATTTATATTCTGTTCTAATTTTTTGTCAACCTTACGTTATGTTCTTGACTCCGTTTTCTTTTTTTTTTTTTCAACTTTGTGTTCCAACGCGATGGATTCAATGCCACTCACTCTAACGACGTCGTGTTCACGTAACGCGTGTATGCCGTGACATATGTAAGACGAGAGTGTGAAAGTACTTTTATTCATTTCAAAAATAAATAAATAAAATTTTTTATTCAAATTTGTGCCTCGTAAAGGTATTTGTGATATTTTTGTTATCATATTAATAGGAATGTTTAGTAAGGAAATGTGATTTGTTTAGTGCTTTTTTTTTTTTTTTTAACTGACGATTAGAAGAAAAACAAGGAATGTAGACCACGACAATTTAAAATGTTTAAAAACATGTACAACTTTTCTTTTATGAGAAATAACAGCCAAACATTTCATTAATCTAAATTATCAATTATTAACCATAAAAAAAAATCAATTATGAGCAACCAAATAAAATAAGGGCTATGATTAATCTTGAATTTATCTTTCATCAATTACAGAACATGTCTGCGTAATGAATCAATGTATTCACCCAATATGGAACCAAAAAAACAAACACAAATTGACATATTGATCAGAGACAAAGGCTCTGCATCCCTGCGCGGCTGCCAGACTTCTTTATCTTTTCGATTTTTGTACATTGTCCCTTTTTTTCGTTGATAATTGGAAACACACCCTAACACTATTGACAACCCCAGTATCAGGCCCAAGTACTAGTGGGTAGGCGCAACACATTCAAGTTGACAATTTTTTGGTTTTTGAGGCCCAAACAGCAACACCAATATCAACGACGAGGCCCAAGTAGTAACGGGTAGCATTGAAAGTCGCAACATATTCGAGTCGACAATTATCTAGGCTTTTGCAGGGCCATGTTTGGGCCTAGAAACGCCCAAAAAAGCGTGACCACAGAAGCAAGGCCCCCACATTGGCACATTCCAGCATGTGATGTGACAAGCACTAAGAAAAGCCTAATCTCAGTGGCACACTTGCGCTTGGACTTTATGGAGACTACAATATCCAGACAAAATCACTAAAGTTGGATATATAATAACAAAAACGTTAATTAAAATAATAAGATTTCTCCGGCGTATCGGCACTCCAAAACCCTAGTTTGATTTCCCAAACAAAACCCTCCTCCTCCTCATCATCATCACTCACTCACTCACTCCACTGTTATCGTGAAACACAAAAGAACAGAGACACAAACAAAACAAAACAAAAACATGAGTCATTGCTTGAATCGCTGTCAAAATCTCTCTTCTAGCTCGTTGTTGTCTTCCAAGCCATCATTTTCTTTATTAAAACATAATAATTTCCGGTTCTTTTTATACAATAATAATAAAAGAACTGGAAGAGGTAGCAAATTTTCCTCCTCCTCCTTCAACCTCCGGTCACGGCGGCGGCAGCAGCTGACTCGATGCTTGGTGTGGGAGGAGTCGGAAAATGTAGCGGCGGCGGCGAGGGTGGGGAAGAGGACGGATTTGAAGAAGATAATGATTCTTGGCGCGGGGCCGATCGTGATTGGACAAGCATGCGAGTTCGATTACTCAGGCACGCAAGCCTGCAAAGCGTTGAAAGAGGAAGGATACGACGTCGTTTTGATAAATTCGAACCCGGCCACCATCATGACCGACCCGGACTTGGCGGACCGGACTTACATTACTCCGATGACACCCGAATTAGTCGAGCAGATCCTCGCGACGGAGCGGCCCGACGCTCTCCTCCCCACCATGGGCGGCCAGACGGCGCTCAACCTCGCCGTCGCCCTTGCCGAGAGCGGCGCGCTTGAGAAGTACGGCGTCGAGCTGATTGGAGCCAAGCTGGACGCCATCAAAAAGGCCGAAGACAGAGACCTCTTCAAGCAAGCAATGAAGAATATTGGCGTCAAAACGCCGCCGTCTGGGATCGCTAACACGCTCGACGAATGCATAGCTATCGCCGGCGAAATTGGGGAGTTCCCATTGATTATTAGACCCGCATTCACGCTTGGTGGCACCGGAGGAGGGATCGCGTACAATAAAGAAGAGTTCGAGGCCATTTGCAAAGCTGGTTTGGCTGCCAGCTTAACTTCACAAGTGTTGGTTGAGAAATCGTTGCTGGGTTGGAAGGAATACGAGCTCGAAGTGATGCGTGATTTAGCTGACAATGTGGTTATCATTTGTTCCATTGAGAACATTGATCCCATGGGGGTGCATACAGGGGATTCGATCACTGTGGCGCCTGCGCAGACCCTCACTGATAAGGAGTATCAGAGGTTGAGGGATTATTCGGTGGCGATTATCAGAGAGATTGGAGTGGAGTGTGGAGGTTCCAACGTGCAGTTTGCTGTGAATCCTGTCGATGGGGAGGTTATGGTTATCGAAATGAATCCTAGGGTGTCGAGGTCGTCTGCTTTGGCTTCGAAGGCTACGGGATTCCCTATAGCCAAGATGGCTGCCAAATTGTCTGTTGGTTACTCCTTGGACCAGATTCCTAATGATATTACAAAGAAAACCCCGGCTAGTTTTGAGCCTTCTATTGATTATGTGGTCACCAAGGTCGGTAAATGACTGCCTTTGCTTTCCTCCATTTCGTTTGTTTAGTGTAGCGTTACAACTTACTCTATTTGTTGGTATAGATAGTAAGTTTTAGCATTTGTTTTACTTTTGTGGGGTAATTCGTTTGTGTTGTTAGTTTAAGATAATCATTGGTAACTGCTTTTATTTTGTTGTCCATGCTCTTTTTAAAGACTTGTGTGGGATATGTTGTTTGTAGGAAATTAGGAATGATCCTTTAACTGCTAGTGTTTTTCCAAAAAGCATGTTTTTTTCTAATTGTGTTTGCTAGCTTTTTATTATAGTTTAATATACATTTTAAGTCATTAATATTTCTGATATGACTGAGATAACAGCATAATACAAGTATTGTACTGATGTTATAATTACCATGGCTCTATGTTTTTCACCCATTTATTTTTTTATTGGGCGTATAATATCACTATTGATAACTGTCTGCATAAATCATGCAGATCCCTCGATTTGCATTTGAGAAATTCCCTGGATCTGAGCCGTTACTGACTACTCAAATGAAATCTGTTGGTGAGGCCATGGCTCTAGGGCGCACATTCCAGGAATCATTTCAGAAGGCTCTTAGATCACTGGAATGTGGCTACGCTGGATGGGGTTGTGCAAAGGTGAAGGAACTTGAATGGGATTGGGAACAATTGAAGTACAGCCTCCGAGTCCCTAATCCTGATCGCATTCATGCCTTATATGCTGCTATGAAGAGGGGGATGAAAGTAGATGATATATATGAGTTGAGTTACATTGACAAATGGTTCCTCACTCAGCTTAAAGAGCTCATAGATGTAGAACAATTTCTTAAAGCTAGAAGCTTGTCTAATCTGACAAAGGATGACTTTTCTGAAGTTAAAAAGAGAGGTTTCAGTGATAAGCAGATAGCCTTTGCAACCAAGTCGACTGAGAAAGAAGTCCGGGCAAAGCGTTTATCTCTTGGAGTTGCTCCAACATACAAGCGGGTTGATACCTGTGCTGCTGAGTTTGAGGCCAATACCCCTTATATGTACTCAACCTATGATTTTGAGTGTGAATCAGCGCCCACACAAAAGAAGAAGGTTTTGATTTTAGGTGGAGGGCCAAACCGGATTGGTCAGGGGATTGAGTTTGACTACTGCTGTTGCCATACGTCCTTTTCCCTCCAGGTTTGTGTGTGTTTTTTATATTGCCACCCTTAACTTATCTTCTTTATTAGAATTAAAGATAAAAAGAAAAAATCCAGGCATGTTTAAAGACTAGGATCCTAAAAGGTAACTTTAATATAGCTGCTAGTCTATCAGATTTTTTACCTTCAGGGGCAGTTAATCTCTATGTAAGCTGAGACTGATCATCAATCTGGAAATCCGAACAGCTTTTGTGCCTAGTCAATCTAGATCTTTGTTTTTAGTAAACTTAACAAAGCATAGTTCTGATAAAGGCGGTTATGAATATTAAATATACATGATTAGTTATAAGGAACCATAATTTTTTAAATTCTAGGTAATCTGTGTAGTATGCTAAGGAGTGGATAATTGGATCACAGTAAGAATTATCTGAATGTAATAATCTTGTAATCATTCTTTAATTAAGTTTAAAATATGGTTTCAATGTTCCAAGTCTTGATCATACCTATATCTGTCTTAACTGGATTATATTTGGATCCTTTTTTATTTCATTATTTGCTCCTGTTTAAATGATGTAATTATAATACCAGTGTAATAGGAGCCTGGTGGTGATGTTAATATGGTGCATATAGGTGTGGAAATTTGCTTTTGTGTGGCATTGTTGCTGTGGAATGGTTACTATTAGTTATATCATTTCTTACTTTTTCTTTTCCCCCTATTTCAGAAAGCGGGATATGAGACAATCATGATGAATTCAAATCCTGAAACAGTATCCACAGATTATGATACTAGTGACCGTCTCTATTTTGAACCCCTTACAGTTGAAGATGTTCTAAACGTTATCGATTTGGAACGACCTGATGGCATCATTGTGCAGTTTGGAGGTCAAACGCCCTTGAAGCTTGCTCTCCCCATTCAGCAGTACTTAGATGAACACAAGCTTGTATCTGCCAGTGGGGCTGGGCGTGTACGCATATGGGGTACATCCCCAGACTCCATAGATGCAGCTGAGGATAGAGAGAGGTTCAATGCTATCCTCAAGGAGTTGGGGATTGAACAACCAAAAGGAGGCATTGCCAAGAGTGAAGCTGATGCTCTTGCCATAGCAAAGGACATAGGTTACCCAGTTGTTGTTCGACCTTCTTATGTACTTGGTGGCAGGGCAATGGAAATTGTATATACTGATGAGAAGTTGGTGACTTACTTGGAAAATGCTGTCAAGGTAGACCCAGAGCTCCCAGTCTTGATTGACAAGTATTTATCTGATGCTATTGAGATTGATGTTGATTCACTTGCTGACTCGCATGGTAATGTGGTAATTGGTGGCATAATGGAGCACATTGAGCAGGCTGGGGTCCATTCTGGTGACTCCGCTTGTATGATTCCCACAAAAACCATTTCTGCTTCTTGCTTGGAAACTATAAGGTCATGGACTACAAAATTAGCAAAGCGGCTAAATGTATGTGGACTCATGAATTGTCAGTACGCGATTACAGCTTCGGGTGATGTTTACTTGCTTGAGGCAAATCCTCGCGCTTCCCGTACTGTCCCATTTGTCTCCAAAGCAATTGGCCACCCTTTAGCCAAATATGCTGCGCTTGTCATGTCTGGGCATTCCCTTCATGACATAGACTTCACAAAAGAGGTAATCCCCAAACATATCTCAGTTAAGGAAGCTGTTCTGCCATTTGAGAAGTTCCAAGGTTGTGATGTGCTGTTAGGGCCTGAGATGAGAAGTACTGGTGAGGTGATGGGTATTGATTTGAATTTTGCTATTGCATTTGCCAAGGCTCAAATTGCTGCAGGGCAGAAGCTACCCCTTTCTGGCACTGTTTTCCTCAGCTTAAATGACTTGACAAAACCTCATCTGGAGAGAATTGCGAAGGCATTCTCAGAGCTAGGATTCAAAATAGTGTCAACTTCTGGGACAGCACATTTTCTGGAATTAAAAGGCATCGCGGTTGAAAGGGTGCTGAAGATGCATGAGGGCAGACCACATGCCGGTGATATGGTTGCTAATGGGCAAATACAGATGATGGTGATAACAAGCTCTGGTGATGCACTTGATCAGATTGATGGCCTGAAGCTGAGGAGGATGGCTCTTGCCTACAAGGTTCCTGTAATAACAACAATTTCTGGAGCTTTAGCCAATGCAGAAGCCATAAGAAGCTTGAAGTCTAATACCGTTAAAATGATTGCTCTTCAAGATTACTTTGACACTGAAATTACAACAGGGATTAGTGAAAACTTGCAGTCAGTGTCCTCCTCTATATGATTTCAGTAGGCATTTCCAGTAAGCACATGTACTTTTCTTCATTATTTATTGTTTTCCGTATGTGTGCTCTATCTCTGTTTGGGACCTGTTTTCTTAACGTCATTTGTTTTCATCAAATATTTTTTCTGTTTCCTTCATCTCCCCACATTTTTATTTGTGTGAGCTGATAAAGTCTAACTACAAAGAATGTAAATGTAGGGAATTTTTGATCCTTCAGGATTGTAATGTATATATTTCAGTACATTGATGCAATGCACATTGGCTAACAATTTCGCCATATGTACTACGGAAATCATAGGCGAATTGCTTTGTAAAGGAATTTAATGATCATAAGTGTGCAAGTAAAACAAATAATTTATTATAGATTTCAAACTTCTGGGATCATTTTACCCTATTCTTGATATTCGAATCATTCACTTCTCTATACTTACCATCTGTGAATGGTTCATAAATTAGTGTTGTTCACTTGTTGGTTATGACCTGCTGTAGGTGTTGATGTAGTTTGGTGTTTTCTGAGTGACTATATGTTCCACATTTTACCCTTTTCATGATGTTCAAATCATTCACTTTTCCTTCTCTATACTTACCATCTGTGAATGGAACATAAATTAGTGTCGTTCATTTCTTGGTTATGACCTGCTGGAGTTGTTGATGTAATTTGTTGTTTTATGATTGACTATATGTTCTACATTTTCTTTGATAAATAATAGAGAAGGTAGAGCATTTTCTGATAGCTAGCTTGAATATAAATTATGCTAAGCATATAGACTAAATTATATAAAGTAGAATAGACTGCTTCCACTATAAAGCCTTTCACTCGTTTGTATATCATATTCTGCAGAACGTGGTCAAGCCCAACCTAACTCAACTAGGGAATCAAGACTTTCTAGCGACCAAGCACGACAAATGAGTCATCTTTGTCACACTGCAACACAATTGACCTTGTCCAAGTTGATCTGTTGATAGTAAAAGCATAATCTATATATAAAACTAATGATGCCATATTTCGTGTTAAATTATGATGGTATGATGAGTAGTTCTTCGAACATATTGTCTTGATCTGTTTCTATATTCCATTTAGCCTTGCAATTAAAGTTAAAATGGAACTTGGTGAAAAATTGTGCCCTTTTTTGGGGATTTGTTTATGTGACGGGAAAATACGAGTCATTTCCTTTTTCTCGTAGTTAAAGAGAAAATGACATCTCATTTCGGAGAGAATTTTCACGTCATTCACATGTTCATCCAATCAAAATACATTATATAATATATATTCATCTAATTATAACACATCAAGTGATGGGACGATTATATATAATTGAATTAAGAGAAACAAAACAGAGTTGTCAACTTTTAATTGGGTAGTCACAATGAAACGATTTTCTCCCTCTTTTGATAGATGGGCCAAATGCAAATGAAAATGAGACCTCCAAAAAGTCTGAAGTATGACTTCTCTGCGCTTGTTTTTCTAGACGTTGCAAGATATTTTCTTAAATGAATTATTGTTCCTTATAGGATGATATGGTTCCAATCAACTTTGGCCAATTGGTACCATAGCAATTGGAGCACTAGAATTTTAACAAATTATTGTCAATACCTTAAAACACAATCTTTACCTACTTACCATCAAAAACATATTTTTTTAGTAATAAAAGCATTTTATATTCAGGAACCTGAACCCAACTTCTACATGTTCAGATTTAGACCCCATAAAGAAATGCATCATGATGTTTTTTTGGAGTAAATTTTATAGACTTCCGTTGTCCTTTGGATAAAAATACTTGTAAATTTGAACTGATTTCAGAATCCATCAAAAGTTGTTAATAATATTTTGAAAATGTTAGCAACCTCTTTTAAACTTTAGTAGAAACAGCTGATGTATTTTGGATTTATCCCCTTCTAAAATTTATTAGTGAGTGGTGACAGGACAATAGTTGCAGTCTCATGGTACTCTTTTTTTTTTTTTTTTTTTTCACATAAAGTCCATCCATATGTGCACTTTTTTCTTTATGAAAACTGTTGATTATAATGGTGATTGTGATAATTGGGAAAACGATTTTTTAATCTAAATTAATACACTACAGGATCTTAGTAAACGAACATTCTAATGACTTGATATATCTATTTCACTTTTTCGCCTTACATAATACATGTTTTACTGACATAACCGTGTGGGTTCAATGTTCCACTTATGAGTATCATTTTGCCGTGTCAGAGAATATGGCAGCCAAAAGTTCAAGTCATGGATGGAGAAAAATAAAAAAGAATATTATGATCTGGACTTCACTTTCATTAGCTGTAGTCATTGTATTTGTTTCTTCTTCATCTTCTGCTTCTATTTGTGTTAGCGGTCTGAGTGGGAAACTAAGTGGCACAAAGCACATCTTCTCCCAAAAACGTGTGGACCTTTTCCTAGTTTAAGATCCATCAATATAACGTTTTTGCTCAGTGAGGCTCCTAGAAGCTTGACAACTTGCAAATACTTGTAACATGACTAATAAAATTCTTTGACAGACAAACAAAATTTTGGAAGTTGCAATTGTTCTAGTTCCGCAAGAGAGTTTTAGTCAATTGGTGTTGTATTGAATTGGTTTTTTAAAATTTATTCCATTCTTAGCCCATCCACATTTATTTGGTTCACAATTTAGGTTCATAAATCTAGAAGGGCCGATTTTGAAGGGTTTGGTCAGGACTAATCAAGGATATTGGTCATGGTCTTTGACACTAACTTGACATTAATGTTATAATTTGGGGAGCTTTACCCTGATGACCATGGCAACTTACAGTCTATTGGACAATGTTGTATATTAAATATTATTTTTTAGGGATTTTTTATTCTAGCACTAAACCAAACACCAGTTTTCGAACTATAACGAAGTACTAATTTGATTTTTTTAACATATAAATGTTTTTGATTTATAATTCACGAACAAAAACAGTAGTTCACAAACAAATAATAAAAAAAGACCACAATTCAGTCTTCATTTGTAAACACTGAAAATGTTAAAAATATTTCAATTCTTATATATATACATATATATATATATATATATATATATATCTACTGAAACACTTTCTATATGCCGTTTAAATGCCAAGAAATGCAGAGTATTTTCAAATAAGCTATTAAGTGTTTGACCATAGCACATTATAGAAGAAAGTAAGTCTTAATCATTTGATACACATAACATATAGACCAAAAATCAAAAATTATTTTTGGGTTTGCAAGCTTTTTTCATTGGAGTAATGCTGTCTATAGTGGCATTTATGTGG
Organism: Dimocarpus longan; assembly: GCA_022984855.1. Lineage (NCBI taxonomy): Eukaryota > Viridiplantae > Streptophyta > Magnoliopsida > Sapindales > Sapindaceae > Dimocarpus > Dimocarpus longan. Next base: position 1,565,800 of record CM041024.1, on the reverse strand, counting down.
TGGGCAACCTACTTTTTTGGCCAATTTATTTCCAGATACCGAGGACTAGTCTAAATATATATGCTCAAAGTACCAATGCCGTATAACACATGCGCACTTAGGAAAGAAAATAATAAGAAGATGACGATAACGAGGATAGCGAGGAGGACGACATAACTTAAATCTTATGATGATATTTCTTAGTTTGGTGTCCAACACAAGAATGTTCAAACCTTTTCAATTTATTACCTAAAATGATTTTCGAATATTCTGACCGGTCTTGTCATTGGCTGAATAGGTGAGCTTAATTTCAATCCATTTCTCGGAGTTCAAATATATGACAAAACGATTATCATTTGGACGGTGGACCAAATCTAAATCGATTCGAAAGCATTACATCAATTGATATTATAGAGAAACTTCACTAGAATGCAACTTTGTACTTGTCTCCAAATTTGAAGGAATATGAAGTTTTTTGTTGCATATTTCATGGTGTTTGAAATAAGTTGAATGTTTACATGAGTTCGAGAATCTTATTGGTTGGATAAAATCATTTATCAATAACAATTATTGAATTTGTTGTAAAAATTATTATTGAAGAATATCCAAAATAGATTACAATTTATTATTTTTTTTTTTGAGATAAATAAACTATTATAAACCAATCCCCAAAGGGAACAAAAAATCAACATTGGTATCAAACCAACATAAGGCCTCCGAGGAGGACAAGGCTAAGGCCGCAAGATTATGCGTCAAGCAATTCCCCACGCGGGGAATGACTTGACACTTACAGACACCCAGACCTCACACAAAGCCTTAACATCTTCGATAATGGAACTAGCTTCTCTTTTATTACAATCAACATAACTAATTGCAAAAGCTACATTCACAGCATCCACTTCAACAACATCAATTTTAAGCCCAAGCGAAGCAGCCTTGCGAAGCCCTTCACGAAGCACTATCAATTCCCTAACCTCAGGACTGAAGTAGTCGAACCATTGCTTAGCCATAGCCACCACAACATGACCCGAAGCATCCCTTATAGCAAAACCTAGACCAGCAACAACAGATCCCGAACATATAGCCACATCCGAATTCAATTTTAAACTCCCTAAGGGCGGAAGAGCCCAGCCTGAAAGGGAGGGGCGAGGAGTAGGCTGAACAAAGGCAAACATGGCAGTCTTAATACCCTGAAACTCATCAAGCAAATTAGCGTCTTACTAACCACCGCATCCAGACTCCTGCAAACATCTTTTCAGAACTCTGCAGTTCCTATTCGACCTAATGCTCCACATAACCATACAGACCTGAGAGACAATCTCAATACCCCGGTCTTGCCAAATACCGATCAGCACGTCCAACACATTGCACCGCTTAAAATACTCCAAAAGACTATCGCTACGGAAGACACTCTAAGACTGTTGAGCAACCCGACACCAAAACAAAGCATGTGCCCCCACTTCAGAACCCGACCCACAACAATCACAAGCATCCTCCAACAGAATATTACGGCGTACCAGATTAGACTTAGTCGGGAAGGCCTCCAAGCAAGCATGCCACACAAAGATCTTCACTTTAGGAGGCAGATCTAGGCCCCACAACGCTGACCACCATTTCTGACTCAGAGCCCAAGAAGAAGAAGATTCAATTGCAGCTGACTTCTAACTAAGAGCCACCTTATACGCATTCTTCATCGAGAACAAACCTTTTTTATCAAAAAACCATCTCCATTGATCTTGGATCCTTCTAAAGCTAAGGGGAATGGAAAGAATCACCTCTATATCAACCGAAAGCAGCCACTGCTCAAGCCTCTGGATATTCCACTGACGGTTAACCGGGTCGATCAACTCTTCGACCTTGAATGACAGCCCTGAAAATGCAAGATCACTTTAAAAGAGTTTGGCCGAGGGATCCATAGATCTTTAAAAACAACAATAGATTACAATTTATTGGTGACCTTATCCAACCAATAAATTAGCAAAACTCTATTTACTAATCTATAAATAAATAACAGTAATTTCACCAACCGTCCCTTTTTAGGCAATGTATATTTACTTAATAAGTTCTAAAATACAAATGATGTTTGTATCTTAGTCAACATATATATAGTGTTTTTATAATCAGGACGTCCTAACTTAAAAGGTTATAATGAATCAATCAAATTCATTCATTCCATTTGAATTAAATAGGAAAGAGAATTTATTTCAGGAGAGATAATATAATGGATAAATTTAATTGGTTCGTCCTAACTTTAAAAAGTTAAGTTAGGATGTTTTGATTATAAAAATATTACATATATATATAGGGAGAGAGAGAGAGGGGGGGGATTAATACAAGTTTTATTTCGATATATCGCACGTCTCTAAAAAGGATAAGAGTTTAATTGGTAGAATCCTTTGCAATCAAAGTAGAAAATTGCAGGAAACATTGACTTTAGACTGATCCTCATAAAGATCATTAATTTAATCTTTAGTTGTGTGACTTGAGATGGAGCAACGGAGTGGGGTCGTGCGTGGTGTCCATGGATAAAAAATAAAGAAAAACGAAGCATAATTATAATACCACAACATGACGTACTCATAGCATAAACTATTACTGCCCTTGTTTGAAAAACATTTCAAATAATTGAATCATATTCCCACTCAAAATACAATTTCAAGCAGGCAACAGAGCCTCCATTCTTAACATTGTTAATGCCAAGTATTCTTGTTCCATCCTTGTCACCTTTTGGCGGCAATGGAAGCTGCTCTCTTTGATTTTTTGTTTACATTGTTACCTACTTAAGCAATAAAAATTCATTCTACTCAGAAATGCTGTAGCACATTGACCACAGCTGCACAGCTTGATCTCAATGCAATGTAAGTTCGAGTATCGATCGTTAAGCGTGGATAATTTACGTATAGTTCTGATCTATAAGAGATCAAATTACACAATAGGCTCTCTAATTAGAGGGTCAGCTTTTCCCATTTAATGTGGTGTCTCTTTTTCTCTATTACTATATAAAGTATAATAAAATATTACGTTTCAGAATGTTCAATAAGAACTAGTATCTTTAGAGTTCAGCAATTGTAACTTATATTTATAATATCAAAAATAAATAAATAAATAAAATAACAATTCATTCTACATTACAATATTATCACTATAATTATTAAGATGAGATTGATTTATCAATAAGTTTTCATAACCATATCAATGAGATGATATATTTAAATCATATCCCTCTTTCATATAAGTTACATAAAAGTTATAAAAAAATACAAGAGTTGAAATTTTGTACATTATAATTATTTCAAAATAGTAGAATTGTAAAATTATGTTTTGTTATAAGGTCATTGTAAAAATTTACATTATGATTGAAACTTTCAACATTAGAAACGAAATTTACGCATCAATATAAGAATTTTCAATATTGATTATGTAGCAATTTCATGAACAATACGAACTGAGAATTGAGTTGTTTCTAAAAATAACATTATGTTAATAGAAAAAAAAACGATAAAAAAAGGGAAAGAATTATCTTATCTTTAAAACTAAAGTCCACACGCAAAAGACTCTTGTTTGTGGAATGTTGCTAGTCCACCCACTTCCACCGCAAAGTTAACCCTTAGATTTTTCTAACTGGTAGAACTTGTTGGTCTTTGCAATATAATTGTTTTTAAATCAAAGGATCAACTAATAAAAAAGACCTTTTTTTATATATATTTTTAGTGGATCAATAAACTTGTATTTTCTTGATAAAGACGGAACTGTTAAATACTGAAATGATGTGTGCTTACCTAAAAAAAAATGATGCGTTGTAATCTAGCTCCATGCATATACAATAAATATATGCATTTTATTTATTGAGTGCTTTATTTATTTTATTTATGATCATTAATAAAAAGGGTCGCCATTTTTAATGGCAGCTTAATTGAGACTGACTAGCAGACTTTTCTGGCTACATGCGCTTAACGAGATAACCGGCTGCTCACCAACCCTGTCCCACCTCTCCCTCTCTCTCTTCTTTACTTTTTGGTTTTCAAAACTCTTTTTTTAATCTTATCATAGATGGATTGTAATTTGTAGGCAAATTTTGTACTTTAATATTCTCTGCGACACATATATTAGTGGAATTCCAATATTACCATCTTCTTTTTTTTTAAAAAAAAAAAAATAAAAATTAACTACTTAAAATATGAGTGTATAACTCTTTTGAGAAATGAAAGCAAACCACTTGGTACAAAGGAAAACCACTTGATCACTTGTCTCGATTCTTTCTTTCTTTTTATTTTTTTATTTTTAAGTAAACAAATTTTAAAAAATAAAAGAAATATACATATATATATACATATACACACACATTATTTATGAACCATCTATACATATTTTCGCATGTAACCCAACAAGAACTCTATTTAGAATTATCTGCTAAACATCATACAATATAAAAGTATGATTGACTGTATTCTAAATCATATAAATTGTTTATGGTAAAGAATGTAATGTATGAGAAAAAAATGGTCTTAATTACTAATATATATATATACTAAAATATATATATAAAGTATCAGATTCGAGATACATATATTTTCTCGTATAACATTTTAAAATTTTATGACATTGCATAATATTTAATTATATTTGTTACACGACATTGTAATATCATATAATTACAATTTCATATAAAAAATACGTGGAATCATGTACTATATGAGATTTTTTTTTTTTTTTTTCGGAATTGGTTATTTTACTGATTAAATAACCTTATCTAATAAATATAATCATTAAATTTATTTCAATAATTATTATTATAATAAATCTAATAAATATAATTGATGGATAAGATTTATCGATCAATAAAGTATTTACATATAAATAAACTGTGAAAGGGTGTTACGTATGGGGGTCGTTCTCAGAGGAAGGTCAGGTCATGAGGTGGTAGTTAAGAGAGTAGAAAGATAGCACTGTCTCAGGGGTGGCAGCGAGTCATTAACTGGTGGTATATCACTCTCCCATTCTTCAAATTAAAAGCCTTTTCATTTCTCTAATCTCGCTCTACGTGTCCTTTTGGCTAAGGCTATAGGACATTTGGTGGTTATGCCAGTGGACCACCTTCTTCTTCCTTTTATTTTTATTTTTTACGCTAACTTGTTCTTCCTATTCAGGGTACAGCGGAACATTTAGGATTCATTTATTTTATTTTGATTTAGAATTTTTTTTTTTTTTTATATTATAAATAGTTAGAGTTTGTTTGATGTTGTTCTACAAAGTTAGTTTTGGCAAATAAATTTGTAAGATAAAAAGCTCTCTTCTGAAAAAAATTATTATATATAAGATTTCATTAGCTGTCTTAATTTAGTCAACACGTTGTAATTTTGTCAAATAAAATTCTTTCCTTTTTAGTTATTAAATGTATCTAGGGATTCAAAAATATTTGTCTTCATCTAATAATTCTACGTGAAATCGATTTATATAGAATTTGTACTATACAAAACAAGTCAAGTCCTTAATTAAAATGAGCAGGATGATACCGATGTAATAAAATTTAATACCTTAATATATAAACTATGATTTTAAATTAACGCGTTTTTTAGAAAATAAGCTAAGATCATGTCAAATGAAAGCTGCATATCTTATTCACACCAAAAATCTTGTTAAGATTATAGCATATTCACACCAAATATGGTAATTACAGTGTGACATTTTCTGTTATGTTGTTGAAATTGTACAATGACTTGAGTCCAAGAAAGTTGGAGAGAGAGAAAGAGAGAGTGTGTGACAGAGAGACAACTAAGGCCAATAAGGTTCCTCGCTAGAGAAGTTAGGCAACCCACAAAGAATTTAGCCATCTAGAAACAAACTTTTTCATTGAACAATTTTCAACTAATTCTCCTACTGTGTATATATAACTTAAATACAAAGCAATACATGTTTTAAATGAACTTAATTCGATTATTCTTCGATTGTTAGCGGATTTTGTCACTTAGGAATTGTTTTTTAGGCCAATTTGTATGTATCCTCCAACAAAATTGACTAGTAGTAATCCACAAACAAAATTGTAAAAGCTCTTCGTATAATCTAAATTCTAATCTTATAGAACACGGAAATAAATAATTAAAATTGCTGTAATTATTGAAAATGGTTTAGGAGATATAGTATAGTCATAAAACTATTCTATATAAAAGGAAATGAAGGCCGTAATAGCCGTTTAAAATTCATTTTGATGACCAATTTGCTTAATAACTTAATAAATAAAAAATTATAATTCAAGCATCATATTGTATAACATTGAATTTTAGTTTAATGTGGAACTAAATTACACCTAATCTAAGAATTATAAAAACTTATTGTTAATTACTTTTACTATAACAAATATATTAAAAATATCAAAGAGCACACTAGTAATTAATAAAAAAAAGAATTAAATATTTTCAAAGCAGACGAGTTTTTTTTCACACAATAAAGCCAAATGCAAGGCCTAACGGTGATAGAGAAAAACGGTGTAAACACAGCAGCCACGCAACTTTGAGTCTTCGAGACAAGTTTTCCAACTCATGACGTCAAATTTTACACTATGTTGACGCTCTTGTACACCTCCTTGCTCTATATATACACCATATTTCTCCTACAAAATCCACCTCACCTCACCTCTCCCTCTCTCTCTCTCTCACTTTTTCTCTCTTCATCCGATCAAATTTAGTCATCTAATTAAGCTAGCTCTTGAAAATGGAGGCCATTGACACTGTGACTGCTGCAAACTCTACTGTGACTGGTGGTGGTAGTGCTTCTGATTCATGTTCTCCTCCATCATCTTCTTCTCCTTCTCCTCCTCCGCACCCGCCAGTCATTATAAGCCCTTGTGCTGCATGCAAGATTCTTAGACGAAGATGTGCTGAGAAGTGTGTTTTGGCACCTTATTTTCCTCCCACTGAACCTTCCAAGTTCACCATTGCCCACCGCGTCTTCGGCGCTAGCAATATCATCAAGTTCCTTCAGGTACTTAAACACTAACTAGTTTAGCAGATAACATCTCCTGCAGTTATATAACAGATATTGTTTTTGAGAAATTAGTTCTTGTCAAATTCATGTGTCGTCACTTACTTTCTTCGATTTAATTCGAATAATATTGAAAAAAAATACTAAAAAAATAAAAGGGTCAGTTTGAAATTATGGAGAGGATAGCACTAACATGCATGTGCTGGACAGCTTGGAGTGGGCTTGAAGATAAGTGGGGACTGACATTATCAGCTGATTGATCGATGTCACCGAATTTATTGATTTGATCAAAGAACAGGATTAGTCTTTGATGAGTTTCATTTGTATATAATATAGACGTGGAATGGTATATCAGAACAGTATCTTGATAGGGGTGGGGGAAGTGTCGTGGGCTGCTGGGAAGCCCAAGAAAATGACTAGACAAAATGTGTACACTCAGGCACAGGACTCACACTGTGTGTCGCATGGCCGCAATGGTGTGATTGTTTCCAGTTTTGAAAAGTAACCTATAAACTGTTCACACAAGAGTGGCTTAATTTATAAGCAACTTTTCAAGTCCGCAAACAGCCACTAAGATGAATCTCTAGGTCTAGCTAATCAGAACCTTGTTCACACTAAATCCATCTCGTTTTCTCTGGTTTAGGTTTGAAATTGGGTTCTGTTATACCTGTCCTCTTGACCTTTCACTTTCACTTTCATTTTTATATTACTTGCTGTTACTAGTACTCCATAAACATTCCATAGCACAATGCTTTATGGTCAAAAGCGCTTTTTTTTTTTCCTTCTTTTTATTAAAGAAGATCATGTTAAATTAATCAAAAGTTAAAAGGGGATGTGCTTATAATGGACTTTATATTACAGGAGCTTCCAGAATCTCAAAGGGCAGATGCAGTGAGCAGCATGGTTTATGAGGCGAGTGCTAGGATCCGGGACCCAGTCTATGGCTCCGCCGGGGCCATTTGCCAGCTCCAGAAGCAAGTCAGCGACCTGCAAGCACAACTAGCCAAAGCACAGGCTGAGCTTGTGAACATGCAATTACAACAAGCCAATCTTGCAGCCTTGCTGTGCATGGAAATGACCAAGTCCCAGCAGCAACCAAACAGCCCACAATCAGTTGACAATTTCATCACCAGCCCACAAAGCTCACAGGAAAATCCCAACTGCTATTTTGATGACAACAACTTGTGGGAGCCTCTCTGGACATGATCATCAAATTATATAAATTATATATTATTATACAATATATATGTTAAAATATGTGTTAGAATATTGTAACTCTAATGAAATTCTCCTAACTCAAAGCCGGTAATGGCAAGAATGAGAAGGAGAAATTGAAGGAAATCTTTAGTACTAGCTAGCTAGCTAGATATATTAATAAATTTTGACTTATGTTGGAGGAAAGTTAATGTAATTTAGGATCTAATTAATCTCTTTGTTAAATCTCTATAGGCGAAGTAGATTATTAGAGGTCTTCTTCTAACTTCCTCCTAGAAAATCTCTGCATGCACTGTTTGTAGAGAAAGAGACAGGTTTCTTTTACTTAATGTCAGTAATTTCAAATCCAATTTGTAAGCTTATTATTGAATTTCGAATTAAACTAGCTACTTTTTGGTCACCTACTATCATTACTTACAATTGATGTTTCATGATAACAAAAGAATTCCATCTCAAAAGCACTTTTGACCAACTTCTGCTTTTGGTTTTGCCATGGAGACCATGAACATTTAGAATCTCCATCAAAATAGTAATTAAACAGAGATTTGATTATTATTAACAGCCAGACAGAAGTAGTTTTATTTACTCACAGAATAAAAATAAATAAATAAATAAGAAAAGAGCCAAATTAATTTTGGTTTCTAAAGACATTATAATGGAGTAATGTCATGTCCCCGAACATTGCACGTGTATATGTTTATCTTTTAATTAACTTATTCTTCCAAAATAATTATGATGTTAAATTGATAATTGTGCCATTCAAACGCGTTTTTTGGGTTATAACAATTCAGGTCTTTTTTTTTTTTTTTAACTTAAAAAAAAAAAAAACTTCAAGTCATTTCACGCGCTTCTCACGTGACGCGAGTGTGAGAGACAAAATCTTCATCGCTCAACAAACATGCCATTATTTTCCATGCTTGAACGGGAACACATTGTGTATTTGTTTGACTCATGTTGCGTTGATAAATAATTCTCTACTTCAACCAAACCCAATTAAAATACAAGGTTTCCAAGTCAATGGTACATAATCTTTATTGGAAAAATTTCACTCTCTCCCTCTAAGATTTAACTAAAAATATTGTAAATGTCATAGTTAGCTTAGCCAAAATCCAAGTAAATAGTAAAAAAATTGTTAATGTTGTGAAACTAACATAAAAAAGAGTTTCGATTTTTTAACATCACTAATTTATGGGCGAACTTTTTGTTTATTCACAAAACAAACAATAACTCGTAAACAAGGAAATCATTCACAAGCTGACTTATAGTATTTAAAAAATTCATTTTTTTTACTTTAAAAAAAAAAAAAAAACTCATTTTTTTAACGCCAGTTTCAAAACTAAATATTAGAAAAAAAAAAAAAAAAACCTTATTAGTTTATTAGTATGCAAACAAATTCTTGTTGTTTTAAATTGTTTCCAGTTGTATCAAATTTTTCTCAAAGTTTTACATAATTTATCAATTTTTTAAAAAAGACTATTTCTTTTAAAAAACTATTACAATTTAATGTTTGAGGGACAACAGTATAATTTGAACTCATAATTTTATTAATATACTTATGAGTGACGCATCATCCTCATTTAGTTTCAAAGAATTTTCAATTTTTAAGACAAATTTTGTCTAATTTTCAAAATCCGTCAGCAATCAGACAATATTTCAAGTCGGGTGAATAAAAATTTCTCAATTAAATTTCTCTGACCATACAAAAGCTGCTGTGTAGAAATAGTGAACCCTAACGAACCCAATAATGGTTGTCGAGACTATATGTGATCTTATTGGATGATAGGCTAGCAAGTGAAAATCACGTGGATTGTAAAAAAATTGCTGCAGGAAGACTAGGTAGCAGAGTAAAAGATTGTGAGAAAATAAATTAATTATCTTTTTTCGCTATTGATGATGTGTGTGTTTGAAACTAGTCGTAAGTGTTTGGAAGATGTAATGTGATGTATATATAACTAGACAGACAATGAATGATAACTGATTTTCTTTTAGTCAAAAGAAATAATTAAGAGATCAGAGAAACATCATTTGTGCTATGCTCTCATAGTAACATATCTAACATGAGAAATTATAAGATTCTGTCTTGATCATCATAATGTTAATTCTAGGTGCATTCTACAGTATCTTCATTATTTGGTGCAGTGAAAAACATTTCAAATGGTTTAGAAACACTTCCATCATTGATTATAATATTAATTATGACAAGTAAAACCCTTTTATTTTTCTCCAATAACTGGGATCGGACCAGTTTAAAGTATAACCGTAACTAACAACGATAAACAATGTGACATGAGTTGGGGATCAACCCCTAAGAATGAGATGAGCCAACCCGGCAAAGAAAAAGTGGGGATTTTGATGGTTGCTGAGCTCGAACTTGACACATATAAATATACCAAACAGGGTTGCCACCACTAAAATAACCAACTACAATAATACAAATATCAGTTAAAACAGATTTAAAACAATTATTCAAATCTTCGTCAGGCAAAAGAAAAAAAAAAAAGGTCATTAAGAAGTCATTCAAACCGTTTTTAGTGCATCCTTATTACTATCAAAATGCAATTTGTGCTGCAATATTGTATTTCTATATAACTTGCTAGGTTTGTAAAAGAAATTCTCTTCTAGTTTCGTTTTCGTTTACTTGAAGGAAACTGTTTTATTAAATGTTAAAAAATATTTTACAACCATAACTGACCATTAGTGTGTGTATATATATATATACATATATGTTAACGTCAGGAAAAGGTTTCCTTAGCCAACAAGGTTGTTTTAGGGCCCAAGCTCACAATTTCGTACGGTCAATGGGTTGCATAAAGAACAAGGGGAATGAGAATGAGAGGTTAGAGGCGAGGAGGAGAAGACACAGAAGATTTTTAGAGTGGTTCGGCCCAAAAAGATGCCTACGTCCACTGTTCACTCTCTCACTATTTAGGCAGAGTAACGACACTCAATAGTTCCATCCCTTTTACAGTGAAAATCGCCCCCTTTTATAGAGAAATGGGACATGCTACAGTAAACAGAATAAGACAAAAGCAAATAGTTAACTACAGTTGCACTGACAGACAGCATTTAATACGCCGGAAACCCCATTAATGCGGCTGATAAGACATTAAATGCGGCCGAAAACACAATTAATGCGGCCGAATCCGTCGCATCTGAGGTCTGCCCGAGAGAGATTTCTGATGATTGGGCTGGATTCGGCATGATGGGCCATCAAGGTCACGATCACAGACTCTGGCGGACGTAGCGTGCATGGCAAGCCTTGGAACTATACTCTGTATGGCGCGGTTGACTTCTGCTGACTTGAAACTTCCAAAGGCGTGAGAGAGACGGACCTTTCCAGCAGGCTGGAGAGTTGATGGAGTGGATTCTGGATTGGCATGTCCGCAGCTGGTCACGACATTAAGGCGGATAACATCATGAGTGAAAGAGTCGGAATGCGTTCACGCTCAGAAAACATTGACCAGTTCAGACGGGTAACTTTGGGCGAGGATGGCTTGTCGGACATCTCTGATGGGTGGCTCCTCTTGGCGGATACCTTAATCGGACAGGAATAGCGGATAGACAGGCGGTCGATCGAGGCGAAATATGGTGAGCAGGACTGATCGTCACGGATGGCGGATATTCCGGCGGACACGTCTGAGGGATGAGAGCCAACGGCCAGCGATAAGGACCAACGATCCACCTTAATAAATAAAACTGACGGGGAATATGATGATCTGAATGTCGGAGAATATAGCGATCACAGCCAGTCTTGTGGAATAGACGGTATGCGGTAAGAACGAGCGATCAGGATGAACGATAGCGATCTGTGATAACAGCAAGCGTCCACTAATGAGCCCCACTCCCAGGGGAATGGACCGAGATGATGGCGAATAATTGGGCATCTGGGCTTGTGGGCTTGTACCGTAGAACCATCTGGGCTTAAATATTCTGATCGCTATTTTATCCATAACAATATATATACGCACACATATATGTATCTATCTATATATGTCTGTGTATATATATGTGCGCCTATATATAAAGATGTATATATATGTATCTATATGCACATATATATACATATATGTGTATAGATCTACATATATATACACATATATATATGTTGGTGTATATATACACACACATACAATTCCCCCACATGCAATGCCCGAAAAATCGCTTTCACTTTCCCGGAAATTTTCCAAAAAAACGAAACCACATAACATGCAAAAATCGTCCTTTAGTATGAAACCCTTTAATTACAAGTTATCAACAAATCAAACTTCTCCTACTAAATAATTACAAAAAGAATTAATCAAAGATTAGACCGGTTCACGTAAGCAAAGATATCCGCCATCTATATCCAGTTTCTTCTTCTGCTATATGATGGCAATGTCAATTAATTTTTAGTTAATCCGATCATAATCATGAAATTTAATTTAATGGCACATATTTAGTCAAGATAAACAATATTAGGCCATCTAAATAATGGAAGGAAGTACTGGACCATACATACATAATTAGGACACGGTAGGTTATGTGGGATCTCCTATATTATTGGCTGTAATTAACTATGTACTGTTAGGTTGATTGAACTTAAAATTAATTATAAGAGGTTTACCTAACTAAAATTATTAGTGTAAAATTTGATAAGATACCAGTAGGTGTGATAGAAAACATGTTTGGATAGAAGAGAATGAAAAGACATGTTGATCATTATCATATTTCCTGCTTGATTAAAAAGTATATTTTAAATAATTGATGGAATTTATTTATGTGGTTTATAATTCTTGTCCATGATTATATAAAACTCTGACTTGAAAAAGAAATTGATTAGGAAAACAGGCACAGAAATTGCAGTGACATTAGGTAAGGGTAAAGGGTATGTTAATCAAAAAATCAAAATGACAAGATAGTAATTGGGGAACCCATAACTTATTTTTAAAATATTAAATAAAGTCTGTTTGCAAACTTTAAAAAATTATTAGTTTGAAATTAGTATAGCATATTAAAATGATTTTTTTAATATTATATTGTTTGTCAATTATAATTCGTGAACAAGGATAAAAGAACGCAACTATGACCATTTTTATACTTTGTTCATCAAACTATAGTTTTTACTCATTAATAGTGCTAAAAAAATTTATTTAATTTTAATTCTAATGGCAATGTAAAATTTTTGGGATTGAATAGTGTCATTTACACAAGAATTTGAATGATTTAAGTAAATCCAGTAATCATAAATGACAAAACGCGTGAAATGTTCAATATGCTTCAATATTTCATTCAAAATCATGGACTATACGAGTTAAATAACAAATTTAGGCTTCATGCATTTTTCAATATTTCATTTTCACTCAATCTAAAACCATTGAGTTAGCTAGTTAACTCCGCGCCCATTGTTTCGATTTCTCTATACTTTTTTTTTAATCTGAAATGGCCAAGCCAACAAGTCAACCATTAAATTTAGCTGAAGCAAATCAAGAACCACGACTACCATGTGTAATAACTATACTAAGGTGCCGATTCGAACGAATAAAGACTTGTTGGATTCAAATGCATATATGAAAGCAAACCATCAAATCAGTTATTTCAACAAGATTGTGGTTTCTATTCTCTTTGCAACTTTACATGTGTTAAACCATTTTAACACTTGCTTGTACAAATTCCCACTTGCATGCACTTGCACTGCTGTCTTTCGAACTTACAATTCAATTTCCTCTCTCTCACTGCTGCATTCAACATGTGTACAAATACACAATATAGAAGTAATGGTACATGAAGTTACATATCATCTCTTAACATATATGGTTGTGTGCTATCTTCTCATCAGTGTAATAAGATTCTTATAGAATATATTTTACTAGTTTATGTGGATAACTTTTTCCTCTTGTTATGAGAATTCGATAAAATTTATCTCAATATATTTTGACACATCTTTAACCCGTTTATGATTTTATGTCCACTAAAAAAAAAGTTGCATGAAACTGGTCTTATCTTATGGGTCGCAGAGTCGCCAAAAAAGGAAATGTTGTTGATTAATGTTGGTTACAGCTTTTGATTAAAGAGAAGTAGAGGTCGTGTTTGTCTGTGAGTGGTGATCATCGGTTGGCAGCCAATTTGAGGGACATGCATGATTTCTAAAGTTGACGAAGTGGGCATGCTTTTATGGACACACGAACGCGGAAATATCATCATGAGTTGTTTTTTATTGTTTGTTGTCTGGTTATACTGGAGCTCATGTCATGGATTTGTGATTGTAAGAGTTTGCTTTATTTAAGTTTTGAAATGTTGCTTTACAAAGGTGATAACTTTTTGATCCCCGTGGTAAGAATTAGATAATGGGATCATGTGTAAAAAAGATCGAGGTGGGAAGTGTTTGTCAAAGGATTGGTGGAGCTTTTGTCACCTTTAGTAAGCTTTTAATCAGAATTTATGCCATGTTAGTTTCAATCACAATGTAGCTTTTAATAATAGATTTAATGCCATGTTAGTTTTTTCAATCACTATTTATAACGTCTTATGTTATTAAAAGTAAGGTGTAACGTTATTAAAAGTAAGGTGTAACCCGATATAATAATACTATTGGTGTGTTTACTTCATAGATTGAGAAATGAGAAACAGAAATGAGATTGATTGATAGTGTTTATTTGCTTAAAATTCATTCCGTAATATGAATGAAAGCGTGGGCATCAATTTAGGGTTATGAAATGGGAATCTCATTCCTCCCAATCCACTTAGGAATCTCATTCTCTTTATCAAAATGAAATGTCCTTTATATCATTTTTTAAAAAATAAAGAAATACATATTTTATTTGATGTTAAAAAAAAAACTGCACATTATAATAAAAAACTATACATCATTAGTTTTTTATCATCAATTTCTTAATTATCATAATGAACTAATAAAATAATATGTAATTTATTATTATTATAATATTTGATATTAAAAAAACTATATATTATAATAAAAAACTGCACGTCAAGTTAGTGGACTATTAAAATAATATGCAGTTTTTTATTATAATATACAGTTTTTTATTTGATATTAAAAAATACAACATATTATAATAAAAACTGTATATTATTATAATTAATCCATAATTTTAATTAAAGGTATTTTTATAATTTACAATTAATCCATTCCGATTTCAAAGTAAAATAAACAATTCAATGAAAATATTGTTAATTCCGATTTCAATTCCTGCAGTTGAAGTAAACAACTCAATGAAAATACTGTTGATTACGATTTCAATTCCTGCAGTTCAAGTAAACAACTTATTTTGATTCCGATACTTCATTTCGATTCTAAGTCATTCCGATTCCATATCATTTCGATTCTTATTCCGATTCCTCCAAGTGAAGTAAACGCAACATAAATGTATTGTTTTTAGTATCATAGTAGAATATGAGCTATCCATTATACTCTTCATTAAACCTAGCAAATTACATATTATGCTCTTTTTTTAGTATTAGCTCAAAGAAAATAGTTTTCATATAAATTAGCTCAGAAAGAAAGGATACTCATCAACAAATTCAATAGTTTGCAAGTAAAGAATATAATTCTCGAAGAAATTATTTCACTGACAAATATAATAGTTTACAACAAGAAATAATTTTCGAAAATAAAACAATAAAATGCATATTTTGAAAAGAGGAGCATGTGTTAAGCATATTTAATTAAGAGTATAGTAAGCAATTTACCTGTTTTTGTGCTAAAAAAATTCTTTCTCACAGTTAGATGTCGATTATATAACTCCCACTAATTTAGTGCTATATAACAAGAACTCTATGTAAATTTCATTGAAATTTAAATAATTAATTTTCAGCTACTAACTTAAAATAACTTAAATATTTAAAAAAAAAAAAACTTAAAATTACTTAAAAAGTAAAATAGGGTCATATTGATCAAATAGTTGTTATTATACTGGTAATAACAATTAATGGTGGAGGGCAACAAAATGCATAATCATGTTGTAGGCTTGTAGTATACAAGTGGTTAATAACCACTTATGAGTGGTGTAATAGCTCATGAGTAGTTAGATCTCGTGGTTTGTTCTCTCAATTAAGATTTAAAGATTTAAATCCTTAGGGATATCTACATGGTTAAAAACTATAGTTTACTATTTCCAAAATATTGTAAATAATTTTGGCGACTTTTAGATTATTACAAAATAAAAAACCCATATATAGATAGCAAAACATATGTGATACAACAAGTTTCATGCAGAATATTACATCTGTGACATAAACTAATAATTTCAGGAAAAATGCTTCAAAACTGGCACACAAATAAAATATAAGTAACCACTCGACAAATCCTCATTTTCTTTCTCTAAGAATGGGATCGAATTGGGACTTCTCTCTATCTAGAAAGTTTGTAGAATGGTGTGGTTGATTGAAGAACTCTTTCATATAAGGGTATTGTGATGTTTGCAATTGAAATGGACTAAAAACGAATGACGTTTCACCTAGGGTTGAAAATGAATCTTCATATTTTGCTTGTGATCATGTTTAGTAATTTCCAAACAATTCCACACGTCATCATAAATTTATGTAGGCAACATGTGTAGAACAGTAGGTAACAAATGTGATAAAGTTTAACTAAAATAACATTACTGAGCCTAAAAGATAATGTGCACAATGGATTCTCTTTCACATTACACCTAATTAATCTCTTGAAAACGTTTAAAGTACTTTGCTGATGGGTTAAGGAGAATCCATCAGGAGGTGGGGAAGTTTGCATTTGTACACGGATTCCTATATATTAACATTCGAAAGTGTGAAATGTGAATAAATAACAGTATAATTTATTATATAAGGCAACTATATGTATAAATTGCAAAACACGACAATTTGTAATTTTTAATTCGTTTGTGGATAGTTCAACTTCAATTAGTCGTAGACTAGAATCAATTTCCAAACTGCTTTCATTGGCGGCACCATATGTAGACCGAAATCATCTTTGGCATCAACCTTCTTTTGGCATTTTTTGAGTCCGAGCCGTTGCATTTGAAAGTAAAACTCATAAAGTTAGCTATGCATTTTGGACAATTAATCTGATTATTAGAAGAATTTTCAAAACAAAGATTAGTAATAATCTTACTTTTCTTTCTAATTATTTTATTATTTTTTTATATTAATTTAAGTTTGATTTAGGAGACCATGGGGATAAGCATTGGTTTTCTGTCCCATTTGAAGCGAATATTCGTTTCTTTAATTTCTTTAATTTCTTCTTTCTATCTTCCTTTATACTACGAGGTCTAGAACACCAAAGAATTTTCGCTAGTCAAGTAAGGCAGTGTCAAACTCAAACCTACATAGAAAAAGAATAAGTTTAAAGGAAAAAATATTCACCCAAAAATATGAATTATAAAAGTGAAATCCCACGTAAATTTTACTAATTTTAAAAAATTTATCCATAAAAATTACAAATTATAACAATCTTCATTAGAAATATCCCACTTAAGAAAAATCATATCTGTAGATAATATATATATATATATATATGGACAAGTACACGAAAGTATCCTATAATAATTCTCCTCTCAAATGTAAACCCATAATAGTTATCAACCATTTAAAAACTTAAAAACAAAACATTAGCCACTAAAATCAACTTTATTGAAACCTAACGGTATGAGAATCGTCAAAATAGTCAACTAGTCTAAGTAAAATTTGTCAAGTGGTTATTTTTTTATATTAATTCCGGTTTGTTAGGTGACGGAAGTTGGAAAACAAGCACGTTAATTTGGAGAAGTCTGAACTGACAATTTGATGTTTATCTTCAATTTAAGACTTTCCAATCCAACCATGGTTTTCTTCATTTTAAATAGTTGTGGTGTGATCAGTCGCTATTTGAAGGGATTGTGTTTGAAATTGTTCTTGTGATGAGGATTTTTCAAACTTAAATGCTTTTATATCTGATTAAATTTTGTGGATTTTGAAATTGTCTTTGTTTGTTTTTAGTGAAGAGATATACTATAATATCGAAAAGAATCTGAAACACACTTCAAAGGATAAACTAAAGATAATGTAAACGTTTTTTTTTTTTTTTTCTTTTGAACTATGTAAACAATATTTTTTGAATAATATGTATTTCATTCTTTAGTAATAAAAAAATTAAGGAAAAAAATATGTAATGAATTTATTAAAGTTTCTCCAATGATAATTTAATTTAATGGAGTTGTACTATTGTATAAGATCTGTGCATCATTTAATTCGGTATTGACTAGATTGAAATTTGTAATAACAAAACTATCATCTTTAAAAGCATTAAAGTATTCAACTATCATGTAATTCTCCTTTTTTTTTTTTTTCTTTTTTTTTTAATGGCTAGGTACAAACCCAATTAGAGGTTGACATCTCTAACCTAACCTGACTTGACATACATCCATTCTAAGTTCTAAATTCAAGATTTTTTCTTTTTTCTAAAAGAACACATACTAGGAATGACGATCAATAATAACTTTTGTGGTAGACTAAATTTTTTATTTTGAATGACTGAATTTTTATTTGTACTCGTTTTATTTATAATCAAATTGCTATGACTATGAGAGTTATCAACTAAATCTTTTATGTCTTTGTGATAGATTAAATATAATATAATTTGATTAATTTAACCTAACTCAACCCAACTATTATTAAGTTGGGTTGGATTAGGTTGAAAAATTTATTAGTTTGGATTGTATTGAGTTAAAAAATTTTCAGTCTCATTCATGTTAGGTTGAGATATTTTCATTTCAATCAAATTCAACCAAATTCGAACCTGAAAATGTCAATCTCTAAGCTCAAGGATCAGCTGAAATTAAACGAGGTTTGACTCTAAGACGCGATCTGAAAAACAATTCCTATATAGAAATGATCAACTCACACAAAGTGGAAAACAATCCACATATTTTTATATGATGGGGGAGAGGGTTTTTGCCATTGGTGAGAGTTGAAACAGACTCAAAGCGAGTGACATTATATAATATGTATAGCTAAATCTTCCGTGATACTATATTTCGAAGACAAGTAGGCATCCTGAGTACCAAGAACTTCCATCGCTAGATTAAATGAAAGTGAACATGATGTAAGTGACCATGGCATGGGCTGATATTCAGATGGGCCCGAATCCAACTCACTTTTATCACCCTCTGGAACTAACATTACTCGTCAATTGCAATGCCAAATTCATAATTTAATATTGTACTTTATCAACCAAAAGCAGTTTAATGACTCATGTTAAGCTTGTTAAGAATGTACTTGAAGAGAGTCAGTTCACTTGGGCCAACCCAACCATCATCTGCCATCATCAAAGGCTTAATGGGACAACAACTTTAAGCTTGTTTGGTTTTATGGGCCTGTCAATTAATGACTCATGTTAAAAGATATGGAGGCCATTCCATATGTACTACAAAAGAGTACTATTCTACACCCTCCAAAAACTGTATATCCACCCCTTAACTTGTACACATCATTAAATTTTTATTTAAATAATGAGATTTATTTATAAATTTATAATATAATAAAATTAAATATGTAATATTTTTCTTATTAAATGAGTTTTGAGTATTTATTAAGATTTTCTTAAAACAATGAATAGTGGGATGTATTTACTATTTACAAAAGAAGTGTACAATTAATTTTAATGGCTTACAAATAGGAGCACTCACATTACAAATAGGAGTTTCTAAATGGATATGAATCAAACCCATGACTCAAGATATGGGGGTGCAAAAATATGCAATTAAGTCATCTAAATTTTTAAAAGATTATGTCCCTTTAATAGGATTTAATTGAGTTTTTTTTTTTTTTTTTAATTAACTCTAAATAGTTTAGAGCCCTCTCAAAACTTGTTCGGAACAATAACTGTTAAAATGTATTAGGCAACATTTAAATCCTCACCAATAAAATAATAAATAAGTTGGACGAAAACATTGGTAATCACGTATATTAGGAAGCTACGCACTAAGTCTAAATATTAATTTTTTCACTCTTTATCTATATATATTATGACTACAAGTTGATACACTAAAGTTGACTGTTAGGAATCATTTTTCTTTAAAAAAAATGATTGTTAGGAGAATAATTGTCTATTAATTTTGTTTTGATATTGATTTTATTTTATACAATTTAGATCTTTCATTCCCATTCTAACTCAACTTCCTTTTAAAAAAAAAAAAAACCATTTTTCAAAAAATTATCACATTGAAAAAAAAAAAAATCATCGCTATTTATTTTTAAAAATAATTAAAATAAATATGCACAGTTCAATCTTTCCATAAATCATATTATCAAATAATATAATTATTTCCACAAACTTGACAAAAACTTGGAGCATAAAGAAACGTACGGATTTTTCGCCTATCGAAAATCCAATCCCGGAATAGTCGAATAACTTTCGCGGTACGCTACCTTTACCGGTTACCAGTCACCGGGCTCACCCCCACTACTTCGTCTATTTGTCTCTCCAATTCCATCGTTGCCTCACTCTCTCGTTATCGTATAATGGCAAGCACCGTCACTCTCGACGCTGACTCAGCCGACGACCTCCACTCCCTCCTCGCCGAGCAGCGCGTCGAGCTCACCGCCGCACAGTCCCTACAATCCGATCTTGATTTCGCCTTCCGTCTCCAGTTCGAAGAGGCAATATCTGCTTCTCTCGCCAACCTCCCTTCCTCGTCATCTGCCATGTCATCTCAACAATATAATCAACAACAACCGCCACCGCAAAGCGAGACCGTGGTCACCTCCCTATCGGTCCTCCAGGAGGAGCTGACGAAGACGGAGCGGGAGCTCGCCGACGGCGTCCAGGCCAGGCTCGAGATGCGCAAGACGAGGGAGGACCTCGACCGTCTGGTCCACGATCAGCTGTTCGTGAAGGAGCTCTCCACCATCCCCGACGACGAGTGGTCGGAGTGGGGCGACGAGTTCGAGAATCCGTACGGCCAGCGCAGTTCGACGACCGTCTTCAACGATGACGATCGCGAGTTCAGGCTATATTTCAAGGGGCTGGTGAGCCAGGAGAAGGTCCGAGGCAAAATGACGTCGTTTTCGGGAATCGGCGTCGCGATTTGCGGGCCGACGGATAATGTGGTGTTCGAGTTGAAGAAGCCGTTGATTGGTGATCGGATGAGCAAGAATGCTGTGGAAATCAAGGCTTTGATCGAAGGATTGAATACTGCTCTCGCTTTGGAGCTCAAGCGACTCCGTTTTTTCACTGATTATTATCCTCTTTATCAATTTGTGAGTAATTCAATTCCTCATTGAATTTTATCGTTTGTTTGATTGATTTCTTGAATTCAAGTCCAGTCTATGACTCTTTGTTTAGTTTGCAGAATCAATTTGTCAGTAATTCAAGTTCTCATTGAATTTTATTGCTTGTTTGATTGATTTCTTGAATTGCAAATTCTGCAGATGAAACAAGAATTGGAATTTGATGCATTTGAATGAATAAATAGATTTATGGCATTTGTCAGAATTCTTTAATAGTCGTATATTGAGCAATGCATCTTATTAAGGGTTTTATTCAATCTGGAGCTTGGTTAATTTTATTTTTATTTTTTTAGATAAAAGATTCTGGTAGAGTTGGAATTTATAGATTCAATATAGATTTTGTTGGAGTTTGGTGGGTTATTTATTTTAAATAATAGATTTTGGTATAGTTCACAGATTTGGTAGATTTAAACTAGAAATTTGAACTATGAATTGAAATATTGAATACACGATCTTTAAAAGACTTTTAAAAAGTTGAAAATACCCAGATTTTTATGAAATTTTGATCTGTATTGAATATACCCTGACTTTGCCCAAGACTTACAAAATTTTTTAAATTCTACACCCCCTAAAAATGTCTAATGTTGCTGCAGTTGATTTCTTTATTAATCGAGTTGTGGCACAATGTAACGATTGAATTCAATCATCCTGCTTGAGATAGATGTGGTTATGAGGCTGAGATTTTAAATGGGTTTGCAGATTACGGGGAGGTGGCCGCCAAAGCAACGCAAGATTGCTGTGTTGGTTAATCAGGTGTACCTTCTTCGAAGAAAATTTCAGAGTTGTAACCCAGTTCTTGTGGCACACAATGACTTGAAGTATGGGTTGCAACTTGCAAGAGATGCAATAATTTGTCAAGCCACAAAGGCTGCAGAATCTAGTCTTGATAAAATTGTGATGGAAACTTGTGTTATTTGTTTAGAAGATACTGATGTTGAGAATATATTCGAGGTTGATGGTTGTCTGCACCGATATTGCTTTTCTTGCATGAAACTGCATGTGGAAAACAAATTGCTTCATGCCCTGGTTCCTAAATGTCCTCATGAAGGCTGTAAGTCTGAACTTAAAGTTGACAGCTGCAGAACATTCTTAACACCCAAACTACTTGAAACATTTGAGCAACGCATAAGAGAAGCTTCAATTCCTGTCATGGAGAAAGTTTATTGCCCCTATCCCAAGTGCTCAGCATTAATGACTCGAAGTGAGGTTTCAAAACACGCTATTAAAAATGGGTTTTTCGGTGGCAAGTCTGGAACTCGGAAATGTTTGAAATGTCAGCACCTTTTCTGTGTAAATTGCAAGGTTCCTTGGCATGAAAACATGTCCTGTTATGAGTACAAACGGTTGAATCCAAATCCCCCAACAGAGGATGTGAAGCTGAAGTCACTTGCATCAAAGAATCTATGGCGTCAGTGTGTAAAGTGCAACCATATGATAGAACTTTCTGAAGGTTGTTACCACATGACTTGCAGGTACTTTCTCTATCCTTCTAAATTAATCGTTTTCTTATTAATTTTGTTAAAAATGATTTGTATGTTATGTGGGGAGGATTGGGATGGAGACAAGGATATAAGGTGAAGATATTTCCAGCTTAGCTTAAAGCAATGTACATAATGTTATTGAGGGGATTTTCATATGTGGTTTTATTTCCTCTGCTTGTTCTGTTTAATTTTCTCTTAACTGAACATATGGAAGAAGAGGTTAAAGAGTATTTTGCTGGAGGTGATCAAGTAGAGGACGAAAATTTTGAGTGCTATCTAACGATTGCTGATCATTGTTTAAAAGGCAAAGTAAACGGGATGTGTATCGATCTTTGGCAATTAGTGCATATCCATAGAATCAATAGCTCAAATCATGAATACCCAATTTGAGATTTGAAGTATGTTTAGACAAAGGCAATAAGGTTTCTTTTTGTCATTTTATATGGAAAACCAAATTTAAAGGTAATTTAAGAAGATGACCAAAAAGAACGTTGGTTGAGTTGAAAAAGGTTTGATTTCCTTGATTTTGATTGGAAGGGAGCTGAATGGCAAAGTGTTGGCATTTAGCCACATTATAGTGTGTCTTTTTTGCACTTCTTGATCGGAATAGATGTCAGTAGGTGCTTTGTATGTTGGTGATGTCCATTTGCGCATGAAAGTAAATTATGATCTTGTTTGTCTTTAAATTTGACTTTGTCTGTCAGTTTCACATTGATTTGATGGCAAGTGTAAATCATAAAGTTATTTGCATTGAAAATAGTATCATCTGTTTGCTTTGTTTTGTAGATGTGGGTACGAGTTTTGCTACAATTGTGGAGCTGAGTGGAAGAATAAAAAGGCAACTTGTTCTTGTCCTCTCTGGGATGAGGATAATATTTGGTTTGATGATAGGAATATCGACTCTGATGAAGAAGAAGTGGTTGGTGTTGAACCGTATGAGTCTGATTCCGATGAGGATTGGTATTAAACCGATATAACCCTTTTGTCCCCTCTCTCATTCTTGTTTCATTACATAATCTTTTTTTTCTTTATAAAACTTTTAGGATCAAATTATCTAGAATGAAACTTCGTGAATGCATTAGCTGGCATTTACTGCAAGACAATTAACTTCTTTAATTCATTTGCATTCTTAAATCAAATACTATATTTGGCTGGTTTATCTGGATATTTGATCGCAATAGGTGCATACCATCTTTAGAATGAGAGCAAGTTGGGATTGAGAAAGATTTCATTCAGTGATATACTGAACTCATATTTTGCAAATAAATAGTATAATAATTTCTCTGTTGTGCCAAGGTAAAAATCAATTGTACATGACGAAGTTTGTGATAACTGTGACATTCTACACTATGCTAATACATGAATTAATGTTAAGTTATTAAAAGGTTAACAATGTAACTCCCTTTGTAGTTTGTACAAAATGCCCTAGACGTCATGGTATATTAAGTAAGAAATTTTAGGGTGCATTCGGTATCCTTTTTCAATTGTTGTTAGTAAAATAATATATAAAAAGGAGAAATAGTGTTTTTGTATTTTGTTCTCAAAATCTGAAATTATGTAATGAAATTGATAAAAACCTATTTGGTAGTAATAAATGAAAATATAAAAACTATCATTAAACATAAATTATTATATTAAACAGTATAAAATATAATTGAATATTAATTTTATTAATTAATTTAATTATTAGGCATCCTGTTGGAGAAGAAGGAGAAGGTC
Source organism: Dimocarpus longan (assembly GCA_022984855.1). Lineage (NCBI taxonomy): Eukaryota > Viridiplantae > Streptophyta > Magnoliopsida > Sapindales > Sapindaceae > Dimocarpus > Dimocarpus longan. Next base: position 1,541,186 of record CM041024.1, on the reverse strand, counting down.
AAGATCTGTGGGTAAAAGAAGGAGACGATCAAGATTTGAGGGAGGAGGAAGGAGACGAAGATACGAGCCAAGAAGATGATAATGATTTTCCTCAAGATCTAGATGTTGGTGAAAAAGTTGATTATGACGAAAATGATTATGATGATGATGATTTGGGTGGAGAGGAAGGAGAAGATCAAGATCTGGAGGAAGAAGAAGACCAAGATCTAGATGAGGAAGAAGATGAGAATGATCATGATCAAGATCTAGATTGTATTGAGGAAGATGATTGTGAAGAAGATGATTCTGACGATTATGATGATGATTTGGATGGAGATTATGATGATGATTTGTATGGAGAGGAAGAAGATGAATATTGGTAATTGGAATTGGAAAATGGTAAAATAGACAGTAAAAGTAGAAAACCTTATCGAACACGTGTTTAGAGACTACTAGTTTTGGTCATTTAATTTATCATTGTAATTATTTGAGTTTTTTTTTTAAAAAAAAAAAAAAAAAAAGAAAAAAGAAAAACGTCGTATTTTTCGCTTTAACCTGTCGGTGCTAGTCTTTGCTTTTTCAACGACGATGACAGCTCTTGTAATGTCTTTGCCTTTTGAGCGATGATGAAAGCTTGGAATTTAGCGATTATTATCTCCGTTGTCATCTTTGTTACTAGTAGCCAGTTGAATGTAGAAATGTGTTCAACCTTAAAGCATATGTGAGTCCTCATGATCAAGCCAATATAGGTCTTATAATATTGTCCTGAAAAATTCATTTCATAGTCGGCTAACAAAAGTTAAATGGGTGATTATTATTGTAATATAGGTTGACGGTATACATATGATACATCAATAGAATCTTTAGGCTTCGATTTTGCTTCTTGTCCTCCTCTCCTTGTTTCTTCCCATCAACCTATGTTGTGGGCAAATAATTATAACTGATTATAAATTATAATTGTATTTATTTTAATGAACGATTCTCAAGATTTTGATATTTTTTAAACTAGCATAGAATAGATTAAAAGTATATTGAGAGTTATGGAGATCAATTACTACTTAAGCATATAGTATGAATATTTATTCATAAAAAAAATAAATAAATAACTACCCACAGCCAAAGTCAAATCTCCACTAATTTACTAGATGAGAAGGTGTATAACTATCAATATTAAAATGTATCACATGATAATTGGATGTCTCTGAAGAGGCGGTATCACACCATGAACTATTTTGATTGATGTGGAAATTTATGCATGAAATCACGCTAGCCATCGCTTGTGCTTGAGATGCTGGAATAATCTCTGTCACCAACTTGCGTAATCAAAATCAACATAAATACAGAAGGATGTTGTTCTACATGGGAGTCGGAGAAACCTTCAGTTGTGATTCACTGATTATACCATTCTGTGCCGGTCATCAATTTTATGTTGCAGTAGGACCACCGCTATCATTCCGATGCCAAGCTGGGCTCTAACTTGCGTCTATAGCAAAAAAGTCGTGCTATTTCTGGGATCTCGAACTTACTTGGAGGTCCTCTACTGTCTTTTTAAACTTTATTATGATGATAGATTCTTATGCTAATAGAAGCCACATAGGTTAGAATTGCGTTGACCTGCATTCACTACCTGCTAGTAATATTTCGGAAACTTGTTTCCATGTCCATATATAACCATATCTAGGGCTTTGCTACAATCCGATGGGGGTTCCTGTACATAGACTTGAGGGTCCAACATAAGATTTATGAAATTTAAATTTAAATATATATATAATATGAATGTATTGTGATTGACACGTTATCTAGTTTAAAATATACATTGAATAAGACAAATATATATTGATTATGTCGAGATAAATCATTATCTTATAGTTTGAAATCGTGAGATAACTAATTTTACAATAAAAATAAAAATTTACTTTTATAAGTTTATAAAATACTTTCGTCACTTTCATTTAAAGAGTTGCACGATGATCTTTATTGAGAGGTGATTGACTAATTGCAAAATTTATGTCCTAAAGTGACTTTTCAAAAGATGTTTTGGTAAGAGCAATTTTCATAAATGATATGATTAGTTGGTTGAAACTTCAAAGGCCTGTAAGAGAAGTAACAATGGTTTCCTTTCCATGAATGGCATTTGTTGATCATGGTCCTTGGATTCAATGAATTAACATTATCTACAACAACAGAAGAAATTCACGGTTGAGGTTGTACGCAGTGCTTATCAAATAGCCACCAATATTTTAATCGATTGCGGAATGTGGTCCAGTGGTACCCACAAAAAAGGCAAAGAGTCGGTAGTTCATCACTGTCATTGCCTTGCAGTTGCACTAACATTCAACTGATATTATCTGTCTGTTAATGCAGCAATTAAAAGAGCTTGCATTATTTTGTCTAGACCACTCATCAGGTCATCATTTTACCACCCTGTAACAACCTAATAATATCTCTATTAATTAGCCAATAACCATTCAATTAGAACAACCTGATAAATTGAGACGAAGATAAAGGGATGAAATTTGCCTATAGTGAAAGAATTTGTTTTAATTATTTCATAACTTTATTTATTTAAATATACTCAATTTCATTTTTGAGACTTCAATTATTTTTCTCGAATTTTATATATTTAAAAATTAGAAAAAAAATATTACTTGAATTTATAACTTCGTTTATTAAGAGCAATAGGTTTATTATCATAATACTTCAGTAACCTTTAAGGGACTCGAATTTACTATCATCTTAAAATATTATAATTAATTCATGGTTTGAAAATAGTAATATGACTTAAATTCACAACTTTAATTTTATAAGTTTGATCAAACCTTACATTATAATCTTGTTTATTGTTTTAACCAACTTAAAAGTAAAATCATTTTGCTTTAATCTCTAGAGGAATAAATAAAAATCATTTAAAAGAACGTTTTCTTTTCCTAAAAATTGACGCTTGGAGAATTGTCGATATTGATCGAGAGTATTCGAGACACATCACCTTGAGAACAGTCCAAGTGATTACTAATGCTAAAAGCAGGATAGAAGAATATTCCTCTCACTTTTTAGACGTGTGTCACTTAAAAGACATGGTAGGATAATGATGTGATTTGGCCCCAATCCAAGTAAATCCAAACATTGAACAATAGCATCAGACACAACGTTGGCGTCACGGTGATTAGTGGAGCATGAATCGTGTTGTGATGTCTTTATGACTTGGATGTTACGATAAAATACCATTAGCAAACAACGTGTCTATCAATCTATCATATATATACTTATTTACATGGCATCACCTCCTTTACCCTTTGTTTAGTTGGTGGGATTTGGAACGAGCTTGAGATTTATTTTTTCCATTCTTCTATATCTCACGTTTGGAGTCAGTGATGAAAATGAATTTTCTATTCTCAATCTCCCCTCTATTCCTGTTCAACTTAGAAAATTGAATCCCAAACTTATCTATGACTTTCAAAAATCCCAAGTTCATGAGATTTTTATTTTTATTTTTTTCCCATTTCATCCTAACTCTCTCCACAAAGTCATAAACTATTTCTCTATCTCATCTCCACCACGTCGACCCACCACCACCATAAATCGATTTTCGTTTCTCATCTTCTCCTCTATCCAAATGGACCAACTCTATCTTTTTTTTTTTTTTCCTCTAAGTTAAGATCTGGTTTTGGGCTCAAACCCAGAACTAGATGGTTTGGGGTTGTTGAACCTAAAACTAGGTTCGGGTTCTGGGTTGTCGAACCTAGAACCATATAGTTCTGGGTTCGAACAGAACCTTGTTTTGAGTTTTTTTTTTTTTTTGTTGGTCAATGTTATGATGTTGTTGTAGGAGATGATGATGTTGATGAATTGGATGGATGATATTGATGAAATGCGGGTTGATAACTGTGGGAAATATTGATAAATTATGAGAGATGATGTTTTTTTTTTTTTTCAAATTTTTTATAAATTTAATTTTACATACAAAATTTAAATTAATTTTATTCTAATCCAATTTCAACCTATACCAAATATGATATGGTATAATTTTTAATCCGATCCTAAATTCTACCAAATATGGGACAGTGATTATCAATTTCAATCCAATTCAATCAAATCTAATTTCATGCACAAAATGAAGCCTTAAAGGATGCAACATCATACAACAACAAACACTCTTGCGGTCAATATTTTACCAAAATGTCAAAATGATGCCACCAACAAAACATCCTCGCAACTTTCCACAATCAGCCCCCAAAACTAGACATTCACCTCCATCCTGAATCAACGGAAAAACAAACACAGAATTTGTCATAAAGCCTTCTTAACAATTTTTTTTTCTTCAGTCCATTCAAATCCCATGGGTTAAAGTCACTCATATAATGTCATATAAATCAAAATTTTTAGATAACTTTATACTTACTTCACACAATGATATAATTAAATTTCTTATATAATTTGACACTCATATTACATGATGTGTAGCAATAAAAGTGATGCATTCTAGTAAGAATATGTCTGTAAATGCATATCATAACTAGTTTCATTTGTGGGCAATTTTCTTCCCACCTATTGTGGATTGTCTCTCTTGTTCTGAGAGTAAATTTCCGGATTGTACTTCAAAGTTAAATCGTAACTGATCCTAGTTGCATCCTTAGCATAGTATTAGTAGTAAAAAAAAAATACATATCATATATATGATTATGTATTTCTCTATCGTTTTCAACTCCGTGATTAAGTACAATAACTCTTTTTTTAGAAATAATTGTTTCTTAAGAATAGATGTTTACGTTTATAAATAGTTATTGATGCAAATAGGTAAAGAATGTATAAATAATCCAAGCCATTTTAACTTAAAAATAGAAAAAAAAAATGTTTGCAAGTGTACCTGCATTGAAGACAACCATCACAGCCACAAAGCCTGTTCACTTTTTGTGTGTTGGCTGTCCATGACTCGTAATGATCTGACCGCGTGTGTCCCCATCACCACCTCCTCCATTTCACTGTACTTTGTACCCACCAAAACAAGCCTGGACCAAGAGCCCAAGTCACCCACCAACCAACCCTTCGCTTACTCCACAACCAGTGGGTGGCAAAACGAATTAACGTATTAGATTGAGCTAAATTTGATTCGATTCGGCTAAATTCAATTCGTTTATGAATTTTACTAATTCAACATGAATTCGTTTAAGAAACAGATCAACATTTTTTAACTTGATATTAATTCATTTATAAACGAATAATATGATACGACAGAACTAATTCATTCACTAATTGAATCATAAAAGATCCAAACGCATTATCCAGTTAATTCGTTTAACCTTTTTTAATTCGTTTAACTTAGAGATCTACTTATCATTATCATTATATGTAACAAGAATATGTAGAAAATTTTCAACTATAAAATATAAACCAATAAAAGCTTTTATTCTTCAATATTTAAATCAATTCCAAATCTTCATCAACATAAAATCCAGTTTGTACTTTTGCTTAAATTCAATTAAACTAGCTAACACGCATCTTGATTAAACCAATCTAAACCCATAATCTTCTCCTTCATCATGTTACCCAAATTAATCTATCATAAACTCAACAGAAAAAAAAAATACAATCCAAAAAAACAAAAACCCAAAAACTCAGATCAAGCCAAGAACCATTTTTCATAGATATCCAACACGAGTCAATTTTAATCATAGATATCCATCGCATCCGAAATTGTTAATATTGAAGAGCACAGTAATTTCACAAATAAAACAAAAAAACATATATATTTACACAAATTTAAAAGAAAAAACACAACAACAACAATTAATAAGGAAAAACAGAACCCAGAGGTAGATCTGTTGCGATATGAGGTAGACAGTGAAATGACGTCGGTGCACGAGGATAAAGACAATCAGATCAAGCACCTAATGGATTACAAGATGCTGGCGGAGGTGAGACAAAGACGCTACGACTAAGGTGGGATGGTGACCGTGAGCCCTAATGGAAAAGAGGTGGCGGTGACCGTGAGAAAGAGGGGTGGAATAGGTGGTGACAGCTTGAAATGAAATTGGTTGGGGTGGTGACCATGAGGCGTAAGAGAGAAGGGGGGAATGGATGGATGGTGTGGTGGCTGCCGAAAGTTAGTCAGGTTTAGGGTTTGGTTAAATGTGTATATATAATATATATGGATAATTACATATCAATCCTATGTGTCAACCCGCGATTCGTTTAAATAAACTCAATTCGGTTCGTTTAATAAATGAGCAGTTTGATATGATTATAATGCGAATTTGTTTAACTTAAATTTATATCCATTTATTTGTTATGAATTCGTATTAATATATCGTATAATGACCCGCGTTGACATACGTAGCCACCGCCTCAATGCCACACAACACTACCCTACCCCACAAGCAGTATAAACCAATACCACCACAGCCCAGACTAATAAAAAATAAAAACCAGCCAATAAGCGTTTCACAGTCCTGAAATTTATGATCACATGCATCCAAGTTCAAAAAAGCCGCCACGTTTTTTCCAACCAGACCTTTTTGGTTCACATCCCCACAAAAAATTCTCAACCTCCTGTCAAACCTTTTGCGTTACAATCAAGTCAAGTCATCACATAAAATGTAGGAACAAACTTTTTCTTTTTTTCTACATAGAGATCGTCACTGTAACACACAGTGTCCGAGAATTTGTATGAATTCAAGGTGATGAGACATGAGGACTAATGGGGATGAATATCCAAGCTTTGCTAGAAACAGAGGTGGGTATGGCCCTGGGATGGCATATGGAGATGGGTATGGCCCTGGGATGGCATATAGAGGTGGGTATGGCCCTGGGATGGCATATAGAGGTGGTGCTGCATGGGGAGGCTATGGTGGGCACGCCAGTGAAGTGGAAAGCTTTTGGGATCAAGTGAAGGAGTTTGTGAAGGCGGCTATGGAGATGGGTGTGAAGTTTGGTAGAGGGTGTAAAGATATAGTGTGGCAGACTCTAGGGAGAGAGGACTCTTATGTTGGTAGCAGAATCAAGAGACTTAGAGGCCCTTCTGAGAGATTTTTGGCCAAGTTTGGATTTTTCAAAAAGTATTTCCCTGAAGATAAAGATCCCCTCCATGTGTTGTCTGTTATTTGCTTCGTCTTTGTTATTGCTTTTGCAGGTAAATGATTTTTTTTGGTTGATGACAGATTGTGGGAAGTGGAATTGGATATCTTTTGCTTGTTTGTTTTTTGGTTCTTTTGGTTTTTAGTTTGTTATGATGTGTTTTGGTTGCCATGAAAAATGGAGTGAATGTTTGAATTCTGGGGTTTTTGAATGGAATATTTTCTGTTTGGTTGCTGAGAAAATGTTGGGAAAAGGTAACATTTTTGTTTTTTTGCATTTGCTGGAGAGCATTTCATATCTAACATGTAAATAAATTTATGTGCTTCGTAGCTTAAAGTGTCAATTTTCTAAATTTATTTTTCTGAATTGAGATAGATCTTTGGCAAGTTTGTTGTAACTAGTGTTTTCACTGCAATATCTATGAATTGGCTATGTTTTCCTGTAGAATTATTGCTGCCAAAATGTATGAAAGGAAATATTTATTATAGAGTGTAATGGATTTTGTTGTATTCTATCAGTTCCAAAATGGATTCTGTTTTCCTGTAGAATTATTGCTGCCAAAATGTATGAAAGCAAATATTTATTATAGAGTGTAATGGGTCCTGAATTATCTTATGATGGTTTACTAAGTTGCAGTCTTGAGTGTCAGTATCGAGAGTGAAACCTCAACCGCATTGATAAAGAAAGTCTCGATACATCCTCCAAGTGCTGATCAAATATTGCTTCCGGATGGTAGATACCTGGCATATAGGGAGCAAGGCGTTCCTGCCAACAGAGCTAGATATTCGATAATTGCTCCACATGCTTTTCTTTCCTCCAGACTTGCAGGTTGGATAATTTTCTTTGTATAAAAGCTTAGAGGAAACCAATTCTACTACCGTTCGTTGTACTTACATACATTGAATTGGGTTTAGTTTTTGGAAGTTTACCTATCCTTTTTGTTATTTAGGTATACCTGGACTAAAGGCTTCACTATTGGAAGAGTTTGGCATTTGCTTGTTGACATATGATCTTCCTGGCTTTGGTGAGAGTGATCCCCACCCCAGTAGAAATCTTGAGTCATCAGCATCAGATATGTCATTCTTGGCACAGTCTATGGGTATTAATGATAAGTTCTGGGTGTTGGGATACTCAACCGGAAGCCTGCATGCTTGGGCCGCGCTCAGATACATCCCCGATAGGCTTGCAGGTATTGACATGTTTTTGTTATTACTTTTGTAAATTTATCATGCATAAGTCTCATGGAATAAGCTCAGTTAGCCGTCTTATATCAGCTGAAATCTCCAAGTATAGCAGAGGTGGGAAAAGAACTGAAGCTTTGTATTTTATCCCACTATTTCACTGTGAGGGAAGGAGAGGAAAGTAATTTTGCCATGAAGCTCTCCTCCTTTTGTCAGGGAACCAAGTCCTTATTTTTGATATTGATGGCAATGATCCAAAGTTACTGCTGTAGCAGGAAGGAGACTAATAACTGTATAGTCCAGGGGCTAGGGTGTTAATAAGTTCTTAATATTGTTGTTGACATGCGATAGTCATATATGACATAGCTTTACTTGTATTAAGAGGCCATGAAGTGGATTTGAAGTGAATTTTTATTCGCATGATTTCACCGTAACTATGATGTTCTTGTTCACCAAGATTTATAAGAGCAACAAATATTTCTACCATATTCAACCAAAAGCAATTGCCTCTGAACCTGGTCTAATTTGCAGGCGCTGCTATGTTTGCTCCTATGGTTAATCCATACGATTCGATGATGATGAGGGATGAGAGGTATGGAACTTGGGAGAAATGGACTCAGAGAAGGAAATTTATGTACACTTTAGCTCGGAGGTTTCCTAGGCTTCTTGTGTACTTCTATCGCCGAAGCTTCCTCTCTGGAAAACATGAGCAGATTGACAAGTGGTTGTCTTTGTCATTAGGAAGAAGGGTGAGTTATATTTATTTTGATAACTTCTTAGTCTATCAACAAGCTTTTGATTTCTTCTGTTGGTTGCCGATTAGGAAGAAAAAGCTTAATGTAGGAACTGGCGGCTCGACTTGAAGTGGGGGCCAGTTAGAAATCCTATGCAATTATTTTGTAAATCGACTTCTTTTCTTTGTGTTGTATGATGAATTCTTTAAATGCTGCACAGAGGCCAAAAACTTGGTTACTTATATGACTTCTTGTGTGAAATATTGCTTACCTTTCTAGGATAAAGCTCTGATTGAGGACCCAATCTATGAAGAATTCTGGCAGAGGGATGTGGAAGAATCAATTCGACAGGGAAATGCAAAACCCTTTGTGGAGGAAGCTGTGCTGCAGGTGTCAAACTGGGGTTTCAGACTTGCGGATCTCAAAATGCAGAAGAAACCGCGAGGTAGAGGCATCCTCAATTTGCTTAAGTCTGTGCTCAGTAGGGGTCAGGAGGAATACACAGGTTTTCTTGGCCCAATTCACATGTGGCAGGTCAGTAATGTTTCTGTGGTCTGTTCTTTTACATGCTTCCAGCTGTTAAAGACTTAACATACTCAATTAGTCTACTTATCGATCCTCTAGACCCCTCTGCTCTGAGAGAGATTTGGTGGCTGCATTTACCATCCATCCTCTTCATCATATGTAGGTGACAACGTGATAGCATCTAATCAACAATGTCAAGCAAATGAAAGTACTAACTTAAATCACAGGACTATTTATGGTAGTTTCTTGCAAACTAGGTATTTAAGAGAGGGGTTTCGGCTTTTGGGCCCAATTAAATTAAACGGAAAGTGGTTAAGTGAATTTGGATTTTCTTTTTATTTGAAGTGATTATCATGTTATCATCTGCAAATTGTTAGCAAAAAAAAAAAAAATATTGTTTTCTGATTTTTCCAATGACATAGGGAATGGATGATCGAGTGGTTCCTCCATCAATGATTGATTTTGTGCATCGAGTTCTACCAGGGGCGGCAGTGCATAAGCTCCCATATGAAGGTCATTTCACTTATTTCTACTTTTGTGATGAATGTCATAGACAGATATTTACTACACTTTTTGGAACCCCACAAGGCCCTCTCAACATTATTGTAGAAGTAGATCAAACCTCAATTGAAGGCGACAATGAAGAGCCGGAAGAGACTACACTTGGTGATGCTACAATAAACTGAGAAGCACAGTTTATCCAATATGATAGAAAATATATGATATGTATATACCATAGGTCTGCCCTGTTACTCATCAAGCAAAAACACTAAATAGACAGTTTTCTTTCTGTTTGTCTTTTCGGTTCATATTAGGGGCATTTGGTGTAGAGTTTGCTGATACTTATGCAGGGAAATAATATCCAAAAGTAAAAATATACAACAAAAGTTGGTTGTTTTTCATTCCCAGTTATGTCCACTCAAGCTAGCTTGAAGCTGCATTTTCTTTCTTTTGACACCATTCCTCCACAGTCTACTGCTTATGGACCTTCTCGTCACTTGAAAATCCTCATTTTGGAATCCTTTCTGAATGCCTGAAAAATGTGATACAAGGATAATTAGAACAAAGGCTTCCATTTTATTTTAGTCAGATTATGGTAATTTCAACACCGATGCAGCTGTCAGGCTTTTTAATTGTTTACAGTTTGTGTTTGTCTCTTTATTTGATACAAATCCACATGTAAACATTAATGCTTGGATTGAAAACGAATTGAAGAAGATAAACGGGAAAACTGCTACACGACCACTAGTTCGAACGAAAGTGAATTCCACTCTTTGGTTTGTAGCACCCATTTTCCTAATTGCTTTGAATTGAAATTTCAGTACCGGTTTTTTTCATCCATCCTCCTCCATTTGACCATTTCTCTACTTAACCCAACAACACAAGAAACAGGAGAAGTCTGACATGATAGCAAAAATAGCACCATGTACCATTTTATCATTGGTCATGCGGGCAGGCCTCTCAATGTCCTGAAAGAGATGCAGCATTCGATTTCTCAGTAGTAAGTACACGAGTTTGTTGCTTTAAAGTAGTGCGTTGATACAATGACATCAATCCACCTATCTAGCTTTCTAACAAAAACAAGAGGCACAGTTCTAGTGTCATAAGGTTTTGTTTTAATTAGGTCCCGATAGTTATCGACGTAATGTCGGAAGGTCAAAAAAAAAAAAATACACAAGTTTGTCACATTGTAAGTTGAAAAAAATTGTCTGATTTCCCTACAAAGGCAAGTGCCCTTATTATATATATATATATATATATATATATATATATATATATATATTTCTCTATTCCAAGCTTAGTTATACCATAGGTTTGCATGTTTCTGGCCCAAATATGAAACCAAAGATTAGGCCCAGCTTAAAACCCAACAAATGCCAAGGCCCAACAATACCACGTCATCCCATCCGACAGTTTCAAAATAATAACACGCGGCAGACCCCCAAACCACGAAGCAAAACGATCCAAGAAACCGCGACGCACCAAAACCCAGTCTCTGGCAAGCTGTTAACTCGGCTCGTTTCTAGTTTCTAGTAGTGGCGGTCATGCTCCATTTGTATTCTATTCGTCTCTGTTGCATACCATATCCAACGCAAACATAAAAGACAGATCAGACACACAGCTCCATCCACAGCTACCTCGTGTTTGTGCGTTTTTAGTTGTTTTCCTCCTATTTTATGCAATCATCATTAACGGTCACTTGGCAAAACAGTGGAGTCAGTGAATGTCGGCATCGCAGAGGATCCTCTGCGCTCTCTCTCTTCGTCATCGCGCTCACTCTTTTTTTAACATTCAATCCAAAACCAGACCTCTCCTCCTCTCGCTTCGCTCTTATCGAACCCTAGCTCGCTCTCTCACTCTCACTCCTCCTCCGCTAACCATGCCTAAACATCAGGTCCTCCTTTTTTTTTTTTTCTTTTAATAAATTCTACTTGTTTTTCTTTAATTTGTGCTAATTTCATTTGTTTCTTCTTGTTTGGTTATTTATATGGGCAAATGTTGTTAGACTCTGTGTGTTATTATTATTTTGTATTTTGTCGGATTTCTGTGAAGTTAGATGTATCTAGACTTCTGTTATTGAGAATTTTGAGTTTCTTGTATTTCATTTTTTTAAGAGCTTTAATAATGTGTTCATTTCTATTTTTTAGTCATTTATGCAAGCAAATGTTGTTAGAATGTGAGTTGTCAAGATGACAAACTTTTGAATTGATATAGTATGATTTAAAATTGGTGCTTTTCAATGTTATCAACCTTTTCTAGGAGGTTTTGTTGTTGTTGTTGGTTTATTATTATTATTATTATTATCATTATTATTATTATATTTATATGTCTTTGAATTTGTAATGTTGCTATGTATGGGAGGTTCTTCCTGCATTTGTTTGGTTTGTCGATGAGGAATGTCGGCTTTGGTAACATTTGGTTTTTCATTTTGTTGTATTGATGATATCTTGAAGTTTGAAGTTCTTTTAATTGTGATTTGAAGTACCGAGTACGTAAATTAATTTTAATTTGATAATTGTGGTCTCCTTTTGTTTAGGCTTAGATGTTGAGTTCACAAATTGGGTATGTTGGTTGTATGCAGAGAAGAGGTTGGGATAGACAACACGTTTGGAAACAAAAGACTAATGAGCCATCTTCACCCATGGAGGGTGCAGCATCCTCTGCTGTTGCTGAAGCTGTTAGTAACAGACTTAGTGGATTTAGTATTGCTGAAAACAGTGGGCAGGTTCATTATTCAGTTCCGTCTACTGAATTTGGGAGTGTCCAACTAGAAAAGCATGGTCCTGTGCAAGGTCATAAGGAAATTTGGAAACCTAAGTCGTATGGAACAGTGAGTGAAGCTGCTACTGCTGAAGTAGGAAGTACATCTGATGCATCGACTTCTGGAAAAAGCGGCATGAGTTTGAGTAAATTGTTTAGTGGTAATCTTTTGAACAATTTTACCGTGGACAACTCAACGTATTCACTTGCTGAAATAAGAGCCACTTTCTACCCCAAATTCGAAAATGAGAAGTCTGATCAAGAGGTTTTTATTTATTTATTTATTTTTGTGTGTGTGATGACTTAACATACTTAAAATGTTATAATTTTATTCATCGTTTTTACTATATTATCATTGAGCACTTTAACTAGGATATATTAGCTTTTATCTGTTGACTTTTGGCCAAAAGGGAATTAGGGATATGCTACCGACAGGTAGTTGATGTGGCGCTTGAATAGCTTCCTCTTTGGATTGTAAAATTTTGTGTTATTTACTTACCTTGTAGATCTATTATCATTCTGGTGTGTTTATGTTACTTGTTTCAACACATTCAGATTAGGACAAGGATGATAGAGATGGTGTCTAAAGGCCTGGCTACTTTGGAGGTAAGGGTTTTTGTACAAGTTCTTGTTTTACTGGGAGATATTTCATACTATTAATACAATTTTCTCTGCATCTGGTGTCTGAGATCTCAATCTTCATTTTTCTTCATTGCTGCCTGTTTTTAGTGGTTTGGTTCCAACTTGTTTATTATGTTTATGATTATTATTATTATTTTTTGACTACAACTTGTTTATTATTATTATTATATTCTCTTAGTTTAGTGAGAATTCATTTGTAATTTCAATCTTGAGTAGTTGGTTTCAATGGCAACGACACATTCAACAGGTTTCACTTAAGCACTCTGGTTCTCTTTTTATGTATGCGGGTCACAACGGTGGAGCATATGCCAAGAACAGCTTCGGAAATATGTATGTTCATTTTGCAAGATCCAATGCTTATTTCCTTTTCTCATTCCTAACTTATATTCTTTATACGTGCTTGTTTTTCTAATTGTTTCTAGTTTTGGCGGGTTTCCTCCTTATCATATCATTTATTGTATTAAAATGGTGGGAAAGGCCCATGTAATGCACATGACTCTATATCTTCCGCATTTTTTTACAAGAGCTACTTGTGATGATTGTATCATTATCAAATGGGTATAAGACATGTCAATATTGTTAAATGTTGACGGCTCCTGCTTCAGTATCTTCCTTCTTATTGGAAGATTTTATAGTTCGCAGTGGAGGAACAGAAGCAAATGTCCTTTGGTATTGTAGAGTTTATGCTATTTTATAGGTGATTTGGGAAGAGAGAAATAAAGGAATTCTTTAAGATACTGAAGAAGAGGAGAATCATCTTTGGGATAAAACTTATTATTTGGCTTCTCTGTGGGCTTCTACCAATAAAGACTTTAAAGATTATTTGTTATTTTTGATTTTGCTAGATTGGAAGTTTGTTGTTCGTTGAGTTTTCTTTTATAGTTTGCTTCTTGTTCTTGTTGTGTCTTTGTTTGTTGTTTTGGTGGACCTCTGGTTCACGTTTGCTGTCTTTTTCTTGTATTTTTCTATGTTCTAATAAAATTTTGTTTCCTATAAATATATATATTGTTAAATGTGGACATCCACTGGAACTTAAATGCCTTACACAAGATAGTACAGCTTATTTCTAGCCTTGTTGTTTGTAGTGAAATAGTGACTGAAATACAGACTTTACTTCACTCTCTCTGTTCCTTGTTCTCTTGCTGTTTGCTCCACTCTTTTCTATATATTTTGTTGAATGCAAATGTTTTTACATAGATATACTGCTGTTGGCGTTTTTGTCCTTGGACGGATGTTTTGTGAGGCATGGGGTGCTGAAGCTGGAAAAAAGCAGGCTGAGTTCAATGATATGCTTGAGGTAGTGTTCAAATATTTAATTTCTACAAATAGGATTAATGGAAATCTTGGAGACTGTCAGATAAGCTCATTTATAGATATTTGTACTAGGACTTGATACATTTTTTGCTGACTTTAAGAGATCCACAGGTAGAATTATGCCTGATTAGATTTGGTGTGTGAAATGTGATTTTTAAGTTGTTGGCTTCTATCTTAAAAGAAAAAAATATTATCATTAGATCTTTCTGTGTATAATGGGAATACAGTCACGCATTCTAAATGGAATAGAAGTTCGCAAGCTGAGGATTTGTGATTGATTTTATGTGGTTGACTAGCAAGGTTATATGTCATTTGAACATAGGTTGTGTTTTCTAAATGAATCTAGTGGTTTTGATGAATAATGGACCCACCTAGCAGTGGGTCCTAGAAATGTGGGTGATTTCGCTGGAGTAATAGGAGACATTTTGAGGAAAAAAGATGGGAAAATGTAAATTGTTTGGAAGATTGATCTCACTTTTTTGTTTCTCTTTTGGCTCCGCATAAAAGGAATTTGAAGAGTCTCTTTCTTTTTTATTCATCTAAATTGAAATATGGTTTTGGGACCTTGTATTCTTGGGATTTTCTTTTGGACTGTACATGTCGTTTCTTAGGATTTAAGCTGGAGCAGAAATAGGCTATTATTCTTATGAGTTATAAACAGTCAGTTGTAAATTTTTTTTGTTAGTGTCAGTGGACAACTAGTGCCCTTTTCTATCCTCTTTTCATTTTCTATATTCCAGTCTCATTTCCTGTAGTTCGTGCCATCTAAAATTCAACTAATATAGTCATCATCTGCCCTTCATTCAGGTATTATTTAAATTTACTAAAACGTACCAGTCTGGCAATGGATATAACTATGTTTATATATTGTGTATTTCATGCATCTACTTGCTATATGGCATCATCACATGCAATGTCTGTAGGACATACATGGGTTGCTATGATTTTGATAATTATATTGGTGATTGAATTATGTTCTAAAGTTTGTTAACTATTGATCATTCTTTCAGAAAAACCGCATGTGCATATCAATGGAACTGGTAACTGCTGTTTTAGGAGACCATGGACAGCGTCCCCGAGATGATTATGGTAAATGCGTCTATTTCTCTCTTTTCAACTAAAAAATTTGATGCAAGTGGTAATCTATAGACCTAGAGATCTTGCATTTTGAGGCAAATTGTTTGTAACATGTGAAACTTAGACTGAGGATATGTTAGTTTGTAACTTTGTATTAGCTGAATGTACTCATCTTTAAACTAGTCCTTACATTTTGATGCTCAAGTTCCATTTTTTCATTTATAATGTGTCTTGTTGATGGTTATGGATGAATTTTGCTTTATCTTAGGTTGATAGTCATCTAAAACTTATCTCCTTACAATAATTTTATGTGTTTATAGTTGTAATGTTGTATACGTTTCATTTTTATAAAAATTTTTCCTGGGTTATTAGCATGACAATTTTTCTTCTATGGCCATTTGTTTTGTACTTTCTTTTTTGTTGCGATTTGACTTTCTTAGTTTTATAGATATAAGGCAACGTTTTTACTCATTATTCACACACGATAACCATTGCTTTTTGGCTTCAAGCAGTAGTGGTGACGGCAGTCACAGAATTTGGCAATGGGAAGCCGAAGTTTTACTCAACTCCTGAAATTATTGCTTTTTGTCGGAAATGGCGCTTACCAACTAATCATGTGTGGTTGTTCTCAACTAGGTGATGATTCAATATCTTCATTACTTGGCATAGAGAATTTCCATTCTTTATATCACAAGTAGTTGCTTATTTGTTCATTTTTGGTATTGCTGATATTAATGGTGGATGTTTCTGCTTGCATTATAGATTTTTAATCGTTTATGCTTAGACTGCAAAAACATTTTCTTATTGCAGTTGTTTATTCTTTATCCTCTGAAGGAAATTTGAGAATTTTCTGACTTTTGTAACTTTTGTGCAACTTGAAACTATTTCTTTTTGAATAGAAACTAAAACTTGTATTAGAAACAAAAAGATTGACTAGTAACCAAGCTGTTCACAGCAAGGAAAAAGCAAGGTGTAACTCCAAACAAAAAGTCAAACAGAAGAAGCCTTTACAAGCCTCTAACATGTATAACCTATTGCAGCATCCCAATTGAGATTATTAAAAGAAAAAAAGAGTATCTCAAAGAGCTTCAGAAATGAAAGCCCAAAGAGATAGATCTTTTTGTATATTTTGCTTCTGTTTTTGGGCCCCTTCGAGTATTAGGTTGTCACTAACTGTTGAGTTGAGCTGATTTAGTCCAAGACACTTTTTGTGTGCGCGTGTGTTTTTGTGTAAAGCTTGTTCACCTTTTGTATCTACATTTTTCTTATAATAAATATAAAGTTCTTGTGTCGACAATGTGTGTGTGTATATATATATAGTGATTTTACCATTGGTGTCTCCTAACTTTTAAGACAAATCAATCAAATTTATCCATTGTATTTGAATTAAATAGGAGAGAGAAATTGTTTTAGGAGAGAGAATGCAATAGATGAATTTGATTGGTTTGTCTTAACTTTTTAAAGTTAGGAGACACTGATGGTAAAATCACTCTCTCTCTCTCTCTCTCTCTCTCTCTCTCTCTCTCTCTCTATATATATATATATATATATATATGTATATATTTATAAAAAGTTTTGTTTCCGAGCACTGAAAAAGGAAAATAATTGGGGTAAACCAAAGTCAACCAGATGCATTTGTCATGGGAGTTTGATACTATTCCTTGATTTCTTTGTTTGCTTGGTTGTAGCGAGTGTTGAACTTCATTGGCTGTTAAAACTATTTTCTTTTCAAGTGGTTGATCTAGGCCATTTGATTATTTTCGTTTCATTAGATGGAAATGTGGTGATGGGATGTTGATTCCTGGACAATCACAGAAGTGTGCATCTGTTTGAGTTGATATATATTCTATTTCTTTGCTTTCAATTTGTGCAACTGTGCTGAAATTATAATGATAATGTGAGGGCAATAGAAAGTTCTGGTGAATAAAAATAAAAATAATGATACGTTGGAATTTAAGTTTCAACTTATTTCAGATATCACAGTAATGTTGAATTTTTTGAACACTTTTAATTTCTCTCTCTCTACCTCACTTTCCTAAAGGAGAACAAACTCGGCTTGCTTCAGTGTGGACAATGATGTGATAATAGACAATACGCAGTTTTATAAACACTAAAAGGAAGTCTGTAATGCTTTTCATTCAACCTTATTCTTGAGAAAAACAAAGATTAGAATTAGTTTGTCTTACAATTTACTATATGTTGTTGGATATGAATCAAGCAATTAAACACTAAATGTATTTGTACCATATATTGTAGGATGCAAAGACTACAGATGATGCAAAGTGTTATTTTAACTTGAAATATGATATTTATGTTGCATCTTGTAAGAATCCTAAGTGGCGTTTTTTTTTATCTGCTTAATTGGTTATGTTAATTGTTTTTAACATTTGTAATTGGAAAGTTCATTTATCTTGTTTTCTTAGATGATACTGCCTTTTTTGTAGTCTTTGCTTCTTGTTTCTTCTCCTTTTTTAAAGTCATACTATGACTTTGATATTTGTATCTTATTTAAACTATAATTCTTAATATTTTTTAATGTAAGTATATGTTATACTGGTATACACCTTCCTTATCAGAAGGATTTTTTAAGGAGAAATTTTGCATCAAGGAAATTATAACGTTAAGCTGTTTTTTCACTAGTCTTTTCTTTTAATGAAGGAAATCAGTGTCGTCATTTTTTGTGGCTTATGATGCACTCTGTGAAGAAGGAACTGCAACTTCTGTCTGTAGGGCTCTCAATGAAGTTGCTGATATATCTGTGCCAGGTTAAGTTTTCAAGTGCATTTCATGTTAGATTTGGTGAACTGCTGAACTGCTTGTCCACATTATTTGTAATATTGTTTTTATCTAAAAGAAAAACCCTTTTCTTTTTTTCCTCAGAAAAATGCAATGCATTTCAATTAACTAAAGCTTTATTTCCTTCTAAGGTTCATTGGATTGTTTGTTCTTTTTTTTTTTCTTTCATTTTTTTTTAAAAGAAAAAGGTGAAAATGCCATTTTTTCCCGGTCACCAACATGCATACAAGAGATGTTGCAAAGTAAGAAAACCTCATGAAACCAAAATTAAATAAATAGACAAAGGGTGTATAGTGAGTGTCGCTATATTATCTCCATTTAACACCATCTCCTGTGATATGTTCCTCAGAGGTACTGCAATTATTGTCATGGCAACCTCCACTTTAAATGTAGCATCACTTGCTTGCCAAGTCTGCATTTCATGCATAACTGAGCATGCTGAAAACCAATATTAGTGAGATTAAATTACCAGCAACTTTACTTTTACTAAGCTATTCTGATTAGCATCAATTATGTCTATACCAGTTACATATGTGGTCTCTGTACCATATCTTGTGCATCACTTTGAGATCAATGTTTTAGACTCTTCTTTCTGAATTCCCCAAATAAGCTGTTTGTTTCTAGAAAAAGATTTAGAAGATAATAAAAGCCAATGGTTGCTCTTCTAATATTGTTTGCTGTTGTGCATCATTTCCGTTTCTCACATAATTGTTTAGTGTTCTTCTTGTCATCTTTAGGGTTGATCTGTTGAAATAGGTTCCTTTGTTTTTTTTTTTCTCTCTCTTTTCTGTTACTTCTACTGTCAGTGTAATTTACATCAGTTTGCATGTTTCTCTTAAATGACTTTGCTGTTGTAGAATTTTGAATCAATTTGGTATATACATACAGGTTCAAAAGATCATGTTGAAGTTCAAGGTGAAATATTGGAGGGTCTTGTGGCTCGTATTGTAAGTCATGAGAGCTCAAAGCATTTGCAGGAGGTTTTAAAAGATTTTCATCCACCACCGGTTGACAGCGGTATGCTACATTATTTCCTGTATAATGTGTGAACTGTTTGGTT
This sequence comes from Dimocarpus longan, assembly GCA_022984855.1. Classification (NCBI taxonomy): domain Eukaryota; kingdom Viridiplantae; phylum Streptophyta; class Magnoliopsida; order Sapindales; family Sapindaceae; genus Dimocarpus; species Dimocarpus longan. Next base: position 1,521,546 of record CM041024.1, on the reverse strand, counting down.
TAAGCTTTAGAATCTTGATTTGTCCTCTACCTATAAAATTTTATGTTTTACTTTGATATTTTACAATCCTTCTGCCATGATGTATGCTACATTGTTTCCTATATAGTGTGTGAAATGTTTAGTTAAAAGCTTTAGAATCTTGATTTGTCCTCTACCTATAAGTTTTTGTGTTTTACTTTGATATTTTACAATCCTTCTGCTATGATGTCCTTTCTCCAAAACTGTTATCCTCATCCACGTCTCTCCTTTCATTTTTTCATTTTTTTTTTTTCTGAAAAGTCATTTGGATGAAAGTGGCAATCTTACTGTTGGAAATCAAGAAAAAATCTCATGATTATGGGAATATTAGTTGTATTTTTTCCTTTCTTATGTCTAGATTAGCTTGAATTGTATTTGTGGGTTGACTAGTTTAGTTCCCTAATCTTTAGGATTTCCTTTTATAGGTGATTATTTACCAAGAGTAGAGATTATAGTTTCTAAAAACACTAAAGTCTGAATTATAAAACTGTATATATTTCTCTAGGTTTTACAATCTGGTTTAAATGGAAAGATGAGCACCTAACTTGTAGGAAAATAATTGACTAATTACACAAATTAAGCTAATATATTTCTATACATGGAAATGCTATATTATAAATTGAATTCCTAAAATATCTCTTTCCTAGAATCATGTGATTTGGTCAACATAGTTTCCAACACTCCCCCTCAAGCTGGTTTGAAGATATCTTTCATAGTCAGTTTGGACAACAGGTCTTCAAATTGTCTTCTGTGAAAGCTCTTTGTAAGGATATCAGCTATTTGTTTTGCAGTAGGCAGATAGGGCATGCATATCTGACATTTGTCGATTTTTTCCTTGATAAAATGCTTATCAATCTCCACATGTTTGGTCCTATCATGTAGGACTGGATTGTGAGCTATTGCGATGGTAGATTTGTTGTCACAATAAAGTTTAACTAGAGAGGTTGACTGGATGTTTAGGTCTTCTAAGATTCTCCTAATCCAAAGTCCTTCACAAATACCAAGAGCTGCTGCTTTATATTTTGCTTCAGCACTGCTTCTTGCCATTATGGCTTCGCCATGTAACCAGGTTCCCACACATTAAGGAACAATATCCAAATGTTGATCTTCGGTCTGTTATGTCCCCTGCTCAATCTACATCCGTGTAGATTTCAACCTAAAAATGCCCAATGTTAGCAAAAAACAAACATTTATCAGATGTTCCCTTTAGGTACCTCAAAATTCTCTTCATTGCCTCATAGTGTTTCTATCCTGGTGAGTGCATAAACGTTACAACACCGACAGCAAAGGTGATGTCTGGTCGTGTGAGTTAGGTAAATGAGCTTCCCTATCAGCTTCTGATACTGCTCTTTATCAACTCATTCTTCTGGTGTAGCTGCTTCCAATTTCAAATTAGCTTCCATAGGAGTCTTGGCAATTCTACATTCAAGCATACCGGTTTCCCCTAACAGGTCCAGTACATATTTTCTTTGATAAACTAAGATCCCTTGTTCTAACCTTACAATTTCCGTGCCGAGAAAATACTTTGCTTCTCCTAAATCTTTAACTTCAGATTCAAGGGCTAATAAACTCTTAAGTTTATTAATTTCACTGTTATAATCACCCGTTAGAGTGATATCATCCACATACACAATCAATACAACACGTTTTCCATTACTAGAGTTTTTTACAAATAGAGTGTGATCTCCTTGGCTTTGTTTAAAGCCTAGTTTTTTAACAACCTCCCCAAATCTCTCAAACCAAGTCCTAAGTGATTATTTTAGTCCATATATGGACTTGATTAGTCTACACACATTTCCTTTACTGATAAGATTTTCAAAACCAAGTGGAGGTTCCATGAATACGTCCTCGTCTAGATAGCCATTTAAGAAAGCATTCTTTACATTTAACTGATGCAATGACCATCCAAGATTGGCAGCTAAAGAGAATAGAATTCGAATTGAGCTTATCTTGGCAACAGGTGCAAAGGTTTCTTGATAATCAAGACCGTGTGTTTGTATGAACCCCTTAGCTACCAAACGAGCTTTATACCTCTCTATAGACCCATCTGCTTTGCATTTAATTGTAAACACCCACTTACACCATACTGCCTTTTTCCCTTTAGGCAACTCAGCACCCTTCCATGTATTATTTTTTACCAGTGCATTCATCTCCTCCATAACTGTCTTTTTCCAACTAGGACACATTAAAGCTTCTTGTATGTTTTTAAGGATGGAAAGGTGAGATATTTTTGAAGTAAAGGCTTGATGATCACTAGACAACCTATGATATGATAGATATTTGGCAATAGGATCATTGGTACAAGACCTAATGCCTTTTCTAATGGCAATTGGGATGTCAAGATTGGTATCAAAAAATTTGGTGTTATGCTCTGTGTTTGACTCAATCACGGTAGAAGAAAGATCAGGCTGGTCAGAAAAACTGAGTTCAAAATTCATAAAAGAATTACCTGGATGAGGCTGTTCCAGAACAGGTTCAATGGGATCGGATGATCAACTGTGGCCTTGAATAAACTGATGATCTCTATTATTTTGAGACTTCTTCCTAGTATAAACTAGTACTTCAGTTGTAGGTTGACATTTCACAGCCAAGTTCTGATCCTGTGATGTTGAATCTCCCCCTGAAATAGGCAAATTTTGACTTGGAGTAGTGTTAATGTTTTGATCTACAGGCCTAGGTTCACTTGGAATACTAGGAAGATAGGGTGCTGGAAAAGTAGTGTTGGTTTCTTTATCCTGACAGACCCTACTAGTACCCATACCCTCATCTTCAAACACACTATACTTCTCCCTCTGAAGATGAGTTTCAAAAAATTGTTGCTGTTTAAGAAATACAACATCCATACTCACATATACCTTCCTAGTTCGAGGATCAAAAACTTTTTATCGTTTTTGGTTATTTGCATACCCAATGAAAATGCATTTTTCAAACCTAAGTGAAAGTTTTGATCTGCCCCCATCTGGAATGTGCAAGACAACAGTACAACTGAACACTTTGAGGGGTAAGTTTGAGTGCAACTTATTTTTGGGAAATATTTCCTTTAAACAGTTTAAGGGTGTTTTATGATTTAAGTTTGAGTGCAACTCTAGAAGAGACCCTATTAATCAAGTATGCATCTGTTAGGATTGCGTCTCCCCACAAATAATATGGAACATTCATAGCTAGCATGAGAGCCCTACTAACCTCAAGAAGATGGTGGTTTTTCCTTTTGGCAACCCTATTTTGTTGGGGTGTATGACTACATGTGGACTGATATTGGATACCCTTATCTCTTAAAAAATGTTGTAAAGTTTGATTGAAATATTATTTACCATTATCAGTTCGTAATATGCTGATTTATCGAATCTTGGAGGCTCTGCCTCCACTATAAATATCGAATCTTGGAGGCTCTGAACCAGAAGTAACTTCATTGGATTTGTGGGACATGATGAGTTTTTGGTATTTGAGTTTTAGGGTCTGAGAGAGTGCTCTGATATCATGTCAACTTTTAATTTTTTATTCTGCCTTTTTCTAGAATAGTAACAGACTATATATACAACTCAAACAAAATAAATGATAACCACTAACTACCACCTACTTAGTCCACTATCAGCCATCAACAGAACAACTAACTCCCACTAACAAAGAATTAAATGACTCTAACACTTAATGAAGCAGTAAAAACACATATTCACAATTAACAAGTTGGTTCAAGTATAGGTACACTTTTGGCTCTATCTGATGTTTATGTCTACAAGCGCCCTTTCCTTTTATGCACCTAAGCCAGGTTCTGCTTCTGCTCAAGTCAAGCAGGTTTATTTACGTTTCAGTATCATGGTGCTAGAGTTATATTTATGGATAAAAATCTTCTATCATTTCATCTTTGCCTTATTTATTTTCAAGCTTATGGTACTCATTTTTGGCAAAGAATATAAATCCACTGAAAGGAGGGCTTCATATTTTTAAAAAAATATATATTTTTTTTTAAATAAAAGAATATTGTAAAGGAATCCAATGCTAACCAATCATTAATAATAAATGCTAAGATGTCATAACATACTTAGAGGTAGAAATGAGAAGATGTAAATTCAATATTGTACCTAAAATCATTTACTTTTAGCCATTTATTTCTGCTGATGTCTTGGGAAACTCAACTGATTAGATAGTATATTTATAAGCTTAGCTCATATGGTGGTATGGTCCAATCATGTCATCACTTAGTAGGTTGAAGTTTCTTAATTACTTGTCTGTCTGTGTGTGATTGTGATTTTAATCTACTTTGTTTACCCTTTGACCCACTGTTTAATCAACTTGTTTTTAAGTATTGAAATTGATTATTAACTTTTGCAATAACACCGAATTTGCTTTGTTAAGATGGCCTTGATTTGGGACCAAGCCTGAGGGAAATTTGTGCTGCAAATAGGTCTGATGAAAAGCAGGTAATGTAGGGTGTTGCTCAACATGAAATTCCGAATTTTAATTTGGAATCTTATGCACTACATATTGTTAAGTAATTAGTTTACTAGGGAACTTCTATGTTTAAATTCGTTTGAAAACTATACTGCAGCAAATAAAAGCACTCCTTCAGAAGGTTGGCTCATCCTTTTGCCCTGACAATTCGGACTGGTTTGGAATGGAAACTGGTGAACCTCATTTAAGAAATGCAGACAGCTCTGTTCTTACCAAGTTCCTGCAAGCTCATCCTGCTGATTTTGCGACCACCAAGTTGCAGGTCAGACCAATTTTTGTTAGCAACTTTTTTCTATAACAAGAATAATAATAAATTTTTAGTTGAATATACAAAATTTTATCTCTTTAATTACTGTAATGATTGCTGATGCTGTTATACAGTGTCAGTGCTTCACTGCTTTTTATGTGTTTACTTCCTGATTTTTCCAGCTTATGGAAGTAACTTATTTCTTGTATTTTGACTTTCAACTTAAAAATTATGCATTGCTTCTTGGTTCAATAGTTGCATTGGCCTCTTTCTTTAAACTGTTATACATCATACAGCTGTTTGCTTTGTGATTTAGAACCTTTTGATTGTCCTCTGATGATGAAATATTTACTTATTTTAATCAGGAAATGATTCGTTTGATGAGAGAAAAGCGTTACCGAGCTGCCTTCAAATGTTATCATAACTTCCACAACATTGATTCTGTTTCAAATGACAATCTCTTTTATAAAATGGTCATTCATGTCCACAGTGACTCAGTTTTTCGCAGATACCAGAAAGAGATGAGGTCTTATTTGGACTCATGCTTTATATTGTTGACATGATCATCTTCTCTTTGTTTTCTTCAGAACATTGTTTAGGTGATTCATTTTATTACTTGTTGAATATCCATTTGAATTCTCTGAGAAAATCGACAATGTTTCAGGCACAAGCCAGGATTGTGGCCACTATATCGAGGTAAATATTTCCTACGGTTCTAGCCTAGAAATTTAAATTGAGCTTTATATAGCAATTGAGATCTCCTGACAAACTAGGAAACTATATTATATAGATCTTTTTACCAAACAATTAAATAAAAATTATGTTTTGTCCTGCCAAGAACATTATTTTGTCAGTTAAATGTGTGTAGGGATTGTCTTTGATTTATCTCGTCATGTGTTTCCTTACCTGTTTATCTTGCAACAATGTTAGCTGTGTTTTAGAGAGAAAGATTGTCGAGTGAAAACTACATATTGTATGATAAGATTTGCGAATTGGTGAAGAGTAGAACTTGTCCAACGAATGAGAGAAATTCTGAAGCTTGTTTGAATATATGACAAGCAAGAGGCATGTTGGAGTGTCAAGGAAACAGAGCTTCTGTGGTCACACTGAAATTATAGTAGTGAATAGCGATGCGACTTTAATACTATGCTGAGGTGAACATTGTAACACCAGAGGCAATAAAATAATGAAGTCAAACAATCTCTATATTTGTACTCTCCGTGGTGTTATGAAGTTCGGTGATATTAAACTATCTTAGCTTCACATGGTGAGAAAGAAAATGATGAAGGTACCTATGGTACTGGGAGTTTTTTGAGGTTATATGTGGGATATACATTCCTATACATAAGCCTACAAGTGGATGAACATTATGTTGGAACTACTGGCTGAGCTTTTAAGATTTGTGGCCACAACTCTCTAATGGATTTAGATATTTATTTTTGTGTGTGCTTCATTTAGATCTAGTGAAATTGTGAAAGGTAAAGAAAATTATTTTATGAGAAAAAATGCTTAAAATACAAACCATTTTTTCGTGCAAGCCTACTGTTTCTTTCTTCTTCTTCTCCATTCTTTTAGAGATCCATGTGAAAGGGAAATCCATTTTATGAAAAGTTATGATTCAGATATCAAGAATATGTTCCTTCTCCATGTGCCACTGGATTTCTTTTAAAATTGGGGTTGCAATGTTAATTTAAATAAGATGTTGTAATAGATTATAGTTGCTATGTCAAGCTCCCTTTCCCTTTCCCGCCCCTTTTTTATCCCCAACTTTCTAATCTGGATGACTTGTATAGTAGAGTTGTGTAAATAATTTGCCAAAACTTTTTATGTATGCCCAGGGTTTTTTGTTGATATCAATCTATTCAAGGCAAACAAGGAGAGAGCTGCTGAAATTGCCAAAAGTAATCATGTTGGAGGAAATGCTGATGGTAATGGTGGCATATCTGGAATGGATGGTCTGGCTGATGAGGATGCAAATTTAATGATTAAACTAAAGTTTCTTACTTATAAGGTATGTGTACTTACACAAATCTTCCATGAACCAATTGCATGCAATCACTACTAATAAAGTGTATGCTAGGTGATAATGTTGTTTTTTTGCTTGAAGGAGATGCATTACGGTTTTCGGAATTTAAGCATGTTGCAAACTAATCTGTCTATCCTCCAAAAGATTTCTCTATTCATATTTTTACCTTATATTTGCTTGTATTTTGCTAGCACACCCGTGATGGCTATACTGATAACACCTTTTAATTATAGGTTTTTGGTTTTAACACACGTCAACTTTGATAAGTTGTAATCATATTTTCTCCTTATTTAAGGAATGTTAGGTTTGATAGGAACTATTGGACTTGTTTATAAATAAACTTTCCACCCTTAATAAAATTGTGTTAGATGTAATAACACATAGAGGTTAAAATCTTCGTATAAGCAATGGGCTTTTCTTTTTTTAATTTTATAGGCACATATGTGCAAAAGCAATGCTCATGTTTTTTGGATGTGTATGTACATGTGATTGTATAAATGTGCTTATCTGGCAAATAACCTTAAGGAATTTGGTAAATATTTTATTATAATATTTCATGGGTATTTCACAAAGATTTCCCTTCAACTTAGTTAATGCAGGACATTGTCTAGACGTCACCTTTGGGAAATCGAACATGTAACAAGGAGTTGTATTTGTATCTAAAGCTTTTCCATATTCATTTTGGGAATACTCTTTGATAGGAAACAAAACCATATTGATCATAAATTCAAAAGAAATAAAATTATCTTTGGGAACTTTGTTTTGTAAGACAAGAAAGGTGTTATATGTGTGTTAAGTAATCACTAGACCTAGAAACTCAAGCTATCAAGTAAACCAAATCATGACATTAAGCTCTCAAACACTCCCTTTCACATGCAAAACTGATCATCTGTTACGTGGATAAAATCCAAAAACAATCATTGAATAAATTTAAACAATAGATAACAAAAACAAATGTAATCGTGGGAGGTCAAGAAGCCATGTGCTCTCAGTAAAACCTAGCTTTGATATCATATTAAGTAACCATTAGACTCAAAAGTTAAAGATATTAAGTAAGAATCAGAACAATGATATTAAATTCTCAAAAAAAATGAAAAGATCAATTTGTAATAAAATTTGTAATATATATATTTTTTTGGATAGGAAACAAAAAATTTATTGAAGAAGAAAAATGATACAAAAGTGAATCAGAAGTCCGCCAAAAGAACAAACAAAAACAAAAAAGCAAAATTGGAATAAACAATCAATGAACAACAACCTTTCAATAAAACATAATGAAAAATAACGATAAATCTTTGAAATCTTCACTAGAAGAAGCCGAAGGGGAAGCCAAATAAAATGCTTTGTCTCCTACAAAATTCTCCACCTCTTAAAAAATTCTTTTGTTTCTTTTCTCCTAAATCATTCATAGGGTGGCGAAAACTCTTCAATTCCAAAGAATACTAACCCTTTTACCTCCTCCTAGGACTTTAAACTCTTCCAATAGGAAAGAACATAAAGAATTTGGAATAGCCCACTTTAAATCAACTAAAGAAAACATCTTGTTCCATAACAAATTAGCCATCGAATAATGAAAAAAGAGATGATTCAGGGTTTCCCCACTATTCTTACACATAATGCACCGAGAGGGATAGATACAAGTACTAGAATATCATAAGTATTTAATTTTTTGTGCACGCAATAATCCAAACTAAAAGCTTGATTTTGTTCGAAACCTTTGACTTTTAGACATTGTTTTAAAAGGAAAGGTGCCTCAAGGCGGTCACTTTTGGCAGTAAAGGTGCAAAATCCCTCTGTGGGTGCTTGAGGTGGTTGCCTCAAGGCGCTTTGAGGTGAGGCTAGCTGAGATGACAGTGAGGTGATTAAGAGAGAGAGAGGAGGGGGGAGCGGTTTTCAAGGAGCTTCGACATAGAAAACATGTTGCCGGCGAGCTATGAAGGCAAACTGGAGGTCAATCCGGCAACCTCATCTTGATTTGAAGGTTTTTGACAAGTTCTGGGGGAGAAAACACGTCACTGGCCAGAGAAAATGCCTTCCGATGGGTCACTGGGGAGCGAAGATGCTTCTGGTGAGTCATTGGCTTAAAAAGTTGCTTTTCGGCAAGAGCATGCTTTCTGGTGGTTAGACGCAACAGAAAAGGGAGGAGTGGAAAGGGGAAGATGACAATGAGGTGGGCGGCTAGGATTAGGTTTTCCAAAGCAAGTTTCATATATATATATGTACATTAATAAAAATCATGAATAAACCCCTAACTTTTGATAAAATTTTCAATTAAAATATTTAGTTTGAAAAATATGTTTAAAAAAAAAAAAAAAAAACCCTACAATTTTAAAAAATTATAAAAATCCCCAACTTTATGATTTCATAGTGTTTTGAGATTTTTTTACAAAAAGGTGCGTCCCACATCCAAAAGACGCGCCGTGCCACTCGGGCTCGAAGGCCCTTTATGATTTCATGATATTTTGAAAAAATTTTCAATGTTATGGGTGTTTTTGTAAGTTAGTTTTTTTTTTCTTTTTTTAAATTTTTTTTTTTTTTTTTTCTCATTTTGAGTTGTGAGGCGGTCGCCTCAATCGCCTAAGGAGACCGCCTCACCTTGCTTTTTGAAACATTGCTTCCAAATGAGATTAGCATAATCAAACATAGGAATGGAATCATCTTGAACCAACTTCTTGAAAAAGGAAGCAATACTGCTGTTGGGGAGAGGCTTGTTGCCCAAGGGTCAAAGATGAATTGTAGAGAACTCTGCTTTTTTTGAGTAGATCTGTTTTTAATCATGTTAGAAGATGTGGTATGGTGATTGGGTTGTAAAAAACAAATTTGTCATGTAGTCATTGATAATTTTCTTTTGCTGGTTGGTCAAATAATGTTAACTCTCATGATGCTTTGCCTATTCTTATCTACAGTTAAGAACATTTCTTATCCGCAATGGCTTGTCGATTCTTTTCAAGGATGGTCCTGCTGCTTACAAGGCCTACTACATGAGGTAAGTCAGCAATAGTTTATCAAGAATAAGGTTGGCATAATGTCTAAATGCTATTATGACTTGTTTACGGAATACAGTGCTGATATGACTGTTTATACTGCTAATACAGATCAGTTGACCTAAATACTCCTGGTTGAAATGTGATTTCTGATCCTCAATCATACTATTTAACTTCCTAATCCAGTTAGTTTCAGACTTTCAGTTTATATTAAAAGAGCAACTTGTGTGATGTCTAACTGACAGATTTAGAGCTTTCTCTGGCTTCCATTCATGATCTGCTAATTCCTGAATTTATTGACAATATACTGTTTGGCAGGGTTGGATTTTTTCTTAGATGTTCGCATTGACCAAAATCTTAGGTTATTATACTGAAAGGCCACTTTCATAAATGTTGTAGCAGGACCCCTTGTTGTGGTGGACTTCTTACCTATATTGATATTACAATTGTACACGAGCAATATGGAACTGTTAAATAATGTGATGGTCACATACATGATCTCATACATAAAATCTAAATATATATTTTTTTGAATTAGACTTATACCATAGTTTTGTTAATTGTTACTGAAAACTTGTGACTGTTTTGGTATTATAGGCAAATGAATACATGGGGCACTTCTGCAGGAAAGCAAAAACAACTTAGCAAGATGCTAGATGAATGGTATTGCTGAATTATTCTTTTGCATGTCCTCGCTTAAACGCATTTTGGATCTTAGACTGCAGTTGAAGTAGAATTTTCTTGATACCTTCATGTTTAGGGCTGTGTACATACGGAGAAAGTGCGGAAACAGACAACTGTCATCATCAGTATACCTTTCTGAAGCTGAGCCTTTCCTTGAACAATATGCTAGACGCAGCCCTGAGAATCAGAGCCTGATAGGTTCTGCTGGAAACTTAGTGAGTGCTGAAGACTTCCTGGCCATTGTAGAAGGAGGTAGGGATGAAGAAGGTGATCTTGACACTGAGAAGGGGCCCCTGCCATCTAGCCCTAGGCCCTCAGTCGAGGACACAGTTCAGAAGGATGAGGGTTTGATTGTGTTCTTTCCAGGTAGAGGTTTCCTTAATTTGCAATCATTGTCCATTCGGTCCATTTGTTTAGGATGTCATTTCTATTTCTCAATTGTATTATTAAAATAGATTGATGAAACTGGTTTATCAGTATGTTGGAACAACCTTTTGAGAATGAAGTAGTCTGTTGTGAGGAATAACCTGCTACAGTTCTGTGGATGGAATGATAAGTATTTAAATGAATTAATACTTTCCTGTTTCAGAAAGATCTTACATTGAGAAAAATAAAATAAAATTCATTAGCTATTAATTTCCGGTAAGCTTGGTAATCAATGAAATAGGATTGTTTCCAGACGGTAAAAGGACTAGTCAGTATAAATCTCAATAGAGGCTATGAACTTCAGTAGCCTGAATCTAGTGAAGGAAAGCGCTTCTTGGACCTTTCAGGCGGTATTCGAATGCTAGAAGTGCTTTTGGAACCTTTCAGGCCTCTATGCAAGGGCTTGACTTGATTTGAAAAAGGAAAATCAGTGTGTAAATTCGACCACATATCCAATACATTTTTCCACCCACTTTTTAAATGATAATGTATTTTCTTTGAAGTTTGATATTATATTAATTTTCTACATATTATGAAACGCCAAGCTAGGCCTTAACATTTATTCGTTGAATTTTCATTTTCAGGGATACCTGGCTCTGCTAAGTCTGCTCTTTGCAAGGAATTACTGATTGCGCCAGAAAAACTTGAAGATGATAGGCCGGTCCACAGCTTAATGGGTGACCTTATAAAAGGTGTGATAAAATTTTCAGAAGCTTTTTGACAGTCTGGGGGACTAAGGGGGGTCATTGGGGTTGAATATTCACACTGAGATGTTTTATTACCAACTCTACTTTTGCTATGATATGCTTTTGTGACATGAATCAGATTTACTGGAATTATCATGTCATGAGATCAACGGAAAATTTTTCCGGATCTTTTCTTGACTGAAATTATTGAAATTTATTTATTCTTACATATTCACAGGAAGATACTGGCAAAAGGTTGCAGATGAGCATAAGAAAAAACCATATTCCATAATACTTGCAGACAAGAATGCACCTAATGAAGAAGTCTGGAGACAGGTAACAATCTTAAATTTAGACAAGTAAAAACTTAACTGATGAACAAGACAAAAGATGGAAGGTAAATCGAAACACTAATGTAAAGTAAAAGGAATTTGTTTCAACAACAAAACTTGCAAAAGTTTTGCATGAAAATCAAAAAAGGCGTTGAATTGAAAAGATTCCTGCCTTTAATTTGTTTGTATGTATGTTTTGTTGGTTTTGGATCAATCAGTAAAAATTTAAGAACTAAGGTGGAAAAACGTGGAGAGTGACTGTTCCAAGGATGCTGAATTTCAATCCAATTAGTCTAGGGGTGATTCTCTCCAACAAAACTATTCTTATTCTTTATTACCTCCACTACTTGTGTATAAAACAATTAGTTAATAATGTTAGCTCTATTCCTCAGGAAGCTGACAAGGCAATAGGTGGTCACAATTTATTCATTGAAATTTTTTAATGGAATGTATCCCAGTCACAATCCTGGTGGGATTTGGGGCTCTTTTAATCACCATAACCATGTCAACCAATTTAATAGCTGCACTGATTTTGTTTAAACCTTGAATAATTGTAACATATTTAAGTAGACATCATAAAAAATTTCACACTTTCCACGCAATTTTCTCAGTGTGTCAAATATGCCTTGTGATGGTTTTTCACTTTTGCAGATTGAAGACATGTGCCGCAGCACCAGAGCCTCTGCAGTTCCTGTTGTAGCTGATTCTGAAGGTTATTTATTTATTTATCTTTTTCTTTTTCTTTGTTTTTTTTTTTCTTTTTTTTTGAGCTACAAGGTTATTTGGTTTTTATTCTCTTTATTTTGTATGAATGGTGGTAAATTGATAATGTCTATGTTCTTTGTTTTTCTAATCATTCTGCATTCTGGATAATAACTGGTCTAAAGCTTAATAATTAAAGTCCAGAAAGTCATAATTATGTATTCAATTAAAATCTTCACGATGCTTACATGATCTCAGAATCAGAATTGTGTTATACTACTAATTAGATGATTACTGAAGTCTAGTTCAGTCTCTTTTTTAAGATGTCCCTTCCTTTTCTGTGTCTAGTTTGTGATTGAATGTGTGAGGTAAGCTGTGCAGTGCTCTGGTAGAAAAATTCTGTAGTGATTGCTTCCAAAGAAAAGGGAGTGGGATGGGCTGGACAGAGAATAATATACTTTTCCATTTTTTGTTCCCTAGGGCATACCACATTGATTGCATTGTAATGCTTGCTTTTATTTTGTAATGCTTCTTATTATAGACGTGATGTCTTGTTTGATTGTAGTATGCATTTACTTTATAGAGTTTCTAACACTTTATGTATCTTGTTAGTATCTTCTTCTGATTGATTCATGCCATTGATAAGTCTGGTTGGTATTTTGCATATCAGATTAGATTGGCATATACCCAAGCATGCCTGCTGATGGTGTTAGACTGTTAGGGTCTTATATTATTGTGCACACTTGCACAACATAAACACTTTGCAGTAACTGCTTGCTACGTATTGTAAAACTGGAAATTAGTATAAATGTTCATTATTGCTTTGTCAATCAGGATCATGTACAAATATCTCAATTTTGTTTATTATGGTTGCATTTTCTGTAGTTTTCCTCGGAATATATTAGTTTTGTAATGTTTCTTAATTTTTGTTGCATTTCTATCAAATTTTCTATATAGCTTGATAGAAGGAAATAGCAGTAGCTAACCCCTGGAGTGGATTGAGTGGTAATGGACTTATGGTTCCAAACCTTGTGGGACCACCTACCTAGGATCTATAATATCCCATGAACTTCCTGATCATGATTATTATAAGGGGTAAAAGTAATCCTCAGTTTAGTACCCAATGAGCAAAAGATGTCGAGGAATAACTGGGTAAATAAAAGTGGAAGCTTCGGCCGATGGGCTTAATATTGATCTATTCATTTTATGGTTTTGTATTACTCTCAAATTTCTGGTATTAATAGTTTTTTTTTTATTGTGTCAAATGTACAGGGACGGAGTCAAATCCTTTTTCTCTTGATGCATTAGCTGTTTTTATGTTTCGTGTGCTTCAAAGAGTTAATCATCCGGTAGGAATTAATCTTTGCCTATATAATTTATGAGGTGACAGAAACCTATACTTTTAATGTATTGATAACTATTTTCATTAACCCTATTTTATTATGCTTATCGAATATTTGAAGGGGAATCTTGACAAGAACTCTCCAAACGCTGGCTTTGTGCTGCTTATGTTTTATCACCTTTATGAGGGCAAGGTAAAATATTTGATACTGCTGGTGCTAACAATGTAGACTTACCTATTAAAAACACTTAGTTTACTCTTATGCCATCAATTTTCAGAGTCGAAAAGAATTTGAGGGTGAATTAGTTGAACGTTTTGGTTCTCTTGTCAAGATGCCATTGCTGAATGAAGAAAGGTAAGACTATTTTTCACCTAAGATCCTGAAACATAAAAGTTGTGGCCCCACTATTTGATTCTTCAGGCTGATATTTTTGATTCTGTGGGTCTTTCATCTCTTAATACATCATAGGCAGTATCATTATCTTATGATTGTTTTTTTCTCTGTTTTTTTTTTTTCTTTTTTTTTTCTCCTCATTTCTGTCTTTACAAAACCTTCTTGAAATTATGTAATTATTGAGTTACTAGACATAGTTTTCTAGTTTACTTCTTTCCCCTCAATCCATTTTCAAACTCTGTTTTCATATCTTTTGTGTATGTTACAAGATTATCATATCTTGTTTTGAGGGAGAATGTAACTGAATGTAATGTGATTTCCCTTTATCTTCTTGTTATGTTATGAAGTTCATTTTAGTGGTTAATGAGGTGTTTTAATATGCAGGAGTCCTCTGCCTGATTCTGTGAGGTCTGTTCTGGAGGAGGGTATAAGTCTATACAAGCTTCACACCAACAGACATGGAAGGTTGATAGTAATACTTTATGTGCCTATATATGACTAATAGTCCTATTGATTCTGATGCTTCACATCATCAAAAGTTACACGGTTGCTTCTCCTTGGATAATGTGATATTTGATATATCTTTCTTTGATATCTTTAGAATAAATATGGTGGTTCGATTAGCCTATGATGAAGATAATTCCTAACTTTCCTGTAGCAGTAGCCTTACAACATTGATTAGTTAAGATTCTGATGCTTCACATCATCAAAAGTTACACAGTTTCTCCTCCTTGGATAATGTGATATTTCATATATCTTTCTTTGATATCTTTAGAATAATATGCATGGTTCGATTAGCCTATGATAGAGATTATTCCTAACTTTTCTGTAGGAGTTGCCTTTCTATCAAACTTTGATTACTTAAGATCCCATAAGGTTAGATTTGAGTTATTTATCTTTTATAAATTAGAATGTTCTGACTATACTTTTAAGTGATTCAGGTCCGTGTGTAGTTCCAGCTGGAATTGCTATAGTTGTGTTTATAAAAGTCTCTTGTCAGTTGTGCTAAATTTTTTATCAGTAATTCATTGGCTGATGTTGCAACTCCTTTCACTTTTTGCCATGGAAGCATAATGATCACTCCCTTACTTCCTTTAGAATTGTGATTTCTGCTTTCAAAATAATAATAATAATCATTGTGATTTTTAAATGAAAATAGCTTATTTTCTTATTATGTTTGTTGTGCTTGTTTTTCCTTTGGTGGTGGGGCGGGTGGGTGCGGAGGTAAATGTTAAGGGAGTTCAGGGAGTATCGTGAGAAGTTTATTATCTGAAATGTGATGTTTCTAAATATTATTCTATGCTTCATATGATTTTTAATTTTTTCATGACTGCAATAACATTGTGCTGTCGTTTATCCTGCTGGATAATTTTTGAATTTAGCCTATATTCTTGGTTTTATTCTACTGTTAAAGAGTCGCTGTTATTATTGATGCTGCTTTATCTTCTCTGGTTTTATTCTTGGTTATATTCTTGGTTTTATTCTACTGTTAAAGAGTCGCTGTTATTATTGATGCTGCTTTATCTTCTCTGGTTTTATTCCTGGTTTTATTCTTGGTTTTATTCTACTGTTAAAGAGTCACTGTTATTATTGATGCTGCTTTATCTTCTCCGGGTGTGTTTTAAATAACTATTGATCATTCCAATGTTCAGATTGGAGTCCACCAAAGGATCATATGCAAAGGAGTGGGCTAAATGGGAAAAGCAGTTGCGGGAGACTTTACTTAGTCATGCTGACTATCTTTGTTCTGTTCAGGTGATTATATTTTATTTTTCTTCAAATTTAATATATTATGATGCCTTATTATGATTCCTGTTTGCTCAACTGTCCTCTTCAAAAATTGCTACCACCTATCTGACACCTTCACTCGCCCTCTGCCCTTGGGCCTTTAAGAAACTGTGAAGCCGTTATTACTTGTGATTTTTGTCTTTATGTGGAATATTTCCAGGTTCCATTTGAGTCTGCAGTTAGGCGAGTGTTGGAACAACTAAAGCTTGTCGCAATGGGTGAACGCAAAACACCAAGTTATGAAAAGAGGAAGCTTGGAGCCATTGTTTTCGCAGCTGTTAGTTTGCCTGTAAAGCAGATCCAAAATCTCCTTGATAATGTAAGTGAAAGTTTCTGTTCAGTGGGAGACATTTTGAGAGAATCTTGGTGTCTGGACATGATGAAGGCAACTAATTTATGAGTTTTTCCTTTACATGACCTTAATGATGTTAGTGCTAGGTCTGACTTTAGGTTTTTCTTTTAGGAAATTTAATATATATGTTTTCTATTCTTTTAGTTGTAAATTTCCTGTTGATTTTATTTTTTTTCACTTCTGTATCATTTTGGAGAAACCAATTAAACTGATCCCCCACCCATTGACCATCTGTCCTTTTCTCTCTTTAAAGCAGTTGGCAGGAGCAAACCCAGACATTGAACTCTTTTTCAAGGACAAAGACATGGAGAGCAACCTGAAGAAGGCTCATTGTACTCTTGCTCACAAGAGAAGTCATGGTGTTACAGCTGTAGCTAGTTATGGCATCTTCCTTAATCGAGAGGTACCAGTAAAATTGACAGCTCTGCTCTTCAATGACAAAATGGCTGCATTGGAGGCGCAACTTGGTTCTGTGGACGGTGAAAATGTAGTTTCAAAGAACCAATGGCCTCACATTACCTTATGGACTGGAGCAGGGGTTGGCCCGAAGGAAGCAAATGCATTGCCACAATTGCTTTCAGAGGGGAAGGCAACCCGTATTGAAATCAACCCACCGGTCACCATTATGGGACCTCTAGAATTCTTTTAAGTTTCTCAATTGCGTATACCATCTTTAATATGAGGAGGCTACTCACAAGCGGTTTTGTGCAGATTGTATAGTATAAATTTCCCTGTCAGAGATTTTCACATTCTGTAGTCAAATGCTGAAAGTGAGGATAGATTAGGTCAAAAAAAATTTTGCCAGGTACTTGTAGAGTAAATGAACAATGGCTTTTCCACAACTGGAAATTTTGTTTTTCCCATTGGATACCTGAGAAAGATGTATTCAATACCCCAGAGCTAAAAACATATCATACTGATATACTTCCTAATAAAATTTTGTTTGTAATGCCAAATTGTTAATTTATTTGGTTCTTTTTCTGACAAGAAGGGCTTGCCACAGTAACGTAGTCTTCTGCAGGTTGATTTCTTGTATGTGGATGTAAAATGAAACAAAATGGGTACCATGATGCTATTTACCATGTGAGAGGTTAATGTGTCATTCGTTGGCATTGTTTTACTTGATATAACATACATTTGCACTTGGCATTGTTTTACTTGGTATAACATACATTTGCGCTTATAACTATACAGAGTTTGTTTAATAACTGTTCAAATTCTAATCTTGATTTATTTCTTCAAGAACAACATCAAACATTTGTTCAATTTCTTGTTATGAATACACAATAACGTTCACTGCATAACCTGATCATTCAGCAGTTTTAATTACTCAGCCATTGGAAGAATATAAACTAAGATTTTGCGATTAACACGATTACTGACAAAAGCATTGCTCATAAATTAGACACCAGCAAATGTGAGTGTCAAATCGCCAAATAAATTCATACATATACGGTCTCATCAGAAGCTTAAATGACATGAGTTCTTACATAAATCTAACACACTATCATAAACTCTAGCAACCCTGGAAGGTCTGGTTTGTGTCTTCTATACTATCTCTGCTTGTAAACTCGAAACATCAGGCAACCGATCAAAATCCATTGCAGCATCCAAATACAATTTGCCTTCTTCTGTTCTTGATAAGCAGAATGAAATGAGAACTTGTTCCTCAGCACTAGGTTCCATCAACTGTAGACGGTAATTGTTCCATGGCAAGACTTGGTAAGATTGCCATTGCTTCACCATCCAGAACAATAAGCTTGCTATTGTTCTTGACACATTTTGTTGAGAATTTTACTCTGTTATTATCACGCAAACGAAAAACCAATTCAGAAGCCAAAATATCGTTTCATGAAAATAGAGTACTTGACCAGTTGCTGCAAGCTTACATATATCTCTTCTTGCTTTCTTTTATATTAATAGCTTCTACTTCACCAAGAATTTCATCTCCAACATAGACGGGTGACCTGAAATGCAAGCTTTGGGAAACATATACAGCTCCAGGCTATATAAACAACCATCATGCTATAAAAGTCAAAAATCCTTCAAGGACCTTTGTATCTAAGCCTTGTATATGATACAGGGAAAAAAAGTCTCAAGTAAAATGGTACCATTAGGAGACTTTTGCCCATGATACAATACATGATATAAAATAACATATAATTGATTAAATATGTCATATGTCGTTTATAAGACCTCTAACCACAATACTAACATATAAACAAAATAATATATGATTAATTAGAGATGTCACGTGTCTCTTCTGAGCAAAATTTTTTCAATGAAACCATCTCATTCAAGATTCATTAAATTATATATATATAGTGTTAAAATTTCTAACAACCCAATAAATCAAGTAATCCGTTTCAAACATAAAAAAAGACCCCATTGTGATCCTACAAGCTATCATTTTAAGTTTCTTAACATGCTGTTTTTCAAGCAATTACATGAAAGAAAAAATTGTATAACTCTAAATTCTAAAAGTGAAGTTTCAACTTACAAAATGGGAGGAGATGATCCGAGGATATAGTGCAGCGACAAGCATCCCATGAACAAGCCGATCCTCAAAGCCGGCATTTCTAGCAGATTCAGCATCAAAATGCAGAGGATTCGAGTCATGACTCACCTTAGAATAATCAGCAACGTCTTCACTCAAGTAGACCCTTTTTTGTCTCAACACGTCTCCGGTTCTAAGCACGCGCGGCGGTGGTTCCAGGCTCGAAAACCATCTCTGCAAGTGGGGTTTTTTTCTCGAGAGCAAATTCCTGACGAGCATTTCTTGTAAAGCTTGGTGGTCTGGTTATGGACGTCGAGTGCTATTGGTGTCTATTTTGGCATTTCATCGAACATCTGGTGTGCAAGAAAAAATTACATGAAATGAGTAACCAAAGAAAGTATAGGAACTTGACATAGTGGAATCAAACATTTAGCTTAAAGGGTAAAAGTTTTCCAACTGATTCTCGCCATTTTCTCATGAATAAAACAAAATCTGTCGTGGTGTTCGGATCAAACAGAGTTCACTGGAGCTTTCTCTGTGGAGAAAATCTTCAAGACAAGCTGACTTGGCGGTTGACACTTCATCACCATAAGCTGACTTTGAGGTGACACGTCATCAATATTGGCTGACTATGCACTGACAGATCACCACCTGATGCTTGCAAGACTGCACATGTGATCAGATAAGGCCGACTGGTCGGCACAAGTCATCAGTTAATACTGATTCTATTTATCACATCCAAACCGGTGTAGCAAGCGGGAGCGGACCCAACGACAAAAGAATATATATGTCTAATGTATAGATCTAGATAGATCTAAGACCGTAATATATGACGTAAAGATTTTATATAATTACATAATCATTCATATAATTAATAATTAGTATTTATATATCATGATTTTAGATAATAAAAATCTATGCATCAGGTATATTGTGGACCTGACATAATATGGGATAATTCTGATAGAATAGAACAGGATATTCACTTGCAATTGCTGACTGAATTAAATAGCTCGACTCTTAGTACTGACAGGATTAGAAGGTGTTTGCACTGGGAATTTGGGATTTGAGGAAAAGAGTATAAAATTTCTATCAAGAGGTCAAATGAGTATAAATTTATTAGTGCAGCTTTACCAGATCCATTGCTCAATATGTGAAAATTGAGAAATTAATTCTTAAAATGTCTGTATGTGCGTAACCAAGTATACAAGATGCAAAGATTTTATTTAAAACATTTTTAAACTTGTGGAAATCAATTAAAAGAAAATCCATTATATGATTTATTTAATGAATTGGTGAATCAAAATCCTGTATGCTTTATCAGTTGCAAACATGCGTTTCACATTGACTTTCTTCAAGTTAAGTCAACCAACGCAAATAGCATCAATATGTCAAACTAAATTTTGCATTCAAAGAGGAAAATCATAGATCTTCTGGACATATTTTTCCAGTTTTCCTCGTGTTCATTTCAAAGTAAGCAGCTCCGAATTATTAGCAGATAAAAACATGGCAACTCCTCATACTGATAAAATATACAGTACTTAACCAGTAAATAGTCTCTTCTACTACTTAATAATATAAACTTCTGACAACCCAATAAATCTATAGATATTAACATGTCACCAGCACTGAAAGAAGGCAAAGAATTGAAATTATGGTCTCCAAATTTACCTCAATCTATGAAGTTGGCAGAAATCAGGATACATTAAGATAAGAAAGAGACAGAAACAGCCAGTCTCTCCTCCAAAGACACTCAGCTTTGCATAATCACTAGTTCAAAACTACATACTTCAAAACCATTAATTTCATTTTTACAGAAAATGGTGTTTTTTCGCTACCAATCTCCAATTTATGCAAATAGATCATCCAGCAAAACAACCAAACATCATTTATAATCCACAATAAACAAAACTAACTACTGCATTTCACTATCAGAGTATTCACTTGACCGAAAGTTCTCCTCTGGATTAAAAGTGTCGAACTAGTCAAAACATCAATACAAAAAGAAGCTGTCTCAAAGTTGAGAAGTCAATTGGACAAAGAGGACTAAATTAAAACAGCTCATATCCTCTAAGTACAGGAAACATGCTTATCATAAATAACCTAATTTAACAAGAAACTGAAGAAATTTACCCGCTACATTCAACATGCAAAACAGACACAAACATAGAGCAGAAGGATCAAATCAATGCTGCCATCACTACGCTGTAGGCTGCCAACTCCTGACCCAATCTGTCAAACCCGCAACATTTCTAGTAATATCCTCAATAGTATCACTCTTCGATGCCACAACAATCTCCTCCGGATAACTTTCTTTGGCCTCCTCCAACAAAACTTGAAATATTTCACATTCAATATTGTTCGTGAGCTTTGGCCCAGTGTAACCTCTATCAAACAAACAAAGTTCATTAAAAATAACCAAAAAAAAAAAAAAAAAGCCAGAATTGGAAAACCATTAACAAGAACACAAGAAAAACTACCTCTTGCTCAATCGATCATACAACACAGAATTTTCGGTTTGAAGCACCACCACACGATCAAACCATCGCTCAGGAAAGAAATCACATCCGTGATAGTCCACAATATTACCCCCTTGTTCCATTAAATCCTCTAGCTCATCACACACCTGTAAAAATTTGCGCCACACAATCTAATACTTGTGCCCAAAAACAAATAATTTAACAAATCTCAAGTCGAAAAACCGAAACAATACATTTCCCTTCTCTGTTTCAAGCACCACAAATCAATCACTATGGCAGATTCCACAAATTAAGATATTAATCAGTTAAAAATTGCATGAAAAACAGTCAAAATAATAGTCTGACTAATCAAATCAAACCAAAATGCATATATTTATAATGATACAATACAATCAATTAATGAATTCAATTCTTTTTTTTTTAATGATAATACAGCAATTCGATAAATAATCAACAAATTAACATGACAAAAATTTTGAGGAAATTTGAAGTAAAAACAATAAAGATTACAGCTTTATTTAAATTTAGGGTTTGAAGAGGATATACTAAGTCTTCGTTGATGATGTGGCACTGGAGCTCGTCGTCCCAGCCGTCGTGTAAGTTTTTGTCTCTGACTAAATCTCCGATGTTGATGTGGCGGAGCTGGGTCGATTCCGCCAGAACCGAGGAGGTGGTGGTTTTCCCGGTCCCCGGAGTTCCGGTGACGAGTATGTTTGGTCGCGTCCTCTTACTATCCCCCACCATCTTGTCTACTGCGCTCATCTCTTCCTTAGGTGAAAGCTTTTATAGCTATCCACCGCTCTTTTAAATGACATTATTGCCCCTTATTAGATTGCCATTATTATTTTAATTTTTTTTAATTATTGGACTGGGCTAGAGTGCTCTCGGGACCAGCGTAATTGTCCCGTAAGTGAACCTGACCTAGGCAGCATGGTTGGGTCACCATAGTCGCTTTCTCATTTATTATTTTAAAATTTGATGCTTGCGAAGATGCAAATAAGAATGTAATGTACAAAATTTTTCAGGCCATAACGGCAGAACACGCTCACCGGTCACTAGTCACCATTACCAAACCCTAACCTCGATCATCGCTGTCACTAGTCAAACTAGTGCCTCGCCGTCACTGGTCCTGGTCAAACAGCTAGTTTCTTGGGCTTCTGTTGGGTTGATAAGTGAAATTGATTCACGGTTTGTAATCTGTCAGACCTAACTGTCCAAAATTTCTCGCTGTTCGATTTTTTTTTTCTATTTTATTTTGCTTTAAATTAGTTTAAGAATTGTTTGCAGAGTGAAAATGAAGTTCTTAGATTGGTACTTGAAGATTGCTGTTGGGTCTGCTCTAGTTGGAGCTTCCATGGAGCTTTTCATGATCAAAACCGGCTTCTGTGTGAGAACCCTCCTTTTTCGTTTCTCTCCATTTAAAAGTGTACCTTTTTGTTTATTTTGACTTTTCTTCAATTGGGTTGTTTCATTTTTGCTCTAAAATGTTTAAAGTTGCAATCTTTTTTCATGTTCTATTGCATTGTTAGTAGTTGAGCTGTTTCAATTTTGCTCTTTTATTTTTTTCTTAGTTTGAAAAAAGAAAGTTGAATGCTTTATGATATGAGATATAGCCACAGATTTATGTGATTAAAGGGAATAGCTAATGGTGTGGACACTGCATTGATTTGTATAGAAAGTAGTTGTTTTGTGTTGGTTGATTTCAGAGAAGGAGGTTTTGTTTGGTCACCATGAAATTGAAAGAAAGTGCAGCAAATGCAGTTTGGAAAATGTTCTCTCTTTTGTTTTCGTTGAATGTGTTAAGCATCTTTTCTTAATGATTGTCCATTGTGGGTGAGTTACATTGGTAGACCTCGTTTTAGCAAAAATTAAACATGTGTGACATGTCTAAGTTGGAGGGTATGTAGTTTTTCTTCTCATCTATGACATGTTCATGTTTTAACCTTTCATGAGGTGTGTTGTAGGTTGTAGGTGTAGTTTCATATTTTTTTGATGGATCAGTCCACAAAACAACTTCATGTTGCACACTTACAGGTGCATGGACATTCTTTGCTGAATTATGCTTCGATTTTCAGATGTCACATGTATTAAATTTTGTTATGTGCAGGCCTTTGTAAAGATTTTATGCTATGTTTAAAAGAGGTTATATAAGTGTTATTTGTTACCTTTAGCTTTTGATAGAGGATGGTGTATCTAATTTATAAAGTGGTTGTGATAACATATGATTTGAAGAAATTCATTATCATGATTTGGAACAACCAAGTGTCATGTTGTTTCTAGGTTAAGCCACTTACTCAGCTTCATCATTTGAATTCTGCGGACAGTCCGGCAAACTTTGTTATATCTTTGTAATGGTTAATCATTATTAAAGGTGGTCACCTTGACACTGTAGCTTGGTATGTGAGGATCATTGAACCAATGCGTCTTTAAGATGGATCACAAAGGATTTAGTATAAAACTACCGCTCTTTCCCAATCACTTTTGTTGTTAAAGTGAAAGATTGAATTAGATGAGGTTTTCTTAGGAGAGATTTCAGCTCCATGACCTATGCATCATTGTTATGCTATGGTTATCATCATCAAATGCTTGTTCATGCTATTTGGTCTCATTTTCGAGTCACATATTATGTAGAAAATCTGTGCCTTTTTCATTTAATGCCTCCTAAACTCTAGCTTATTTGTTTGTTATCATTACCTACAGATGACAAAGTAACTGTTCTAGAGTCTGAGAAGAGGTCTTGGGAAGCTTCTCCAGAAGCTCAGGCTGTCAAAGAAGCTCTTAATCCTTGGAGAAAATCGGATTCAGAAGCGAGGAAAAGTTCCTAAGTAATTATGATGTTTGTTTTTCAGTCATTTACATGTTGAAACCCAAAATTTGTTATACATAAGATTTTCTAATTTCAATGAGTCACAAGAACCACAATGCAAACCCTAGAATTAGGTTGGTTATCGAATCCTCTAAATGCACATCTTGTTGGTCAATTTAAATAATTGGTAGGATAAATTTTGGATAATGCCCTATACATATATCGGTGGTAAGCCGAAGAATCCTGCTTGTTGACTCATACAAGTAAAATTTTCTGTTTTCAAAAGATTAGATGGATTTTTGGGGCATTCAAAAGCTCAAGAAATTTCCATTTGATGAACTCTGAGTCTCTAAGCTAGGATTAGGTGATAAATGGACTGCATCAATATGCAATAATGCCTATGTCATATTTTGAACAGAGTTGTTACAAATGCCAGAAGGCTGATCAGTATATTTGGCTTATTATGCAGGAAGAAGATAATTCACACTCATCGGAGAAGATCATCTTGATAGATAGTGATCCATATGCAGGTTTGAATTTCAGGCAAAAAGGAATATTTTCAGTTAAGACTTTGACATTCTTTGGTGAATAATTGGTGCTTATTCAATCAACTTATATAATATGAAATTGGTTCAATTCTCATGTAATACTCTTAAACTTTTCGTCATTCACTGGGACACCTTATACCAATGGGCCACTTTCAATTGGCTATCTCACCCATTTGCATAGTTCTCTGAAGTAAGTTTGAAAAATGAAAATGAAAAATTTTGAGTATCATGCTCTATTTCTGATACAGTATGAAGATTTTAGTTTTGAGTTTTAATTGCTGATATAGTATTGTTGGAGCTTATGTTGAAGAATTTTGATTTAGTGATTATGATGAATAAATAATTGTAATCTTAATAGCTGTTGAAAACTTGAAAATTTGGTAACACTTAAAAAAGAGAAATATTTAAAATTTGAAAACTTTAATGATGTCTAGCCATTTATAAGCTCAACAAGGTTACTAGAACAGCGAGTCGCCATTGGATTGTTTTCATAGAATTGAATGCAAGTGTGTGGACTTATAGGAACCATCTATGATCTAACTATAGATTATATTAGAAATCATTAGTAGGGATATAATTATACTTGAATACAATCAAATTGTTACTAATTATTTTGTTAATAATATTACATGCAGGATTGTCTAATGTGATTTAATGGTAAAGTATATTTATTCAATCAAAACAGAAACAGAGATGGTTCTGTTGATCTATAGTTTAGTTGATCACAAAACAGAAACAGGGTGTCATAAACCAAACAAAACATCAATCACAGATTTAGACAATAAAGATTGTAATGAAAGATGTGTTTTCATTATCTATTAAAAGCACGACAGCAGTGGTAGTTCCATTTATGATTCATACAATAAATGAACTAAATTTATAACTTTATAACATCATCTTATAATGAAAATCACCATTCACCATATAATTACAAAAAAAAAAGTTATTAATTGTGACGGTGTTAACTTATTTCATTGATAAAATAAACTTGTGACCATGTTAAGAATTCAAAGCCAAAACCTTCTATAATTGGCTCGCTTTATATTCTTAACAAAGAGAAAATATTTAATAACGTTATGGTGCTGTTATTGAGTCGGCAGCCTCTGTGTGTTTATCTATATATACACATATATGTAAGGAAAGAGATGGACTACTAATGAAGGGGCCTAATTTATTAGTTTGTAAGAATATTCATTTTACAACAAGAATGACCAAAGACTACAACAAATGCTTACATACAGAAATGATAAATAGTTATATAGCATAATAGCAACATACCGGAGAAACATACAACAAAGAAACTTGTATAAAAATTTTGGGCTCTTTGCAGGAGGTAGCACGTTGGAGCCGTATAGTTGATGACCTTATTGAGGAAGTTAATCAGAAACAATTTGAGAAATAAAGTCCGTGCTTTGTCTAGCTTGGTATACTGTCAAAACTGGTCTTTGAGGGGCTCTGAGAGCTCGCAAGTTTCACATTTGCGGGACATACAGATGCAAACTGACAAGACTTGCATTTCCAGAGCTCTTCGTCTGGAATGTAACTGGCTTCTCGCTCACCCTTCCAGAATTTGATACAACCTTGAATTTGACCCTTTAACCAATCATGGTCATATGTAAATTCTACTTCACCAAGCAATGAATAATCTTTCTGAAACTCGTATCTGTTCAACACAAGGGAATCATAGTAAATTTAGTTTCATCAATAAAAGGCCAAGCGTTTAGGCAAGTGTCGCTACTATATCACGCTACTGGTCGGTGAAATAGTCATGGGGAAGTATGTTTCAGAATATATTTCTAGTTTAAAGTCTTTAAAAATACTTTAAATGAGCAAATCTAGTTGAACAACTTAGCTGATGTGTTTCAGTCCAACATACATGAACTACGTGTATTTTTATGTTAATGAAGTACTTCTAAAATTATCATGTAGACTTCTAAAACTTCCACCATCATAAACTAGAAAACAGTAAAAGAAAATTTTGCCGATAATTCTTATTCTCACCTCAGTAACATCTGGTCATGAGCAGGAGGCAGTGTATTCCATGTATTTATATACAATCTCACCATGTCATCAATGGTCTGCAAAGCCAAAATAACATAAAAAAACATCTATGAGAGCAAGATTTGAAACAATTAATTATAAGAAATTAATTATCCTTAAATCCATACTATACTATCACCTATCAAAGTCATGAGTTGATAGAGAACATTTAAACAAATCAATATTCAGGAACCAAAACACATAATGAAAAGAGGTCAGTTGCTTCACCGAAAAAGAAGAAATTAATTAAAATATTATCATTTCCAACAAAAATAAACCCAGAGCAACATGAAACAGCTTCGTGTATTTTTTATTAAAATATGTCCCATCCCATATATATGTATGTATGTATGTATGTATGTATGTGTACATTTATATATATATGTATGTATATATACATTTATATGTATATATATGTGTATGTATGTATGCATTTATATATGAATACATATTTATAAATGTATACATACATACATATATGCATTTATATATGTATATATATATACATATATATATATGTATGTATGTATGTATGTATGCATTTATATATGAATACATATTTATAAATGTATACATACATACATATATATATGTATGTATATATGTATGTATACATACATATAAGATTTTTATAATTAGGTATACCTGATTTTAAAATGTAAGGATCAACCAATTAAATTCATTCATTACATTCTCTCTCCTAAAATAAATTCTCTCTTTTATTTAAGTCAAATGCGATAGATGAATTTAATTGGTTGGTTCTTATTTTTAAAAATCAAGTATACATAATTATAAAAAAATTCTTTATATATATAATGCTTTTATAATAGAATATATAGAATGTTTTTATAATTAAGTATATCTGATTTTAAAAAGTAAGAATCAATCAATTAAATTCATCAACCAACCAATTAAATTCATCAATTGCATTCTCTCTCCTAAAATAAATTTTCTTTCTTATTTAATGTAAATACAATGAATGAATTTGATTGATTGATTTTTATTTTTTAAAATCAAGTATAGCTGATTATAAAACATTCTATATGTGTGTATATATATATATATATTTGAATACTGATATTAGTTTAGGGAATAATCAGAATCAAATGGGATCAACTCTCACAGTTGAGATAGCTCGAAAAACAATTCTCAAAGTGGGAGGTAATAACTCGTATTGGTGAAGGGACAGTCACAGTAGCTGGGAAAAGGCCCACAACCTGTGGGGGAGGATGAAGTAAAACCCATGACCTTATAAAAGAAGGCTGATGGAATAATTATTAGAAAGTGCAATACCCTGGACCTTGCTGAAAAGTAGCCAAGTGTTCAGAATAAGAGAGAGAACTTATACCTTTGCTGGACAACCTGCTTCATCCAAATTCTCTGTCACGTCATTTGACAAGCCGTAATACGGATTTAAGGAAAAGAAATCAAAGAACTGACCGCACGGAAAGTCACCGGCAGCTAAAGTGTCCCACATATACTTGTAACACATCAATTGAAGCCTGTCAAAATAAATATGCATGTCATGATTTTTAATTCTAGTCCTTTTGTTTTCTCCTATTT
Source organism: Dimocarpus longan (assembly GCA_022984855.1). Lineage (NCBI taxonomy): Eukaryota > Viridiplantae > Streptophyta > Magnoliopsida > Sapindales > Sapindaceae > Dimocarpus > Dimocarpus longan. The sequence goes on along the minus strand of CM041024.1, from coordinate 1,493,182 downwards.
TTCTTTTTCATTCCTTGGATCGAAGTACGGCAAAACAGAAGAGAAAGTCAACACCAGTTGTTAACAGACTCTGATGCATTACAAATCCTAAACACATTTAAATCACATTGAAACATAAGCTAATTACCTTCCGTTTCTTCTTTGTGATTCAAGAGGTAGTGTTTCTAGCACGCGAGTTTTTGTGTCCAAAATTATAGGATTTCTATTGGTTTCTTTCAGAGGCATCTGGATCTCATCAATCACTCCCACCATCCATACACCTTCTACAAAGCCAAATCTGATTGTTTTAAGCAACTACGGTCCATCAGCAGGGAAAGACAACATTAAAGATCAGTGCATAAATTTCAAACAAGGAAAGAAAATGCATTTGTTTTCAATTAACATGAGAACAGGAAACAAAGTCTCCAACCAAAATATAGATAGCTTCCTTTAAAAATGTCTTAAGAGAAAATCAAACGAAAGAGTAAAGAAAAGCAGTGCAAAAAGCAAATTTTGGGGCAGTATTACTGTTACTTTTCCATGGTAAAGAAGTTCCATTCAGAACTTCCACTTCAAAATTTAATTTCAGACATTGTGCATATGCAGAAACTGTTTGATGGCAAGCATCCCTAGAAATGCAATAAAGGTTAGTTATTGACAAGTCAAAAGTTCCATCCAAATAATTAGAATACAATTACTTATTTGCAATCTAAAACTCTAACATCCATTCCTGGCTATAATGTTATCTGACATCATATTCACATAAGGGTTGGTCCATGATGCTGTTTTCTACGTAGGCATAACTGCTACCATATGGAGGGTTGAGAAGCCAAAGGAATTTTGAAATTAACCACAAATGATTGAACTTACAGTGGCAGCTCACGTGTTAGTCCTTCTGACAATAATTGTTTTGCCCCATTTATGAAATTAACAAACTTAATAGCCCATCTGTCTTCATTTGACTGGACACGAACTTTCACTTTTTTAGTGACCTGCATATAATTAGATTCTAAATGCTGTGAGCAAAAGGCATAGAAAAATGACAACAAAGAGCTGGAGTTTCAAATCCAAAAACATGCATGAAGATAATTAAATAAATTGGATGATCTACCAAACAAAATGTCCTAGTAAAGCACCAAAGAAGCAGCTTCGAAAGACCAGTGATATCCCAATTTGTAATGTCGTTCTAAGAAGCATAACTTAATAAGATATTATACAACTCCAGTGCAATAGTGTACCTCTTCTTTAAGTTTTAAATGGCGAGCGCGACCTACTCTCATAGCTTCATTGACTCTTCGTCCACCAAAGAGGAGAATAAACTCCATTTGTTTTTCACACCATTCCTATACTTAACACAAAACAGGCAAGATATTATACAACTCCAGTGAAAGACCAGTAATATCCCAATTTGTAATATCATTCTAAGAAGCATAACTTAATAAGATATTATACAACTCCAGTGCAATAATGTACCTCTTCTTCAAGTTTTAAATGGCGAGGGCGCCCTACACTCATAGTTACTCTCATAGTTTCACTAACTCTTCCTCCACCAAAAAGGAGAATAAACTCCATTTGTTTTTCACACCATTCCTATACTTAACACAAAACAGGCAAGAACGTCAACGAAACTACTAGGACACTTGGATTATTTCGGTGAATTCAGCAACGACAATAATGATAGAGGTAAAATAAGATTCCTTGAAACTATAGGAGTAATTAACGATTATAACAAACTAATGGGGAAAAGTGAGATTATCCCTCTATTTAATCCTAAGAAAGAAATTATATATCAAATAATATTCAAATTACGGTTGAACAATATAAAGAAAGAAAAAAAAAAAAAAAAAAAAAGAACTTTCAACAAAATCAGTACAACACAACCAGGGACGAAGCTCTTTGTGGGCTAGGGTAGGCTACCCCAGCCCATTTAAAAAAAAAAATTAAAATATTACAATATTGTCATTTCAATTAAATTACCATAATATTTCTTATTGTTTTTAATCAAATCAGTATTTTTTGCTTCTCTACTCCGTTGCCTTCTATTTCACCTAGCTCTGCACTACACTTCTTGGTTTCTTTGTTTGTGTCGACCCAACATGTTTCTTTTTTGTTTTTTGTCCGACTTGAATCATCAATCATCAATCATCATTGTTTACACAGATCGGTCCCCACGTGTTGTGTCCGTCTGTTGTTGACTTCTTCTCTTGATTTGTGCACAATGAGTTAGTGACTTACGGTTCCTCTGAAATATATTCCTAATCCCTCCCAATTTTTTTTTTCTACTTAGGCCATCAAGTAGAAACAAACAAAACACAATTTTTATTGATTCCATTCATCATATTCTTTCAATTAGGTATGTATTTTAAGAGTTTTACCCATTTAATTATTTTATTTAATTTTAAAATTTATATCTCTAATTTTGATTTATTGATTTATATTATTAGATTTGGCTCAATTTTTTTGTCAATATCACCAATTGTTCCCATCTTTTCGTCAACATCAACAATTGATCTCCAAGTTAGGTATGTTATTTTACAAAATTCATAAATTTGAATGGTTAATTGATTATTTATTTATTTTGTTTAAAATTTAGGCTTATTATAATTTTAATCTAGAAAAATTTGGAGATATTGTATTTATTACTTAATAAGTTATCTTATTATGAATTTGAATTGTTTATATATTGGTTACTTTATATTTATTTAAAATTTTAGGGATAAACTAATTTATTTAATCTAATTTATTTGATTAATTTATTCATAAAAGCATTAGCTGACCGTGGAGGTTGTTCCCGACTAAGTCCCTTAGCACAACACAAACGGATAATAAACAAAACCCCTCTCCAAAACATACCGTGCCAGTTATATCAGTGACTGAGAGTCCTCTCTTCTGCCTGAAGCGGTCCAAAAACGACACGGCGACTCGGTTCCTCTTCTGGGTCTGGAAACGACCCGAGTCTTCGATGTCTGGTTCGGGTCCACCAGACAAGAACCGCCTCTTGGCGAGCGAAGTGATGGAGTGTATGGACCTGGCGTTGCTCTGAAGAAACTGAGAAGGGAGAGACGTGGAGCAGCGAGTCGCTGTTGCCAAGGCGGCGTCTATGAGAGCCATCTCTTCCTCGCTCACGATCTCGATTTGGATCTCTGGCGGGTCGTCATTAGTGATGTGTTGGGATGACTCCGCGGTTGACTCGGACATTTTCGAACGATTTCTGGTAAGAGAAATATGACCGTTGGGCTTGCCGCGCTTTGGGATCGGTTATTTGGCGACTGATTAGGGTACGGGGTCGTTTTGGTTTAATAGATTTTTGCATTTTAAAAGTTGGGTTTGTTTTGCGTGTAATCACTCGTACGTTTATCGATCATATTGGATGGCATGCTACAGAAGGTGTTTTTTCCACACGTGTCTTCAACAAGGGCTATCAAGAGCTTATAAATGGTAAAGAAAATACATTTATCCTTTTTATTTGGAAAAGAAAATACTTCTATAATTCGATGGCATGTATATTAATTTCAACTGATAGCTAGTTGTTGACACCATTGGTAATACCACATCCCTCATATCTTTATGATATAGGTTCTATATTCAGTAATAATATTCCTCTCATCAATTTGTGTGAACAGATTCTTTACCCTCATGTAGGTCACTGTTCTATTTCATGTAGATCGATCTCTATCGTATAAAAACGATTCTCTTGATCATGCCACCAATGTCTCATTCTGATTAGTCTTAATAGTCTTTTAGATCAGTTTTAATAATTTAAAAAAAAAATTAATTCAGTGAAAGTTAATAAGGGGATAGTGAAATAAAAGTTTCAAATCAAATTTTAACTTAATTAGTATATTGTATGATTATAATTACCAAAAAATTGTAAAATTTTAAAATATTATATCGTAACTATGTGAAATTAGTATAGCAACTAAACAAATTAAATTTTAAATTAAAATTGAAATTAATTATATAAGAGGAAAATCCTTTGAAATAAAATTGATCATTTTTAAAAGATAATTGTTATTAGGGATAATCTCAAAAACCATATTATAGTTTGTAAAAATATTAATTTTATCACCTATTATTTCATTTTCATTTAAAATCTCTCCTAACGTTAATCAAAACACTTAAAATACCTCTTGAATACGTGTGAAATAATGAAAATACACTCAATAGATACAAATTGATGATAAAGTCGTAGAAGATAAAATTAATATTTTATATTAATTTTTTAACGTCAAAGGAGTTTTGGACAAAAATAAAATATAGATAGTATAAAAGATATTTTTGTAAACTATAATGAATATTTTATAATTATCCTTTGTTATTATCAATAAAATATGTTTTTTAAAAAAAAGCTTGTTGTTAGTTTGTGTGAGTGGTAGACTGAATGTATTCTCAAAATGACAATTTTTTTTTTTTTTTTGACAATAATTCTCAAAATGACTTTTACAAAAGCTCGCAAGTGCTCTCTCATGATCTTGCTTAAAGCACCATTCTTTCTGAAGCTTTAAATCTTAGCTTACCAACTAAGCAAACGTCAAAGAAAAGGAAAGGATACAACGGCAGTACTGCGCCCATGTTCTTCACTCCTCACATAAAATTCACAGTTCCACACACAGTTGTATCAATACGGGATTGAATGTTATTTATTTTTTATTTTAACTAAAATCTTAAATCTATTATATTTGTAGTACTATGGGCCTGTTTGTTAGCTCGGACAGAATAAAATTGGATAAAGTTTTCGTCCAAACCGTTGTTTGTTTGGTTTGGAACCATGGGATGGGACAATATAATCTAAAGTAGGGAAAGTAGTGCATTGGTATCCCTCTCTTTGGACTTTTTTCTAGATTGTTTTTCGTTTTTATTTTTGTATTTATATATAAACTGATTTTATATGGTTATATTTATTTTTAGAAAATAGTTTAATGTTTTATTTTATTTTAAAATTAATTTAGTATATTTTTATCTAAATAAGAGATAATATTATTTTTATTCAATCGTGTATACGGCACCAAACATACTATAATACTAATTTAATCCAATTCGATTTCATCAAAGTAATTTAATCTAATCTTGCACACCAAACTCAACTTTAACGTTAATGCTTTAACTTTGTTTAAAAAATCTTTCTTCCAAGATAGATGATGGGTGCAGCTCAACTTTAATGTTAATGCTTTTACTTTGTATAAAAAATCTTTCTTCCAAGATAGATGATGGGTGTGACCGTCACCATATCTCTTGAACTTGGTATCTTTGCTTTGTACATCAAAGTTTTCTATTGCTTTATGATCGTGTCTTCATACATTATTTTTTCATCAAAATTTGGTATTATCGACATTATATTTCAGTTGATCCGGTTCTTCAAACCCAAAACCTGCAAATCAACAGCAAACGCAGCAAGACAAGAAAAAATGGCAAGGAATAAGAACAACACACACAAAACTTTTACCTGGTTCGACTAAAATTAGGCCTACGTCCACGACTGTTACTCTCTATTTTGGCAAAGTATCAATATAGTATTTCTCTCGTGTCCTTTACAATGAATTTGATCCCCTATTTATAGCGAGAGGATGACATAATTTGAATAAATTTGAATTACATACAGATAAAGTAAAAAATACTTTACATTTATTCTGATAGTATTGACGCCAAGATTCTCTCTAACAAATCAACAAGGGTCTCCCATAATCTCAAGATTTGATTTACTTGAAAACAGTAAAGTTGACTTCTTCTCAAATTAGGTTGTTTCAGGCTTCTAGAAAGTCAACTGGACCAGTTATAACGAGCTGATATTGTGGTGAGTTGATGTGCGAGCAAATGGACGAACAACTCCTATCCTAGACTTATTAACCGAGCTGATGAACGAACTATTAATCATATTGCGAGCTCGTTAAATAATGGTCTCGTGGGCTCAGATACATCAGCTTACACTCTTACCACGTCGTCCTGACTTTTGAGCCTGCTAGGCTTTTATCCACTTAAACTAAAGTACCGAGCCCAAACAACCCATTTCTTTGATTCTTTAAATATACATAACAGGTATCGTAAAAAGATTTTCATTATCTACATTCTCATGTTGTTTATATGAATCTATCATCCTCCTGCTTGAAATACGAATCTCTATTACCACAAGTCCACAATCTACAAAACATTATTGTTTTCTTGCTTGATTTTTTTTTTTTTTTTGGGTTTAAAAGATCATCATGCATGACATAATGAGTGATGTCCATCATCCTTATGTAAAGTGTAGAATAAGTAGCCTATATTTGCAATATAGTTTCTCTTTGATATATAGCGTTTACAACAAATTTCAAGATCATGTTAAAAAGTGGAAGAGCTAAATACATATTGATACAATATTGATGAGTACTCTTAGCATGTGTCTATATATTTTTAATTAAATTTAAATTTCGTCTCATTTTATTTAATTACAATATAATTGAAAATTGATAACTTTATATTTATAGAGTTATTTTATCTTTTTAAATTTGAATTCTTGCTTAGTTCTTAATATTTTTATTATTATTAAGTAAATTATTTCATATTTCTTTTATTTTTATTTTCAGAATAAAATTGGTTAAAAATGCGCATGTGGACCCCACCAAGTAATATTGTTCAAGACAAGATCATCGCTACAAAATGAATATCATTCCCAGCAAGTTCATCGCCTCAAGAATTACTCGAGTCGGAGATCGCATAAAGAAATTATCGCGGTTTAAAAATAGGGTATTCTAGAAATAAATATTATGTCATGCTGATGTAAGAAATGATGTAATTAAAATTATGATGTAAGCAATGATGTAATAGAAGTTGATTTGAATGGGGTAGGTGAACGATTATGTAAGCAATGATGCAATTTGAAAGTTGACTTTGAATGGGGTAGGTGAAAGATGATGCAAGCGATGATGCAAAATGGTGGAAAATCAGAAAACGATGATGTAATTGGAAGTGAATTTGGCCTATAAATAGGCCTTAGAATCACCATTCTAAGCATTCCATCACAAACCAAAACAATAAGTAGTTTAGAGAAAGAGAGAGAGAGCTTGGAGAGAAGGAGCAAAGCAGAGGAAGAAATTCTACGGTGAAGCTTCAATCCACTAAGTTTTCCTATCTTTTGTTATGTTTAATTCTCTAGTTTTTGTAAATTCTATTATGGAGTAGATTTATTTTCTAAGGTTATGATGTAGCCTAACCTTGATGTTCCAACCCTTTGTTCAATTCAATTAATGATTTTCTATCTTAGTTGATGCATTTAATACTGTTCTTAATGCTTCTAAATAATTGGCCACTATTTAGTTGAATTGTTAATCATAATGATAGCGGAAGCTGATTTATGTGTCTAGTTCATTGTATTTAATGTCATAAATTGCATGTAGGATAGGAATATACCTGCATGGTTTGTGTAGTTTATAAAAGAGATTCATAAATCTTAATGAATCCTTTAATGTTTTGACTTGCATGGGAACATAGCAGTTAATCTTTATAGGGTATTTTCCTTAGACCTCGAGAGAGGCTATATGAATAATTCAGGGAATCTCGACTAACAACTGGATAGTTAATTTTGGTTAAAAAGAACAAATGGGAGGAATAGATTAGTTATGGTGAAATCATAATCTTAGAGTTTTTATTCATTGAATTAATTTTCATTTATTTACAATTGCAATTAAATTTACTCATTGTTTGCAACTCATTTACTCAAATTTCATCTACCAAATAAAAGTTGAGTTATTTTAATTTTGGGCATTAATTAACAACAATCCTCGTGGGACGATACTTCTCTCATTACTTTATTACTTGTTTGGCTCGTTCACTTGCGATTTTGCACAACAAAAATCTTTTGATATGAATGATCAAAGGTCAGATGACACTTGTTGAGAGATTAAATACTATGTTAAAATCGAAAATCAACTCCTAACACCAAGAGAAAATTACTACAAATAAGGGGAGTTTACCTATTGAGAGAAAAAGAGACAGTTATAATATCCAAAAAAAAAAATCTAGTCTCATAACGAGAAAAGAAAACTCCATACATGTACCAGTAAATGTACATAATAAAACTCCAACCTTGATCTTCATATGTATAAATAAATGTGCATAGTGAAACTCAAATCATTATTGTGTCACACATAGTGAAAGTCGAACCCTTATTACAAATGGAAGAAAAAAATGTATTATTCACTTAAGCTATAAATAGAGGTGAGAAAAAGCTTTGACTTGCTCCAAATCAGCAAAACGCCAATCCATTTGGGATGAGTTTAGAGCATTGAAATCGAGTATCGGCTTAGGTTTGGGTCAAATTTTTTTATTCAATTTATAACCGGGTTGAGTTCAAGTGAAACACGTTTGACCTACCCCAACTTGATTACCTTCTTTATTATCTTTTTATTACACACTAATATAGTTGTTATAAGCATTATTTAGTATAGTTTATTTTTTTCATGTTACGCATTATTGTTTTGTTCATTTAATTTTATTCTTATAAAGTTGTCTATAAAACAAACTATGCTTGTACATAATTAAAATGTTTGAATAAAATTTTGAATAATTTTTTTTAATGGATTGGCATTGTTGTATAAAGCTTAATGAATTTTGTATTCTTTAAGCTATTTTACTAATCGTACTTTATATTTAAATTTAAGGTTTATTAGTTTTTGATGATGTTCAATTGAATTCAAGTTTATGTGTCTATTTAAATAACTTTAAGTGTATGTTTAAACTTAAGTGCATACTTAAATTTATGAATACTTTTGAGTTAAATGTATATTTATATAAGTGAAAGTTAAAATTTAAGTATAGTCCTAAAATATAATCATATGTCAGAATTTATATGTGTGCATTAAGGAATCGAGTCAAAATGAGTTGGATACAGTGCATACTATCCTAAATGGGTTCAAGATCAGGATTAACCTATTCACGTCACAAATTTGTTATGGACACCTCACTTAAAACAAGTTTCGGCTTTAGAATGGGTCAGTTGGATCTGATGGTATCCCTAGTTAAGAGTAAATGTAATTTTTCAATCAAAGTCAAAATGGGTGGTATTAGGCATCCTACCCCAAATGGGTTCAAATTCAAGATTGAAACAAAAATCGAAAACCTATTTACATTACTGATCTGGCATGGGCACCTTGCTCAGAATAGGTTCCCACTTTGGAATGGGTCCATTGGACCTATTGCCATTCTTAGTTATGAGTAATGTACTTTTACAATCAAGTCAAAATGGGTTGGGTACGAGGCACCCCACCCCAAATGGGTTCAAATTCGGGATTGAAACAAAAATCTAAAACCTATCCACATCATAAATCCACTAAGGGCACCTCATTCAAAACAGCTTTATAATGGGTCAATTAGACCTATTGTCATCCCTATTTATGACCAGTGGATATACTTTTACATTTCATTTCAATAAATGATTAATAATTGTTTTTTTTATATATATATTATTTGTGATGAAATTGACTCAAATCTACGTCATGATCAAATTCAATGAACATTTTTTATTTCCAAGTCACATTGAACGATAGTAAGAGTTTCTTGTAATTAATTGATAAAATATTAAAAAGAATATTTTCTACTATCAAATCACCTTGAACAATGATACGGGTTTCTTTTTAGTAATTGATAGAATATCGAGAGGACGGACACTTCCCAAGTTAACAGAATGTAGAATGAAGAAGTTGTCAAGGTCTTTTTCTATTCTTTTCCTTTTTTTGGTTTTTTAAGTACAAGGTATTTTTCTCTTCTATTTACTATAGTTGGAAAAAAAATAAATTATATTTAACTATTGGATGAAATACCTAATAACCTTCGATTCTTACAAGGTAATTGAAGCAAAATATATAGAAGAAATAATTAAAACAAGCTTATGAAACTCCACATATAAACTCCACGATACTCCCATCTAATGTGTTTTTATGCGAACTTATGAGTCAAACATATCTCACAAAATAACTAGTCATACATACAAATTAAAACACACTTTGTGATCAATAATACATGCAAAAAAAAACTTCACAATTCTATTCAAAGATATTATACCGCCAAATGAATGGAAGACTTTGTCTGTCGAAAATTTCTCACCAGAACTCGACTATGTCTAAATAAACGAAACTGCCAGAAAAGTTTTTTTTTTTAAAAAAAAAAAACCCACAATAATCTGTATGGACGGCACGTATCTTCCCGTATCCTCTATTTAAACCCCCCACCATCACAACACAAAAGCAGTGAAATAGTAAAAGAAGCCAACTAAAGATTTGAAGATCAATTTACAGTGACAATGAGATCATCAAGTTATTTCTTGAGCTTCCTGCTGCTGGTGGTGCTAGTTGTGTGCCATGGAGTGGCCGCGGAGGAAGAGTGGGATTGGGGAAGACAATGGGAGGTGGAGAGAGGACGAGGAGAAGAGAGAAAAGGACCCCAAGATGAGGAGATTTTCTTGCTGCACAGGTCAAAACAAGTGGTGAAAACTGATGCTGGAGAGATGCGGGTGGTGAGGAGCGTTGGTGGTAGAATTGTGGAGAGGCCAATGCACATTGGCTTCATCACTATGGAGCCTCAAACCCTCTACGTCCCTCAGTATATTGATTCCAGCTTGATCCTCTTCATTCACAATGGTACTTATATGTGTGTGTTTTAATGATTTTAGTGTATGTTAAACACGGTTCGCAACTTGCCAAGCCAATTGTAATCAAACGCTGACAACCATGATAAAAATGTGTTACAGGTGAAGCAAGAGTCGGATCCATCTGCAAAGATGATCTAGCAGAAAGGAACTTGAAGACGGGTGACATATATCGAATTCCAGCTGGTTCAACCTTCTATTTGGAGAACATACAGGAAAGCCACAGGCTTCACATCATTTGCAGCATTGACCCATCTGAGAGCTTGGGCTTGAGATCTTTCCAGGTTCATATATATATATATATATATATATGTATGTATGTATGTATATGTACACACACGCAAATAAGAAACAATGAGGCCAATTAATACACATTTCTCATTTTTTTTTTCAATTGTAGTCTTTCTTCATTGGTGGAGGGACACATCCATCGTCTATTCTCTCCGGATTCCATCGCCAAACGCTAGCACATGCTTTTAATGTGAGCTCTTGTAATTCTTTTACATAGCAGTACTTGATTGGAAACAATTTGTCTAGATTAGTTTTAACACAATAAATTTCTACAGGTGTCTGAATCAGAAGTGGAGGAGATCCTGAGCAGGCAAAGAGAGGGCCCAATTGTGTACGTATCCGACTCTCAGTCATCAAGCTTGTGGGTAAAATTCTCGCAACTTAAAGAGCAAGACAGACTGCAACAACTGAAGAGCATGGCGAGCTTCCAACAAGAGCCTGACGAAGAGCAAGAACAAGAACTAGAACTAGAAGAAGAAATCACATGGTCATGGAGGAAACTCCTCAGCTCAGTCTTTGGGACCAGAAACGAAAAGACTGACAGCGGAAGCAGTGAATCATCACCATACTCATACAACATCTTTGACAGAACCCCTGACTTCCAAAACAACTATGGATGGAGCGTTGCCCTTGACGAGTCTGATTATAGGCCGCTTAAACACTCCGGCATTGGCGTCTACCTTGTCAATCTCACCGCGGTAATCAATAAAACAACCAAGCAATCCATAAGCATTTCTTCTACAATACTGTATATAAGATAATAACATATCATAAATAACTTCTATTCCAAATTAAATACAATAGTTAGATCATTTCTTAATAATTTAAATTTTTAAGTCTTTGATATGTTATTAAAATCTGAAGAGATTTAAGTTTGCAATTTTTTATATGACATCAGTACATGAGATCTCTAGTTCAAATCCCCCTCTATCTCTATCTAGAAAGTGGGTTAGATTACTGGTTTCTTCCGTGGTGTCTGAGCCTGGACCGCAGACTCATCTTTGGTAACTAACATAAGGCATGCACTTTTGTTGCTTTACAGGGATCCATGCTGGCGCCACATTTGAATCCAACAGCCACAGAATATGGAATAGTACTGAGAGGAAGTGGAAGGATTCAGATAGTGTATCCAAACGGGACCTCAGCAATGAACACGAAAGTGAAACAAGGGGATGTGTTTTGGGTTCCAAGGTACTTTGCATTCTGCCAAATCGCTCCCAGGACAGGCCCTTTTGAGTTCTTCGGATTCACAACCTCAGCACGCAAGAACAGGCCACAGTTCCTGGTGGGTGCAAACTCACTTCTCCGAACTCTACCCATGCAAGAACTGGCAGCAGCCTTTAGCGTGAGCGAGCAGAGGCTCAAACGCTTCACCAGGGCACAACGTGAAGCTGTAATTCTGCCAATGTCAACGTCCCAGAAGATGGTGAAGAAACCTAGGTTGAAAGCTGCGAGGATGCAGAAGGTGATCAAGCGTTTTGGTGAGTTCATTAATCAGTAGTGGTGTGATTTGAAGGATTCATTTGGGTGGTGAATAAGAGTGGGAAATGAAGGTGATCAATAAGTTGTAATTGATTCGCTGGAACTTGATTTGGCACTACAACATTAGTGTTCTCTCTTATTTAATTATTAATAAGCAAGGTTTGATTATTGATTTATTGTTTGCTTGTCTTTTTTTGTTATTCTTTCAGGTTGTGTTACCATTTTTTAGTTGCTTCACTTGTTATCTAGATGTCCAAATTCATTTGGATGTCTAACGTATAATCTATAATGTCGCAGATTATAACTAACAAACAGTAATTATACTAAATAGTATTAAATTAATTAATATGGATTTTGAATGACAATGAGGTTTTTTAGTGATAAAGTATGTGACCATTATACGCCCATCTAAAGAACAAAAACAATGCAAAACGCTCTTCACTATTTTAACTAAGAATTAGTTAAGAATTAGGATGGAGAATTAATTAAACAGATTTTTTTTTTTTTTAAAAAAAAAGTTCAATTTTTATAAAAGTTGAGTACGTTTTGCATTGTTTTACGTAAATTCTAATTTGAAGCTAAAAAAATTTATTTCCATATCAATTGAATTTGTTTATTAAAAAACTTCCACTAATTTTTAGTGTGATAAAATAATACCTCTTATTAAACTCCCAAAAAGTATTTAGTCATCAAACTTTCATGTCAATAAAATTTGTGCGGTCTCACACTATGAACACCATTATCCAAACTAATTTAAGTTTCTAAAAATTAGACAAGATGAGGTTTATTCAATGGTATATCTCAAAACCTTATATCCTTAAAATGGTGAGTCTAAATCGTGTTTTTGTTCCTCTAGTCTAAATTATTTGTAATAGTTTAAAAAAATTAATATATTTTTTTTAAAATCAAAATATTAAGATTTTTGAAAGTGGGGAACAAAAGGTAAGTATTCAACCCACTTTCGGCTAGAGTGGCGATATTTCCTCCTCTTAAAAATTGTTTGTACATCCCTTATGTTTGCACACTCCATGATTGAAGGTCTAAAATTTTTATCAAATAACAAAATCTCTAACCTATACTTAGAAATAAGGATTTCCAAATAAAAGAAAGAATCTTTGTTAGATTTCATAACATTAGCCTTAGACTTCCCTGGCTTTATTATATCGTGAAAATGACATGAAATAAAGTGAAAAACCAGTTTTTAACCTGCTTATGCATTTGCTACTCATTCCCGCCTTGATAAAATATCAGTGAGAAGACTACATCATCAGTGCTTTCTTGCATCATCAGAGCTTTTTGGTTTATTGCTGCCTGTGCAATGTTTCAATTCTTTTACTGCTGCCGCTGCAATGTTTTCAATTTTTTGCATAAGCAGGTTGTAAACTGGTGTTATTCACTTTATTTCACATCATTTTCACGATATCTTAAATCTAGGGATGTTTGAAGCTAATTTTGTGAAATCTAACTAAGATTCTTTCATCTGAAAATCGCCATTTCTGAGTATAGGTTAGATAGTTTATTATTTGATAAAAATTTTAAAACCATTTCCCTTCCTTCAATCTAAATCAAGATTACATAAATCATTATAGGGTGTGCAACCAAAAGAGGTGTATATACCAATTTTGAGGGGTGAAAATATCGCCACTCTTTCGGTTATTAAGTCATAATGCAAGGCAAGTAAGGATATAAGGCTTGAGTTCACTGTCAGAAAATCCAAAGAATTAATTACGGACCAACGATAAGATGCACTTATCTTCATTTAAACTTTATTTAAGTTAATTTGTAATTATTTTTTTTCAAGATATTAATATTATTAATAATTATATTAACAACTAATCACAAAAAATTTTTAAAAAAAATATTGGATAAACCAAAATTAAGGGCCATAATTTAATATACAGAAAAAAAAATTAAATTTTTATTAAAGATGTAGATGTACAAGTTTGTTTATGCTTGACTAGTAGCTAGTAGCTCCCTTTTCAACACAAATGACATATCCATGGAATGGAAGCAATGAAATAAAGTTATATCGTTTACACGAGTTGTGTTGGATGTGCATTTTTCATTCAAACTTTTGTTACAAAGTAGAAAGAGAAAGTGTATTAACAATTTAAGTTGATAGAGGATGTGCCATTTATATGACATTTGAATTGTATCGCAAATGTTTTATCATACATTTTTGAATTGTATTGCAAAGGCTTTATCATACATTTTTGTAAATGTAATGCTAAAATAAGTATTATCATGTTTAAACATAAATATCGAATGGGTTAGAAGCTTATCGAAACTTAATAAGATCGATTACTATTTATATATCTCGAATATCTTCTTATAATTAGGAGACAATTATATTAAACATTTGTTGAAATCAATTATTGCATGCCCAAATGACTTCTAATAATTGGGAAACAATTACATCAAAGATTTATTAGAATCTATCAAGATCAATCATTGTTTATATTATTTATCGAAAATTCAATCCACAACAGGAAAACAAGACTAAATCTTGCAAAATGCATATGAAGCTCAAACCCTCACTATCTTTCTGTTAGCTTCTATCTTATTATGCACACGGTTGGAAACTGATGTTGTTAATGCTGCCTCTTCAGTTGTAGACATGGCTTCTCCTTGGAGCCCCTTCTTTCATGTTATTGCTGATGTTTAGGCCTTATGTAGAGAACTTAGAGATTTTTTTTTTGATCTACAGGGTAGTTGGAGTTATATATTGTCTTTCTCTTTCAAAAGATTGTACCGAGACAACTCACAATCTAAATTTTCTTGTCTTCTCCTCTACAAAGGAAAAATCTTTGTTTGAAACCAAACATGAGTATATTTCTTCGTTATTTGAATGTAAGTTTTTTAAGTTTAAAAAATAATAATAATAAAAATAAAAATAAAAGAAAATCAAAAAAAGATATGCACACCATTTGTATTTGAAAAATGATATAATAGGAAAATAAGTATTAACATATACAATATATAAATTACCAAAAGATAACAATTCTTTATCATTTATTTAATAAAAAATAGCATTAAAAATGGTTTTTTTTTGTATTCTCTCGTTGGTAATTATAATTTATTTACACCTAACAGTAACAACCGATCAACCATCAACATTTTGAGGTAAACTATCAAGTATCAACATTTTCATTAACAAAAATTTTAGAGGTAATTGATAATCAAATGCTTCTAATTTTGTAATATCATCACGTGCAAAGCACATGCAACCACTTTGTTTCTTTTCCTTGTCATTTTTACTACTAGACCTGCAAAACATAAATCAACCAAAAAAAAACCTAAAAATCATAAACCATGAGGGACCAAAGCAATCGCTTTCTTCTTCTCCTACCTCTTCTTCTTCTTCTCTCGATCAGCTTCACGTTCCAACTTGCAGAATCCGAAGTCATAAAGTTGACTCCTGACACTTTCTCCGACAAGGTAACCACAAAAAAAAAAAAAAAAAAAAACTCTACTTTCCTGAAAAATTTACACTGTTAGTTTTTTTATTTAGTACCCAACATCACAGATCCATGATTCTACATGAACATCAAATTCTGTGTTGTGGGATTCTTTTTAATAAAGTTATTTTCTTGCTGAATTATTATGTGACTGTGTTTGATATATATAGGAGTTAATAGGTTGTCAATATGTATGGTTGCTGTTGTGTTTGACTTTTGTTTCATTATAGTTAGATGGGTATTGTATAAACTGCGGCATTAATGGAAATAGCTTCTTTTTTTTTAATTACGTTTTTTACTTTTTGTGCTTGATTGTTGACGACTTGACATTTTAGGATTTAATGACAATTTCGGTGAGCTGACTGATCTGGGAAACGGGTGTTGTGTTTTATAGTCTATGCTCTGAGTTTTTGGCAGTGGTGTTTGATCGAATTTGTTGGAATGGATTGTGTCTTTGTTGTTAATCTATTGCCAAGTGGTGAATTTATCAATTGTTGATTAGTAGTTCGGTTGGTCGCTCGAGTTAACGGCCAATATTAGACTTCAAAGTGATACAATGAGGGGGTTTGTTCTTTTGGTTGGTGTATGTATAGTGTCTTGAGTTTCCTTGGATGGCCCTTCTTTAATGGCGTTGTGGACTGCTTTTTGGTTTTTAGTCTTTTTGTCTGTATGCTTTGTTTCCTAACAAGAGAGATACAACGAGGGGTTTAGTGTAGAGTTATAGAGTGTGAGGGTGGGTAGTTCGATAATTATAGTTTAAAGACTTTTTGCTGTTCTTATGTTGTTTTGTTTTGAGCAGGTGAAGGAAAAGGACACTGTGTGGTTCGTAAAATTTTGTGTCCCTTGGTGTAAGCATTGGTATTGCAATTGAATTATACTTGATTATAGAATATTTCTTTCATGTAATACGTTCTTTTGATAACTATAATGATTTGTTTCAGTAAGAACTTGGGGTCGTTATGGGAGGACCTGGGAAAGGCGATGGAAGGGGAAGATGAAATAGAGGTTGGAGAGGTTGACTGTGCTACGGGCAAATCTGTATGCACCAAAGTTGATATTCATTCCTATCCTACATTTAAGCTTTTTTATGAAGGAGAAGATGTTGCAAAATATCAAGGTAAAATTCTAACTTTATTTATTTGCAAAATAATATGTTTATTGTCTCATTTATGTGACCATGATCCTGATTCAGATTGCGGAGCTCAGCCCTTATCTTTTAATGATCATAAGTTAAATCCTTAGTTTACTGTGATAGTGTTGATATTTTGAAAAACTTCTGTTCTTCCATTTACATGCATCTGAGGTTCTATAAAAGGAATATAGCCTTGGATTAATGATGAAATGCTTATGGGCTTAGTATTCAATTTGTATTAAAAATTTAACTGTATTAGAAAGAGGAAAGTAATCTGACTCTTAAAAATTAAAGCAAAGAGTCTTTTAACCTCTCAAGGTATCTAAAACGAAACCCAGGAGAGTTCTCTTGTTGATATTGAAAGGACGAAGGTTTTTGTGAAGTTAAGGCAACCTTACATAGGCAGATAAGGTGATCCTGTTGACCTTCCTTGGAATAACACTCTCAGGACCTTCTCCCAAAAGCATCACAACTGCTTATATGTTTAGTATAGTATAGTTTAGTTTAATAGAACTACAAGCTAGAATTAAGCTCTATTGTTTGGGCACTTAAAGAAACCCAAGTACTAATTAGAAAAGTTTCATCAGCTAAGCCTTACATCCTATACTGCTTTGAGATGAAGACCACTACATACTTTGAGAATAAACAGACTAACAAGTAAATTCGTGTGTAAAATGACTTCTTCACTGAAAAATTGGCTGACCATGAAATGGACAATGTTGGCCATCATATGTGCACTTTGTTATCCTATCAGTGCCACTAATAACACATTGCTAATATGATGTAAGAATCATTCGTTCCATGGGTTGGTATATGTTATCCATCTGCGTGAGCTCTGTCCCAGAAGATGGTGCAGATATGGTGATATAGGGTAGCTACTGATGGTATTTTGCATTAAAGTGAATGGAAGTTATTTTTGTAATAATGTTTTATCAAGATGACTAAATACTTATACTCGTGGTGTGCCCTTCTTGGGGCAACTTTTTACTGGTGCCATGGTGGGGGTTTGATGTAGGAAACTACCAGCTGGTTATACATTTGAATTTCAATTTATACTATATGTTTTAGTGTTTGTTTTCTCCAAGCTTGAAACTGCTTCTGCATTACAATGGCAAACCAATGTCAACTGGTGTTTAGGCCAAGTTCCAATTTCTTTGGCATAACCTAATAAAACTGTTACTGTTGTGAGCTAGCAACTGGGAGAAATAATTTCTTGAAATGATTACCTGAAATGATTAGTTATTATAATTTAATTAGAAGAATAATAGTGAATAGGAAACAATTAATGCAATTTTGAAGAGGTAAAGAGAGAATCTCCTGTTTGCAGCTTTTTCTGTGATGTTCCAGAACATAAGACTGTTTGAAATATTAAGTGGGAAGTATACTTCCAATCTTGCTAATCTATCGACACCTTGTACTTCCATTTAAAAGCTCTGGTTACCTTTACTTTCCCTGCTTCTAAAAAGCTATGAAGATTCTCAATATTGTTTATCATCTTTGACTCCTTGCATAATCGTCAAATGAATAGGGCCAAGAAACGTTGAATCACTTAAAACATTTGCTTTGGAAGAAGCAGAGAAAGCAGCAACAAAGGCCCAAGTTGATGATGACAAGGAACTGTGATAATTTCCATGGTAAACAGCAGAATTTCATGATTATGGTTTTATGGTTGTGGCATCAATTTACGTTGTTAAAAATCAATGACAAAACACTTCAGGAAATAAATTTTGTTTATAAGTTGTTTGACAGTTAAGATAAATTATCTGGTGTAGGTGTGGTGATTCCCAGTGATTCCGGGATTGCAGTGGCCCTTCATAGAACATGAAATTATCTATTTTCAACATCTCAGCTCTGGGGCATGAACTGGTGGCATTACAGCGCGTGTGATCAAAGGTGTTTTTGTAGTCATCTTGTGATCAGTATTTTGTTAAATCTAGCGGATACCTATATAGGCAGAGAACTTATGTTTTTTTGTAAAGGACCTCTTTATTACGAGTCTCACTTGTCGTTGCTTTAAGATTGTTCATAAATTGACTAGTTTCATCAACTATTATTTCAGTTATATTACAAGTCACTTGTAGTTGCTTTTTTTTTTTCCAATCACAACACATTCGTCAAAAATTGTTTTATATTTTATCAGATATCCTCCCACATAAAATCAAAGCCTAGTTTCTTTTATTAAAATGAATGACATTTGTATAAAATTTTGAACCATTATGATGTAGAGTTAAAGTGCTTAATAACCTCTACCATACGAGCAAAGTTGTAACATAGTACCTGAGGAACTTAATTAAGTGATTTACACTATAAATCTAATGTTTTCTGTGAGAATTTTGATAGTTCAACGTTCCAGATGTGTCTTGAAGCACTGATACATGGATGTTGTCATGCTGACAGCCAAGTTATCCAACGACAACACATAAGTTCCGAATGTCATATCCGTAAAAATGTAATCTAATAAACCAATAGTACAAAGTCACAAATTGGTAAACTCAAAATTTTAAAATAAAATGTGCATCAACCATTTAAAAACACGAAGTTTGACATCCGAAGAATGACTCTATTTAATACTACTACAATAACAAAGCAAGAAATGCAAAAATCCGAACCTCCATCACAGTCAATCGAACTCCCAGATAATATCCAAATTGTTCGACTGTTGATGGACTGCAATAGGAGCGCATTATAAATAGGCTGTCCACAAAACCAACAAAATAAAATCCAAACGGACACAAAAATAGATCCCAACTTTGAAAATAACTACCCTAGCTATGGTAGATATCCTCCAGACCATCTCTCACTTCTTCTTGGCAGCAGCCTTGGTGACCTTGGCACCAGTTGGGTCCTTCTTCTCAACACTCTTGATTACACCAACAGCAACGGTTTGTCGCATGTCTCTCACGGCAAAACGTCCAAGTGGTGGGTACGCTGAGAATGTCTCGACAACCATGGGCTTGGTGGGAACCATCTTCACGAAACCAGCATCACCGTTCTTCAAGAATTTGGGCTCCTTCTCAAGCTCCTTACCTGACCGCCTGTCAATCTTGGTCGTGATTTCAGCGAACTTGACAGCAATGTGGGAGGTGTGGCAGTCGAGCACTGGGGCATATCCGTTTCCGATCTGTCCGGGGTGGTTCATGATGATGACCTGTGATGTGAAGTTGGCAGCCTCCTTGGCAGGATCATCCTTGGAGTTAGATGCGACGAATCCACGCTTGAGATCCTTGACAGCAACGTTCTTCACGTTGAATCCAACATTGTCACCTGGAAGAGCCTCCTGAAGAGCTTCATGGTGCATCTCAACAGACTTAACCTCAGTGGTCAGTCCAGATGGGCCGAAAGTCACAACCATACCCGGCTTGATGACACCTGTCTCAACACGACCCACTGGGACAGTTCCAATACCTCCGATCTTGTATACATCCTGAAGTGGAAGACGGAGGGGCTTGTCTGAGGGCCTCTTGGGTTCATTGATCTGGTCAAGAGCCTCAAGGAGAGTTGGACCCTTGTACCAGTCGAGGTTGGTGGACCTCTCAATCATGTTATCACCCTCAAATCCAGAGATGGGGACAAAGGGGATCTTCTCAGGGTTGTATCCAACCTTCTTCAAGTAGGACGAGACTTCCTTCACAATTTCATCGTACCTAGCCTTGGAGTACTTGGGGGTAGTAGCATCCATCTGAACAAATCAATTCACAAAAACAAATTAATCCAATATCACACATCAATAGAACAGAATAAAAACAAGAACCATTATGGGCAAGACTTGAGCTCACCTTGTTACAGCAGCAAATCATCTGCTTGACACCGAGGGTAAAAGCAAGCAAAGCATGCTCACGGGTCTGACCATCCTTGGAAATACCAGCTTCGAAACCACCAGTGGTGGAGTCAATGATAAGAACAGCACAGTCAGCCTGTGAGGTACCCGTAATCATGTTCTTAATAAAGTCACGATGTCCAGGAGCATCAATAACAGTGCAGTAGTACTTAGTGGTCTCAAACTTCCATAAGGCAATATCAATTGTAATACCACGCTCACGCTCAGCCTTAAGCTTGTCAAGCACCCAAGCATACTTGAAAGACCTCTTGTTCATCTCAGCAGCCTCCTTCTCAAACCTCTCGATCACACGCTTGTCAATACCACCAAGCTTGTAGATCAAGTGACCAGTAGTTGTCGACTTCCCAGAGTCGACATGTCCAATAACAACAATGTTGATGTGAACCTTTTCCTTTCCCATTATAAAATCTCACGACAAACACTGCAACACAAACCACACAAAAAATAGCCAACACAGTTCAATAAAACAACAAAAACATTCTCCAAAATAACCTAACAGAACAACTTTAACCATGATTTTCCTCTCAAAATTTAATCTTCATCCTCGAATATACCATAAATAACATCAACAATAAATCCTTCACTATCAAAATCATCTATGAGCAGATTTAATTACACTAAATCGATATTTTAAATATATTATTACAAATCCTATAGATTATGACAACATATCGCAATCAAAATTAAACATCAAAAAAATTAAAAAAGCAGATACAAATCAATAAACCTGAAACAGAGACATGTATTCATATACATACAAAAATTTATCTACACATAAAATTTAACAGATCTAAGCATACCCTAGAGTATCAACTCAGTTTCAACTACGAGAATCAAAATCTACTATACAAAACTCAATAAACAACTATAAATCATTAACATAATATGAAAAAGCAAAAGAAAGAAAAAAGCAAAAACAAACAAATCGATTTGTATACACGGTTTCAACAACGAGAATCAAAATCTACTGTATAAAACTCACTACAACAACAATAACTCGATTAAAAATTTAAAAAGAGAAACAATAAATAAACCGATTGATTTGCATACTCAGTTTCAACTATTAGAATCCAAATCTACCATCAAGAACTCAATTAAATAACAGTAAATCGATAAAAAAAAATGACCATAAAATAGCAAACAAAACGAATCTAGTTAGTATACGAGAAATAGAATCGAGGAACAGAGAAGAGAGAGAGAGAGATCCGGACCTTAGAGAAGAGACTCTGGAGACGGCGGCTTCAAGACGCTGCGTGAGTGTGTGTTTGTGAGCAGAGGTTGAGAAACGAAAGGGAGACGTGGTTTTATAGTGGACATTTGGAGTCTGGTGTCTGGTGTCTGGGATCGCGATTAGGGTTTTTGTGTTGGCCGTTGGATCGTGGAGAGGGAGATCTAACGGTGGTAAATGTTAGGGTGCCATGTCGGATGCTATTTTTGACTTTTTGTAATTGTGTGCGTCGACATAGTGGCGGAAGTGTTAGCACATTCTTGACTTGTCTTCCGTAAATTACTAAATTAGCCTTGTTAAGCCTTTTTGGCATTTATCGGAAAGAACACCAACGGCGAAAGCACTCTGCTGGGCCGACACTGACACTGAGAGACGAATTGTTTTCTATTTTAATGGTTTGTTCCGTTGTTCCTTTGGCTTTGGCTTTGGGGAATAATCCTTCGGTTTTAAAAATTAAAACTAATTGCACAACAGCCTAAAAGGAAGTGAAAGTACATGTACCTTTTATTACACCGGCCTCAAAGTTCAAAGTCAAATTTTATCTATTTTAAGTTTTTATAACCATTGGGCAAGATTTTAGATTAAACAATTAAAATACCTTCGACATTGTAAATTGATCATATCGCTCACGAATAAAAAAAAATGATGAAATAATTTTCAATTAAAAAAGAATATGATACAAAATATATTAATAATATAAAAAAATGTGAAGTTGACGGATGGTGGAGATCAATTTAAATAATCAAAAAATAAATTGAGGAAAATAACCTTTAATAAAATATTATTTTAGAGTAAAAATCTAATGTGAAGATTATGAATGGTGGGATCCTATTGATCATCAACAAACCTAGAGATAATAGCTTTCAAAAAAAATAAATAAATAGATGTTATTCATTTGGATCGACAAATCCAAATGAAAGCTTCATCTAGATCTGTGTGACCCAGATGAAGGTTCTTCCACAGTACTCTTCATTTTCTCTATGGGCATGACCTCGAGTGAAGGAAACTAAACGGTTTACAAATCACCAATTTTCCCATACATCCATCATCGATATCCATCTTTAGGTTCTTTCATTTGATTTTTTTTTTTTTGTTACATCCGTTCTGAGGTTGAGCTTGATGTCAAGGTTCATAGATACATTTCTTATGAGTTGTTTTTTTCCTTAAATATATATATGTTTGGGAATGAAGTTAAAAATTTTGGAGTAGAGAAAAATATAAGCATGAAGGTAAATGTAAATCTAGAGAGAGAAACAGACTCGATGAAGATCGTTATCCAAAATCATCCACTGTAGAGGGCAATTTCGACGAGTTGATAAGGAATAAGAGGAGAGGAATGATTCAATGTTGTCTATTATGATGAAGTAGATGAAGGATTTTTTCTTGTTTTTGTTTTTGTTTTTTATTTAATTAATAAAATATGTAATTATTATTTGTAAGGCTGATGTGGCAATATATTATTAGAGAAAATATTTAACTTTTTGTGTTGAATTTAATCTTCACAGTCCATCATGTGATGGACGGTGAAGATATCTTTTTTAAAAATGTATATATATTATTTTTAGTCTTATTTATTTTCTATAATTTTAAACTTTAAAAGAAAATAATATATATATATATATATATATATGAAATTGTCCTTAAGTAAAGTGAGGTTGACTAACTTTATCATAATTTGATTAAAGGAGTAGAGATGTTGTGTAATAATAAGTAAAACTTGTTTACGACTGAATAAAAGCAAACCTTAGTAGTGTCGTGCAATTCATTTTTAAAATAAATAAGAAATAGTTATTTTTTACATTTATTTCCTTTAAACCTAGCCAAAGCCATCAAAATAAAATGTTATATTTACAGTTTAAAATTTACTCTAATAGATAAATGTATTTGAAAGTGTACAACCATTTGAATAGGAATGGTAAAATTATCTATAAATATAGATATATATGTAGGAATTCCCTCAATTTAAAACGGATATGAATATTTTTATATTGGAATAGGTATGAATATAATTATATTATCCATTTTAGTTTTGGAAACGAGGATAGATACGACCCATGAATATCCATCCCTGTCCGTATTCGTTAAATATTAATATCTTATAAATTTAATAAATTTAATTGTTATTATGTAATTATTGAAAGTAATTATATTGATTACTTTCTATTTTTATTGAAAGTCCATTAACTTTTGCATTAGTTATGATTTTTAAGTCATATTTCAATTGTTCAATCTTAACGAGTCTCAATAAATTCGTTATGATTTGTGTCAAATTAATTTTAAAAAAATTATCTATAAATTTAGATTTTTTTTTCCTAACGAATTCTATAGCCTTGCTTAAAATGCTCTCAGTCTAAAAGTAGCTATATTATTCAAATATTAAAGATACTTTTTTTAAAAAAATAAAAATAAAAATCATCCAATAATTTGTAATTTTCATGCGTTTTGATTGAGTATTTTGGTTATTTAATTGAAAACAAGTCTTAAGAGAAAATTAATAGTAAAACTCAAAAGTAACAATGTAGATGAGTAAAAGTCTCAAAGAGTTGTTAACGAAATTTCATTTGACACTTTCTCATATACTGCATTGACATCAAATTTTATAGTTGCTAGTATCTGATGAGATATTTAATATATATTTAATAATTATTTAGATCTGATCTTGCTCAAAATGTGGATCACATTCATCTTTCATGTGATTCACGCACATAATTATAATATTAAAAAAAAGAAAAGAACACTAGATTTAATTTTTTTTTTTTTTAAGAGTTCCACTTGATTTTAGATTACAAGCAATACTACATAACTATAAATATTCTGAAATTTTTTTTATCTAAAATGATATATGCAGGTGAGTTGTAACAGTTTTATTTTTGACCTTTTACCTTTTTGGGATGCAAATATCTTCAAACATGCTACTACATATAGCATAACTCAATTTATCAGATAAATCTATATTCTCCATGCAATCACATAAATGCAAGGAAAATACACTAACCACTTAAATGATTATACTACTTTTAAATTATTAATTTTTTTTTTAAATATACTTTTAAATTATTCTTAAATTAAATTAATAAATTATTCTGTATTAATTATCAATTAAAAGGTTAATCTATTTTAAAAATGGTAACCGACAGGATAAATGTAGCGAATTAGGCAGACACAGCTGTAGATAATATCTCAACTTTAAGTCAAATGAGGGAATAACTCAATCGAAATCGGTGGTAAACAGTGCAGCCACCTTCAACATCTGATGTCTCACCAAGCAACTTGTAGTCAGCACAATTTGTCCTATTTTGCTGCCAAGATACCCTCTCGTTTGTTTATTTTTGAAAATCCTCGATGCACCTGAACAAACTATGTTAGTAGTCAGTCACAAATAAAAAGCACTACCTCTCAGATAGCTAATCATAACTTTGAAAAGCACCATATCAACCATCAATCACTTGCACAAGCTTGCTAATACACATATATATATATAATGACGGATCCAAAAATCTACGTGAGGGGGGACACTTTTATATAATAATTATAATATCAAGAAACTAAGCTATATAAAATTTTATTTACGATGTTTACTTTAATTGCTAAAAAGATATTATACAAAATAAAAATAGTTAAAATACATGTACATAATCAGTAAAAGATATATAGTTTTACTTCTTACAAGATTGTAATCAAAATTTCTTAAAAATATCTTTTTTGATACAAGTATAAAATAAAAACATATCAATTGTGAGTTGATTGTACACTGGCTTTGTTTTCCTTAATAAAAAAAGTTCAAATTTCATATTATAAAAAATAAATAATTTGAAGATATATCTCATTTATGATGAGAGTTACTATTTAAGTTACAAATAACTGTATATAATCAAACTTCACACATTTATTATGAAAGTTACTAATCAATTTATAATTTTAATATTTTATCTAACAAATATACCTGAATTTATAACAAAATAAAATAAAATAAAAATTAAAGATAAAAATAAATGATCAAAAGAAAAAAAGACTCGTACCATCGACACTTTTCTATGCTTGTAATAATATGTAACATTTTATTTATTTAATATATTTAATGACTGAAAAATGACCATCATTTTATTTATATAATAAAAACCACTAGCACATTTCCTCATTTATGATAACTTGTGACATTTAATTATATAATTTATTTAATAGGTAAAAGGTGATAAAAAGATAATTATGTTTTGATTGTGGACGGGTTTAAACTTGAGTTATAGGTGAAAATGTCTAGCGCATCTAACCATCAGCACTATCTTTCCTCTATGATGCTATATAGCATTTAATTTATATATTTACATCTCTAATGACTAATATCATAAGTTATTTTTCAAAAAATTTAAGGGGAGGCACATGCCCCTCCTGGACTCAATGTAGGTCCGTCCCTATATATATATATATAACTCTATTTAATAGGAAATAAAATTTATTTTAGAAAAAAAAATACAATAAATTTGATTGGGTGCTCTATGTAATAGAAAAGAAAATATATTTTAGGAAAAAAGATACAATAAATGAATTTAATTAATTCGTCATAACTTTTTAAAATTAGAAAGTATTGATCACGTACACATACATGCACACATACATATACATACATGCATACACTCACACTAGGGCCTAAAGACCAAAAAAAGACAGATTTCAAGATTTGACAAGCAGGCCGTAAGGATAATTTGTATATCCGAAACTTCATGGGTAATTATCTAGAGCTATTAGGCATGCTTTGTAACTTTACACAGGGCTCACACATGAGAAAAGCAAAAAGAAAAGGGTTAAAGAAAATCAAGGTCTTTTCATTATCTATTTAATATCATTATCATTGATATTGATACATATGTTGTCATGTGCAAGTTCTTGGGAGATCATGAGGCACAAGATCCAGACAAGACTTGATGATACAGTTTCTTGAAACCAGAAAATCAGGATTCATGCCCCCCAAAACTAAATGACTGTTTAAAGGCAGATCTAGCAGCAAGCAGCCTACTCATTTTTTGATATGTTCTGAATGCTCCCCTGGTGGAGTTCAAAAACTAAAACATATCATATTAGGGTGGAAAGACATTCTTCCTTCATTCTGGTCTTGAATCCATATAAGCAGACTGCAGAGTGAAACATATAGACTCCATTGACACCCTGCTTGGCTGCTTCCCGGTGGAGATTTGTTAGCACAAACAAATTAAGGTGGAGTTGGTGACACGAGCTCCTTTGAAACTGGCATTTGTGTCTTGGAGAAAATCTTAAGAGTTGGCCCCAGCACAATGACAACAAATTGTTGTAGATCATGCAAGCAAAAAGTCATACTACTACTTTGTTAATGAGTTTACATATGATAGTTTGGTCATTGCTATTCAATTTGGGATTATCAGTCTTTCAACATGGTATTAAAGTCTAATTGAAAGAGAGAACTTTGTTAAAATCTTTATAATTCCCCAGTTAATGCCATACTACAATATTTCGACCACTATAAATCTTATATTACTAGCTAGCTTCAAATCATGCAATTTTTTGGGATCACTAGCCACTTTGCTTTATTTCAATTATACTGCAATTTAACTTTAAAAAATCATAATCCTAAACTTCATTTGTCCATCAATTCACTTCACCCACAAGGCAAAAGTCACTTCAAGATGAACACTTTGTCTTGGCCATTCAATTTAATAATCATTACTATATTTTTCTTACACAAGATACCTAGACTGTCATGAAGTTTAAATACATAAGCTTGGATGAATAAGTACCACAGCGTGTACCTTTTTTGCAGCAGAAATTTGTGTAGACAAAGTGCTCTCCATGTTTATTGAAAGAGTTCTTTGATCCAAGGTTTCCATGATTATCAAAGCCCACATTAAGTCAATTGCTAGCAATGATTACTAATTGCATAGATCAGAAATGTATAAAACTTCAACATCATGTTTATCCGCAATACGAATTACAGAATTCATTATAATTTATATGTATCAGAGATAAAAGGTAACATTGCTCCTTAAGAATACTTAACAATTAGACTCTGAATGGGGAATCTTTAACATACTCACAAATCTCATATACACGCAAATTTTGTACTTAGATGTTTTGCAAAAGTGTACAGAAAGTCTTTAGTTGAGAAGTCTCCCTTGCAATTAATTATTACAAGGCATAGCCTTGAATCCGCACCATAGAATGAGGAAAAAAAACTACAGCATCTGTTAACCAAATCAAGGTCATGCTTTTTAGTTTTATTTTTGTTGTTGATGTGCATAAAATTTATGTAACAGTTTCCAACCCTCAAGACTTGCACAATTTGGACACCGGCACAATACCGGAAAGCATACTATTGATTTTCCAAATATCATTACCTTAGCGCTTCCTATCATTTGAATCACCAAAGTCATCTTCAAACACATATCGGAGCTTCAAGTAAGTGTGCCCATCCACATGGTCTTTATCTCGCAACTCCATCAAAAATTTCATGGCTTCTCCTACCCTCCCTCGTCTGCACATCTCATCCAAGACTGTTCTGTATGTAATGAAATCAACTGATCTCTGCTTTTCAATCATCTCCCACAGAGAATCCAGAGCCTCTTCAACCTCCCCACCAAGAGCAAATGCATTAACAAGTGAGTTGTATGATCTAGCACTCGGTACAAACCCCTTCTGTTTCATCTCATCACACAACTCCCTAGCGTTCATCGTTCGACCTTGGGCACACAATCCATGGATCAAATAATCATAGGAAAACGAGTTAGGCAAACAGTTGTAGACCACACCCATTTGATGGAATACCCTAAGGGCATCATTAACATGATTCGAAAGCACATATCCTTTTATCATAGAATTCAACGAGAAAATATCAGGTTCAACCCCATCATCAACCATTTGCCTAAACAAACATCTAATAGTCTCCATATACATATGATTGATATAAGTATTCCTTCCCCTACTCAAGAATGCCGTGAACAAAATATTATACGTCCTAATCGAAGGCCTACATTCCAAGTTCCTACTACTCTTCATATGCCTAAATATATTTACCGCTCTAGTCAACTTCCTAGCTTCCGCGAAATAATATATTATCGTATTGTACATAGCCTCGGAACCAACATAAGGAACTGCAAGCACTTGGTTAACTACATTGTCCATTTCTTGATACATTTTCGCTGCACCAAGCTTCTTTATAGTGATGTGATAAGTTGACACATTGTGTCTAAACCGGTGCTGCTGTGATGCCCAATTGAAGAGCTCCAGACACACTAAAGGGTCTTCTTGAAGAGATATAGCGTTGCATAGCTCTTCATTACTAAATCTTGGCGGAAGCTGAGAGACTGCACTTTGAAATCGTGCTTCATCAAGTACAGGTTTGCTGTTAGCTTTTGCTCTTTTACTTATCCTTCTTCTCAATGATCTTGATGGAGGTTTAGTTGAGTAAAAACAACATAAAATCACACCTGAAAACAATTTCGAGAGTTGATTTGTCCGGGTTCGATAAAATTGGTGAATTGGGTTCATGGAGCACACCTGTTTGATAAAATGTCTGTGAGAAAAAATGTGCCTAGTACAATATCTCCCAACACCATTCATCATAGCTTAAAAAATGAATTATCAGCAGAAATTGAACAAAGCAAGTCTTTGTTATTGGAATTGAAATGGAACTGGAAAAGTTGAAGATGTGACCCTTTTATGGGGTTGGAGTGGATGCGAAATCAAGAGCTGGCGCAGCACAGAGCATTGGTGTGCGACTGTGAGAGAGGTGAGACTTGAATGACTTGGAATTTACTGCACAGTAAAATTTTCAAATGCTGATGGCTGGCCAAGGAAAACATAAAGATTGACAGTTACAGAGCCAAACCAGTATATGAATCTTTTACCAACAGCATTTACTAAAAGAGGACTGTAGCTACATACACTCAATTTCCTGAGTTCCGTAACATTAACAAACCGTCTAACTAGCAACTTGCATACAGAAGAAGCCATGCAACAAAACAAAAATGAAAAACAACTCAGACACAAGAAAACCACGATAGGAAATACCCTTATAAATCTAACAACAGAATATTCTTATCACTCAAATTCGTCACACATAAAAACTACTCAACACTCGAATTCGACAAACATAGAAACTACTCATCACTCAAATTAGAAAGACATAGAAATTAATCCTCATATAATTAATTCTCATCACTCGAATCCAACAAACTACTCAACACATAATCAATTCTCATCGCTTGCATATTGGCCAAACATGGAAACTACTCCTCCCATAATTAATTCTCATCACTTGAATATTCGCCAAACATCATTCACTTATCCTCACTCACAGCCAATTTAACAACACAATCAACAAACAATAGCAACTAAAAAAGCTCATAGCATAAACATTAGCAGCTACCTGCAACCAAAAACAGATAAAAACTGAAGAAACAAACAAAACAATAAAACTGATAATAAATAAACTCAAATTACCTTGCAACTAGCAACCAAATCCATCTCCTAATATTTTCAATCACAAAGGAAACTGAAGCCTCAATCAGCACCTAATCGATACTCAGCCGCAAGTAGAACCAATAATGAAAAAGAATCAGCCCATACAAGTCTGTAAACAGCGACCGATCTAATCAAAACAAGCGAACAAACCACGAAAAGTCATCTCCAATTCAAATTTCAATCAAAAACCACAAAAACCACCGACATACAGCAAACAAAGTCGACAAGTGAGCTTACAGGCGTAATCAATCGAATCGGAAGCTCAATCAACAGTGGATTGAATCTCCCTCTATCTCTGTTGAAGTTAGGGTTTGCAGTGACGAGTCTGTTGATTACATTTTAGGCTATGTTGCGATCAATCATATCAAGATTCAAGTACTGGAAACTTCAGATGAAATTTAAGCTTCTATTGAAGGAATCCAAAATCAACCCAACTCAAGAGAGGGTAATCTGTCCATTGGAAGAGGGAAAATTTTACTGTAATCCTTAAATTTTGATGAAATAAATTTAAGAAATATTATTTTCTATTTACTAACACATCTTTAATCTCGCCTTCCCTGATATTTTGAAAATTCATTAATTTAATTATTAAATCTAATATTGTAAACAGTATTTTGATCTTTTTTATCTAATTAAACATTTAATTAACACATGTATTATTGAGATTTGACAGAAAAATTAATAAAAAGATATTAAAAATTTTGATATAAAATGGAGATTTAATGATTAAAAAAAATTAAACTAAAGGTTTTACAAACGTGCCTCGTGCAATCTCCTAACAGTATTCATCATAGCTTAAAAAATAATTATCAGAAGAAACCGAACAAAGCAAGTGTTTGTTATGGAATTGAAATCGAACTGGAACAGTTGAAGATGTTCGACATCAAGAGCTGGCGCAACATAGAGAATTTGGTGTGCGACCGTGAGAGAGGTGAGCGAGACTTGAATGACTTGGAATTTACTGCACTGCTAAAATTTTCAAATGCTAACGGCTGAACAAGGAAAACGTAAGGGAAAGAAAGTCAAGGATGCCAAAGCGCGGATCCGAACCTAGGGTTGGACATCAATCGGGTTGAATTGGATCAAAAAATTTTCAATTCGGTAACATTAAGTGTTTGACCGAACCCAACCAGCCCAATAATATTTTTGAACCCAACCCAATTCTTTGATGGACTTTGGACTTGCAGCTGTCTTGTCTTTTGCAGGTCTGATAAAACTTAAGTGTATAACTATATCCTACCCACTATTAATGTGTGGTTTGAAAATAACCTAACCACATTATGCCGGTATGCCCGAGTCCAGTGGACCCGGTCCATTTTGTCATCCCTATGACACTGCTGCTGTCATGAAAAAAGCAACTTGGTTTCTTCAAAAAACATAAAATAAAAAATAAGGCTAAAAAAGTGCATCAGCATCTAACTCATTTGGTTTGGAAAGTGACAGAGAAAGCGACAGTGTGATAGCTCCATTTTTCTCTCCCGAGCAAAGGACTTACACATGGACATTTAAATTACATGCATTGTGACATGAAAATTTCGTGCAACTATAGCCAAACGATTACACGGGTGATTAAAAGACCGCTAAATGAACACTTTTAGTGATTTGTATGTGTTTCAAGGGTCTTGGTATGATCTCATTGAAAAATCGATATTGATATCAGGTTTGTTAAATTATTAAATTTATGATGTTAACCGCAATGTTTTCAGATTGTCGAAATAAACACTTTTAAAACTGTAGTTGTGTGGTGCTATGCAAATTTAACTCTAAGCTTACAGAGTTTGAAACACTAATTGATTCATGGCATAAGTTACATGAATATATTTGACTGTATCAGAGTTTAAATACTATTATTGAATCTTTACTTAGTTTACAATGTTTAAACAAATTATCAGTGATTAGTTTATAATTTTAAACAAATTATCAGTGATTTTGAGAATGGTACTGTAATATTAATTGCATATAGATGACCATTTTTGTAGTACTAATCATTTAAGACTTGTGAGTCCTGTTGAAACAGCTGACGTAGAAGAGGTGACCTCAAAAATGGCTAAAATATTCAACATGTAATAGCAATGCAATGCCAACCACATAAAAAGAACATGCAAAGCTGCAATAGATGCAATGAACGACTTGTCTGTATTAATGAGAGGTTTTAACTTATTATAGAGGCTTCACCGTATTGGTGGAGGTGGAGCCACTCTGCTTTGAATAAATAATAAGGCAACTTCCTCAAAAACAAAACCATAGCATAACAGACTTTATATATAAGTTTGGTGCAGCACCAGGCACCGGCTTTGTGTTGGAACAAATAGACTATTGCAAGTACTACAAAGTATGAAGAAGTTTGCTATGCGGGAGAGATGGCACCGTCACCCGTGCTCTTCTTTTCGATATTGGAGCTCGGCTGCCGGAATCATTTCTTCGGCATGGGAAACCTTGTGCTGTTTGTTGTGCAGAGCTTGTTTTCATGCTGAGAGAATCAAGTTTCGAGGTTGGTTTTGTGTTTTCATTTTTTTTTTTTTTTGGTGTTCTTCTTTGAAATTTAATGTTTGTGTTATTTTTTTTTTTGTCTAAAATCCCTCCTCATGTTTAAAAGAATACTTAAAATACCTCCTAAAAATATGTAAAATGACGATAATATCCTCATAGTCATAGATTATATTAGATTAACTAGGTTAACCATTTGATTCTAGGATAAAATGAGAAATGAGATAAAAAAATTAATTAAAATATAAAAAATAAAATAAATAATATTAAATATAAAAATATTATACTAAAATTAATAAAATAAATAAATAAAATAATATTATAATCAAAATATAAAATTCAAAAACCAAAAACTCATTTCATTTCATTACCACTTAACTGATCATTATCATCATCTTCTTCTTATTCCCATCTCTTTTTTCCTTCTTCTTATTCTTTCATTTATCTCGTCGTCGTTGCCACAAATCTCCACCGTTGATAACTGTGACGCACCCATCTTCACCGATGCTTTTAAAACCAAATTTGATCCATTCGTCTCCTCTGTCAATTTTGAAACATCCATCCCACCTCATCGCTCTCTCTCTCTCTCTCTCTCTCTCTCTCTCTCTCTCTCTCTCTCTCTCTCTCTCTCTCTCTCTCTCTCTCTCTCTCTCTCTCTCTCTCTCTCTCCCCCCCCCCCCCCCCTTCACTATGCTCTCTCTTATCTTCCTTCACCTCTCCCTTCAACCTCAGTTTCTTCTCTGCTTATAGCTTCATCCCACTATGTCGACTGATGTGTGATTTTGGTGGGTGATGTTAGCTTGGGTTTAATTTGGGTTGATGGTGATGGTGGTGGGTTTGATTGAGTTTGACGATGACAGTGGTGATGTTTAGGTTTAAGTTTGATTGGGTTTGTTGTTATGAATCGGTGGTGATGGTGTTGGAGTTTGATAACTGGGTTTCTAAGTTTGTTGTTATGATTGGATTTCTGGGATTGATAATGATAACTGAGATATTGAGTTTATGAATGTGGGATTGGGGTTGATGGTGGTGGTAGTGGGTTTGATTGGATTTGACTGCGATGATTGTAATAGTGATGTTGGGGTTTGGGTTTGATCGGGTTTGTTGTTGTGAATCTATGGTAATGGTTGTAGTGTTAGGGTTTGAAAGTTGAGTTTCCGAGTTTGTTGTCGTGATTGTGTTTCTGGGATTGATGATTATAACTGAAATATTGAGCTTGTGAATTTAGATACAATTAGTTAGAAACCTAAAAAATCTCTTTTTTTATTTTTTATATTTTTATATTATTATATTACTTAAATCAAGAGTAAATTGAATATTTTAATTTTTTGCAAATATTTTCATTAAAAAATTGATGATAAGGGAAATTTTGAATAAAAATGAAACCTTAAAGGAAAAATGGATAATTTTTCAAACTAGAGCAGAGTTTTTGGGATTGTCCCATATCAAAAAGAAAAACAAGGGTGACGTGCCATCTCTCCCTCATGGCAGACTTCTTCATACTTAGTAGTACTCGCAATAATCTATTTGTTCTAACACATAGCTGATGCCCGGTGCTGCACCAAACTTATGTATAAAGTCTGTTATGTTATGGTTTTGTTTTCGAGAAAGTTGCCTTATTATATTTATTTAAAGGAGAGTGGCTCCACCTTCACCATTATGGTGAAGCCTCCATAGCAAGTTAAAACCTCCCAGTAATCGACCACTCATTGATGGCTGCTATTGCAGCAGGACTACAGTGAAATGTTCCCCTCTTCAGAGGGGACTACAACGCAACTTGAACAATCTGACCGTATGCCAACTACTTGCAAGTTTCAAATTACACAGCCAATCATTATTTGATGCAATGCACTTGGCTAGAGAGCATCACCATCAAAGGACAGATTTCTTTTGCAACAGGAAGTCTTAGTTACTTGTCCCTTTCAAAACACAATCACGTTTATCACATTCTTAGTTAACAGAACCTTGCTTTTTAATCCTAAACATAAAACTAATACCCTCTTTTTAAAAGAAGAATTGCATCTTCACACCCACAAATAAATGAAAACAAGAATATAGAGGTAGCATTTGTTCTTGTGCCAACCCTCACAAGGATCTTATTAATAAAGTTTGTAAGGATTTTAATGTATATCTAAAATTATAGATTATAGAGAAAGAATCTCCGACTTGTTCCGTACTGTTTATACAACAATGGCTAATGCACGAGAACGTAAACTATAAGCAAACCAAATTCTTACCTATTATATATGCATAATAGATGGATGATGCAGGTACAAGCATAGAAATGACAAAGCTAAGAAAGAGGCTGCCATTAATAGTTCAATGGTTTCAGAATATCCTTTGTTCTCAAAGCCAGCAAATCCCCATCAGTGATCTCATCTCTGGTGAGATGCAGATCAAGTCAAAACTTCACAAGTAACTGTTTAAACAAGCGTAAATATGCATCGTTCCTGAACTAGATGAGTAATACAGGGAACGAGATTTCAAAGAAACTAATCTTGAGCTGATTACCACGATCCTTCAGCACCCACTGTTGGATTCTGGAAAGCTGAGAATCCCCAGAAGGTCTTCAATGAGTAGGGCTGGGATATTGTCACACCTTCTTCAGTTATCTTTGCTATCTGCAATTTTTGAGAAAATATTGTTTGAGATCTCTAATAAATTATTTCAAGTAAGAACCACATTCCTACGAACCACATTCCTACGAACTACAAATTATGATGCACTAGTAAGTGTCGAAACCAGTGGGAGAATGAGATGGCTCAGGACAGCTTATTTTACAATATTTCACATTTGAACCGGGTGCAGGAGGTATATTCTTTAAAAATTGTATTAATCATAGCTGAAGTCAACATAAATTCAATAAATATTGCCGCATTTGTATGGAAAGAATGACAATATTTTTTTTTTCCTCAAAATTAGGCCAATTTTTTTTTTTTCTGAATTCTTTTGGGTGAGCTAAATTTTATAAATATTTCCAACAAGTCAATGGAAATTTTCCTTTAGAAAAGTGAGCTGAAGCAGGACAGGAGAAGAGGACGGAGCAGGGAAATCACTGATGCTATTTACTTATTCACACTTCTGAGAAGTGAGAAGCAAGAAGTTACTATAAACAAGGAGCAACTAACACAACACAAACAGTAACCAGACCTGCAACTTATTGACAGCAGATCGATCACGATACAGGAGCACACGCATGCACTTTTCCAGTAACTTAACACCCTCTTCAAAAGTCAAGTTCTCATGCCACTCATCACGAAGGATCGGCCTAGCAAGGTGGTTACCAAAACCAGTTGCTACATGATTATCCTCGAAGTTTACACCTATCATTGAAACCTGGACAGTAACAACTGTCACTGTCAAACCCAAAAAGAAATGCATACAGCTCATCGTCAGACATTGGAATGAAAACGTAACTATGACTTACCATGCCAAGATATTTCTGTCCGTTTTTCACTCCACCAAGTACAAGTGTGTTCCACAGTGGATCAAATTTGTTACGCCTATTATACATCACTCGGGTCAAATAGTTATGTACCTCTTTAGGCCCCAAAGAGTTTCCATCATCCCACATATTGTCATACAGGCTGAAAACATCATATATGCAAAACAAAAAATTCAAAGTCAGAAAAACGACAGATAGTACGACCAAATATTACACCACGTTTTTACTCTCTCAGACTAAATCAACCAACGCCACTTACATAAGCTCATCAAGAAAGCGCAAAATCTCTTGAAAATCACTTAACTCTCCACTGGCACCCAGCAGAGAATGCTTGCCGATTGGCTTCAATCGCTCCACACTCTTATATCGCAGTGTGGATCCATAGGAACCTGTTATATATAAGTACTCATAAGTCAGCCTCTAGTCTCAACACAAAACATATGCTACAGTGTATGATAAAAACTGATCCTGGTTACAAACTTAACAATTTGCAGGAAGTGAGTAATTATGCAAAGAAATGAAACAAAAGAAAAGCTTAAAGCATAAACTTATTTCATTATGAGAAAATTGTGAACCAATTTAACTGCACCCCTCAATACAAAATCAATATAACATGTCACCAACAATATCTAGTTAAAAAAATAAAATAAAAAAAAATAACAAAAACACAGAACTTCAAATAAATTTGAGGTAATTAAAACAAAGATTAAGAAGGTGGAAAATGACATTTTAAGTGGAATATACAGATAAGATCAGATCTTATAGCAATAAGATAAGTAAACCAGATGGAAAAAAGAACTTAAAGGAGACAAAGCATGCAAACATATGAGTGTTAAGAAGCACTGCAAGCCTGTGACATTTAAGCCACTTCTTGTCCTATTCTTGAGGAAGTCCATTCCCAGTTTGAGGAATGAGTACCAAAGGTATTCATAAACATTGGTTCCTTAGTGTGTGTGTTAGCTGATAAAGAAAAATGTACTATGAATATAGCATACAAAGATAATAGAGAATATTATAAACTTGTCAACAGGAATTATTTTCCAGAAGAAGCTAATTTCAGGTAAAAAAAATTTTTAGTTTGCTAACCAAAAGAGGGAACAAAAAAAAAATTTCCCTAAGCCTGAGCACGAATTATCAACTCAGACATTCAAAGTTCAAACCTTTTAGAAAAGAAATAAAAAAAGTTCAGTCTTTGAGAAACGAACAAAAGAAAAGTAACATGAGACAAGGTGCCAACCAAGAGAAAGTAAAACAGGAAGTAACTCTAAGTCCCTAGAAACTTAACTTTGCTATTAGTTTCAAACACGACAAAACAGTGTGACACCATTCCAGATTCCTAAGGCTTTGGTTGTCACCAGACTATTAAAGATATCCAATAGGCGCAAGCTTCTCTCAGGTTGTGTCCACTTCAACCAACCACCACTTATCACCCCTTGACAATAATGTTGAATTTGGCACACAATTTTGCTCATTCTTTCTCCTCATACGAAAGGAAGAGACAAAACCAAGAAACTAGAATCATACTCTTAA
Source organism: Dimocarpus longan (assembly GCA_022984855.1). Classification (NCBI taxonomy): domain Eukaryota; kingdom Viridiplantae; phylum Streptophyta; class Magnoliopsida; order Sapindales; family Sapindaceae; genus Dimocarpus; species Dimocarpus longan. Next base: position 1,455,210 of record CM041024.1, on the reverse strand, counting down.
CTACAAAGAAGCCTGGTATAAAACCAATCAACTTCATTCCACAATGACCTTGATAGAGGTCAAAAGATACAAACTGTGTTCAGAGTTTGATTACGGTATGATGAAGAGAAATACTTACTACTGCAGTCAAGTCCAAGTCCACAATTGGGAAAAATAGTAAAAATCATTTTGTAGACTTCAAATTGGAACATGAGAGTGTTCAATCAGTAACCAAGAAAAGTTTTAAAAGTCATATTGATGACTGAAGAATTACATTATTGAATATGATTTTTTGGATCCAGGACTTCACTGAATATGTAAATTGGAGTTCATGAGATGTAATCTAATAATCATAAGCACCACAAATTTCTGAGCAATTAATAATTTTACTCTCAATTGTTCAAGCTATTGCCAACTACTAATTTCATCTCTACAATCAACAATATGCCATGCTGTCAAAACCACTATGCAACAAAAATAAACCCCAACAGCCTTTCTTCTCTGTACTAAACATCATTTATACTTCCAAACTATATCACAACAAAATGAACTGTTTGGCTATTTAACAAAATCAATAAACACGAATACAAAGGCCACATACTTAAAGCAGTCATTCATTATAATATTTATTTAACAACAAAATGCAGTAATCATAATCCCTGAATCAAAAAAAAAATAAATAAATAAAATACGATGAAAAAAAGTAGCTTGTCTTATTCATTACATTCAAGCCTTTTTCCATTCACTCTAGCTTTCCTGACGACAAAATAGAAGCCGAAAAGTTCCCAATTTCCCATCACAAATTTGTTTTCCTATATGCTACTTTCATTTTCGAGAGCTACTATAACTCATCGAAATCAAGAATGTTCATTCTCGTCTATGGAAACCAATAAAGTAACAGAAAACTCATCTACTATAATCCACTTTAGGTAACCCAGAACTCCATTTTTCCAAAAACAGACAATTCCCTAAACATCAACTCTATTTGCAACCAAAATCCTCAAAACACAAAACCTTGAAAACTAATACATTATATCAGAAGATAAAAAATTTCAAGCACAGACCTCCCATGTCAGACGCCATCAAAATCCCATCTTTATACTTCAGAGCTACAACAGATGTACCAGTCACGTATGGGTACCTGTCAATTTTATCAATAAACATCCACAATTACACAACAAAACTCAACCCAAAAAAAAAAAAAAGAGTAAACAAAATACACTCAATAAAGAAAACGGAGCAGTTACTGGGTTCTTTGAATGTCTTCATGAGAGCTCAAAAGACCGTTTTGGGCTAGATTCGATTCCATTAACTGCGCATATTACACACGCGAAAAACAAAATGTTAGAGCCAACGATCTAAATCGGGAAAAAAAAATATTTTCAAGAAGTTAAAACAATGAGAAAACGAGTAGTTGAAATCTTCGATAGATTCTCCTTTCTACAAGAAACCATTTTGCTGATTTGAAAATCGACTTACAGTGAATTGAAGTTTTTTGCAAGAAAGTGGACTACGCGATCTGGTGTTTCAGGTTTTTTTATTTGTAGCTCACTTTTCCCTTTCTCCAAGAAACCATGTTGGGTTTTATTTTATTTTTTAAAAAAAAAAAAGTGAAATCCATATTGGTTTCGATTAAAGGAACGGTTCGGTTTAGCGAACTTAGCCCATTGTGTTGGGCTTGGGCTAGGTTTATATTCGTGTGATAGGGTTGGACATTCGACTCACTGATACTGTATCAATGGACTGCAATTAAAGCCCTCGTCTTAAGAAAATATGGATCTCCCCCAGTTGTTCTTGTTAAACTTTTGGGTGTGTTATTGTAAAGTTGTGAGGTGGGGCCGTGGGGGTGGGCGTTTTCAAAGTCACGGTTTCCAAAGTCATATCAGAGACAAGAAACACACGCCAAACTGTTTACAAAGTCACGATTCTTAACAACCACAGCGAAATGTTTACAAAACAAGCCACGCTACAAGAAACCCACAATCGCGAAAGCCACATCTGAGACACTAACGTATAGCCGAAGTTATATATGAAAAGCAAGTGAAAAGAAAAAATAGAGAAGAGATACCTGGGAGGCTGGAGAGGATGGTCGGCAAGTGGAGGGAGAGGATGAAAAATGAAAAACGGCCAAATTGATAGAGAAAAATGGCGTGAAAGACGCCGAAGCAGTAGCGAAAAGCGGAGTTAAACGGCGGAGAAGAGGGTGAAAAAAGGCTGGAATTGAGAGAAAAAAGAGTGTTGTGGCTGTAATGAATGAAAAATGGCAGTTAAGGCATCTTGGTTTTCTGTATGTCTGCCGGGTCGGTGCGGGTTTTCGGGTTACCGGCAAACCATTGCAAAGCGTGTTTCATTGCAGGGAAGAAAAAGTGATGCGCAACCCGGATTCGGATCGAGCCACGTTAAATCAACCCAATCTCACACATTTTTAATCGTCAACCCGGGATGACAAGTGTCGACGTGATTAGGTAACACAATGACACGATATGAAATTTGATACCGCTTATTGGTTACGGATTATTAATACTTAATATGTTAAACTCATTAAATAAACGGGTAGTATTTGTGTTATCAAAAATTTTTCATTAACTAAAACAACCCAATCGAGACTAGTAATGATTATACAATGCAATTAAGGTACAAGATCGAATTTTGACTTGCCTTGATTGATGAAGAACTTCGAATTTTTTTATTACATTGATTTTCATCACCCATTTTTTTGTCATAACTTTTCACAAAAAAAATTGTACGTGGATACAATATCAAAAATCAAATCACGAAAACTTTTCATAAAAGAAAATTTTGCATAAAACAATAAACGATTTTATTGATTCTTATGAGATGGGCAGCAATATGATGTTTTTAATCAATTGAAGTCTTGGTTCGATGAGCAAAAAAATTCTTGCTTTAGTTACCAACATAAAATACTATTTTATAGTGGCATACTAGGGTTATTTGATTTAACAAAAAATCTGATTTCATTTTTAATTTAAAAGATTTGGTTCATATCCAATACGAAATCAAATTTTTTATTGGCTTGAAACTCTTTGTTATTAATTTTATATGAAATTCAATTTATATTAAATTAAAACTCATTTAATTTAATTTAATATATAATCTAATTTTAATTAAATTAAATTACTACTTTCGTTAGTTAATTAAACAATTTTTTCATTAAATTAAATGATTCTAAATCATAAATAATTTAATGAGACCATTTAGAATTGAATTTGTAACCTTTGCAGATAATTAAATAATTATATATATTCAAATGATCCAATTATTTAAATAATTCGTAAACATGTCCATCAAGTTAATATGTGACACTAATAATTGAACAATCCAATTGTATTTTTCCCTTTGTTTCTTTATGTGATCACATGCTAACAAGTGGACCAAATGAACCTACAATTTAAGGTTCAATTATATATGAATTATTTATTAAATTCTTTAATTAAATAATTCATTATTATTAACCTCAAAGTCATTCTACTAAAAATTCAATGTTACACTTTTGTAATTATAAATGTTTTACATAATCTGAATTTTAAGTGTCCATCAATTTAATCATTTCATATAGTTTGATCCTCCACAGTAGTTTATAATTAAAACTAGGTTATTAAAGTCTGTTATACCTCTCTGATTATATATTATTTTATTGAGTGTTATTGATACTCTAATAAACAATATGTTCATAATAACTTATGAATTTATCTTTTCATAATAACTTATAAATTTATCTTTCTATTTACTTTTAAATAGAAAATTGAGTGCTCTTATTATTCAAGACTCGAATAAAGATTTAAATAAACTACTCATCTACTTCTCATAAGAGTGAGTAGAGTCCAATATTATGTAAGATGTTCTCAATCATTTATTAAATTATATATATAGAATACAAAGCTCGTTGATCATCATTATAACCTAATAAATAGAAGTTTATAATACACTCATAATTAAAATTGATTTATATATGATCATTAGGTTGATAAATATGATTTTTTTTACTGAACAAAATATGAAATAAACCTTAGTTGTAGATGTACCACGAACAAGATACTCACTTTATTTGTTTAGTTATAATCAATTTATCCTCTGACATTAAAAATAATGTCAAACTACCACTGATTTTGAAATATTAGTTAAAAAAGCATGATCGTCAATTTGAATAGTTAAACAATAAAGATAATGACGGTTTTGTGAATTTTGAGAGTAAAATGGTTATTGGGTCTTGATGACAGTGATGGATACAACTGTAAAGCAATATGTAATTTTTTATTTTTTTTTTTAAAAAAAAGAAAAGAAAAATAAAAACCACATAGAATAAAACTAAAAACAAATTTAAAAAAAAAAATCACGATTTCTCTCTCTCTCTCTCTCTCTATCACTCACTCCCTTTTTTTCTTTCCGTTTCTTCCATCTTTTTCACTCATTTGAAAATTGCAATGGAAGTTATAGGATTTCACGATCGATGGCCATGAGGTTGTAAGATCTCATTAGGAGTCTAATCAGCAACCCAATCAATAGTCATAAGGTTCTCGTAGATTGAAATGAAAAAAGTGGTTAGGATGCTTAAATGAGGTATCGAGGTTGGTTTTGAAGTTGTCACGATTGTGGAGCATGTGAGTGAAGGTGAAAATGGAAGATCTGGTTATGGGTTAGGATAGATATGCTTGGGTAGTATGAGTATGAGTGTGCTTGGGTGGTATAGGTAAAGGTGTATGGTGGTGACAATGCTCTTTGTGTATATGTGCGGTCGGTATTCGTGCTTTATCTTAATTGCTTGATCTTCGCAGGTTTTGTTCTGGATTCCAGTGATGTCGTCGATGTTGCTTCATCGTCATTGAAGCTCTTCAGAAGTCTGGTGGTGCTTGTGTAGCGACAAAAGTAGAGACAAAATAGAGGTGTTAAGTGTTCCGAGTCGATTAAGTTGTGTGATTAGTGCTATAACAAAGGTGTTGTTGATGGTCTACTGACATTAAGTTGTTGTTGGTGGTTTTTTTTTTTTTTTTTTAATTATTGATGAACCTAAAAGTTTGATTATATTTATGGTTAAAATGTGGTGTTGTTTATTTGGGTGTATAAATACTGGGTGAAATAGGTTCATCTGGGGTCATTGATTTGTGTTGATCTAGGTTTACTATAGCTCGTTGATGTGTTGTTCATCTGATTTCACTATGGCTCGTTGATATGTGTTCTTATAATGAACCCAAACAACCGGGATCAGCTTTAAATAAATCTAGTCCTGGGTTCGTTTGAACATTTTTAAAAAAAAAAAAAATTTAGCTTGTCAATTTTTTATTTTTATTTTTATTTTTTAAAGTTTGATTCTGAATGATGATTTTTATTGAATATGCAAATATTTATGGCTAAGTTTATCTTTCAATCAACACAGTTTGCATTTTATTTATAACTTTTAATTTATCAAAATTTTTTATTTTTAATTTATGTAATTTTTTAAAGAGTTTTTTAATTAATTAATTTAATTTTTTATTTTTTAATTAATCTCTATCATCCATATTAAGATATACGATAGAGATTTGATAGAAATATTTTTTAATTTAATTTATTTTTTTAATTTTTTTAATTTAATCTTTATCGTCCATCTAAAATCTATCTAAAATTCATATTTAGATAGAAGGTGGGGATTGGATTGAATTTTTTTTATTTAATTAATTAATTTAGTTTTATGTAAATTTAATTATTAATTCTAAAAATTTTAATTTTATTTTGTTTTCATTTTTTATTTTGGATATCAAGTGGTAATGTAACACCCTTACCCCAAATTTCCGTCTGTACGAGGATCGAGGCGTGGGATGTTACTCTTTTTCTTATTTTTGAAATTTCTTTTATAAAAATTATCGTTTTCAAAAACTCTTATTATACTTTAACGAAATTTCGACAGAGTTTTCTCTATTTTTCTAAAAATCTAAATTTAAACCTGTAGAGAAAACGCACTTCAAAATCAATTCATTTCTCAGCTTTCTGGTTTCGGACCTTTCGTCCGTTTCCAATCCACTCCAACACACAATCATTTGATAATAAATATTTCAAATATTTTACAAAGATAATACCATATAAAATCTTTTTCAGCGAATAATTTACAGAAGTTATTACAAGTGATAAACGTTAAATCCACACAACATGATTGTGGCCAAAATAGGATATTCCTACAACACAACAATGATGATTACCAAAATGATGAGGACGGATGTGACTTGAGGGAAACTGCAGCTATTTTTGTCTTTGTCTTTGCTTCAAGCCCTATTCAACTACCTGCGCGCGGTAAATCCAACGCGCTAAGTCTTTCGACTTAGTGGGTGTACTCACATAATATTGAAATCATATTTATTTTCAAAATACAAGTATAAATTAAAACAATATGCACGATCATAATTTATTTATCAATAAAACACACGGTATACAATTTCACAAAATAAATCATAATTCTGTGACTTTCCAATACATTTTTATTGCAAGCACAATCACAATCTAATTCTCACAAATTCCATTATCAAATAAATTCACAAGATTTTCTTTAGTCAATTTATTTTAACCCTTCGTAAAGTCTATCACGATACCATGGATCGGTAACGGGTTTACTGGCATCAGCCAGACTAAACGGCAACCCCGGTAACGGCCGCTCGGTGTCTATCCACCGGGTCGCATATCACAATCTGTTTCCGTTTCAGGACCGGGCATTCGGTGCCTCTCACAGTCCGTCATACAACGTCTATAAGCAATCATAACGGTGCAGTACTGCTAAAAATCACCCTATTGGCTAGCCAACTACCAATCCCCACCTACCGGTGATTAGTTTTACTTGGGCCCTTTAAATTTTTCAAAAATACAGAATTTAACAAGACTTTAATCACATAAACATTTTATTTCATATTTAAATCTGTTATTCCAGATTCTTCGGGGTACCACTCGTGATCATTTCAAATGACCATTTCGCCCCTAATCTCATTATCACATCTTAATAAAATTATTATCTCATTTCTCTTATTTTTGGGACGATCCCAAAATAAGATATTCTCAAAATTTTTCATTTCAAATATTAAATCCATCAAACATACCACCAATACATCACATAATTATCATCTTAAGGCAAACAAAATGACGAAAATATCCCTATAATAATTTATACATCAATTTCGACTATAGGGGATTTTAATTGCGAAAATTGTTTCGAAATCATTTTTCTTCAAATAATTTCATCAAATAACATATAATTAATACCCAAAACAATTTAATATCTCAAACAAACAATTAAATCAACTATCACAATAATAAATATATATTAAAATTCGGAATTAATAAGCAAAATTTTTAAAAATATGAGTACACCAACCTTTGGGCTTTCTACTAGCCTCTAACAGCTCCCAATTGATCCCTAAAATCTTTAATTGAAATTTCTGGGATCAGAATCGCGTATTTCTCTACCTGGGGTTTGAAAAATTAAAGAAAATCATGCTTGAGAGGTGATTAAGCTATCATATAATGTTATTGATGCTTCCTAAATATTCTAGCATGCTTCTACACGATTTGAGCTCTCAATGGGATAAAAAAATTAACTTACCCGAATTTCACTTCACTGACAATTTTTCAAGTCTAGATTTAGACACCCAATAGCTTGAATGAGGTTAGATCTAGGTGTTTTGGCTAAGAAATGGGTTAAAAATGGTTATTAAAGTAAAAGAAATAAAGAAAATAGGAAATAAAATAAAAAAAAAAAAACAAAAACGCACCAGAGACGCAGCCGGCTGAGAAGAGAAGAAAATGAATAATGTCGTTTACTATGCTTGTCTTTTTATATAATTTTTTTATGTCAAATTATAATTTAGTCCCTCAAAAATTTAAAATGCTAAATCGACCCCTAAACTTTTTAAAATTCTCATTTAAACCCCTCGAATAAGAAATATTCCTAACTTGATATTTTCTTTCATTTCTTATTCCATCTTAACCCCAAGATCAACTACTTTATTACTTTTATGCCACTCATTGAATTTTTATTTTAATCCCCCTTGAAAATAAAATTCAATATATATATAAAAAAAAAATTCAGAAAATTTTGGGACGTTACAGGTAATTTCTTAATTGATTAATTTTTTTTAATTTTTTAATATAATATTTTTATTATAAAACTACTAAAAATCTAGATAGAAACCACTTTTCACAAGCAATAAGGGGTTTTTGAGCTAATATTTTTGAAAGTTAGAGTAAATTGAGGTTATTTTTCATTTCATGAGATTTGTTTTTTTTTTTTTTTTCCTTATTTGTTTTCATCGAACTTTTTATATTACTGATAATCTCAAATTAAATCCTCTTCCATACTTGTATACATAGTTTGAGAATATATAAATTATCATTGATGTTATATAATATTCATATGAAACAAACATTTTATAAATACACATAAATTAAATAAAATAAATATATTTTATTTATTATTTATTTAAATGTTTATAAATTATAAGTTTTTAGGACACAAGGCTCTAACGCCAGATAAATGTACAAGAAAACCAAAACACCCAACCAAAGTTGGGAAGGCCTATACAAATCCTTAAAAGAGGAAATAACAGAGTTGATCGGGAGGTTTGCCAAACGAAACCCATAATCATGACTCATTTGACAACTTTGGATCCAACCAACCCATATGGAACACCAATAACACCCCCTGACTACAATCAGCAAAATAAACAACCAAAGTCCAACCTTTAGAAAAACAAAACTACACTAACATCTTAAACTAATATTAGGATCTAGGACAACAAACAAGAAACAAACATTCCTAAAGATAAACCCCCGATCTCCCTCGATATCATAAATAAATTTCAAGAACCTTGGACTAGAATATGACAATAGCCTATTTTTTGCATGACTATAAAGGAATCTGTAGAAAAGATTGAAACAACTATATATATAATCAAAATAAGGCTCAAACTTAAAAAACAATAAACCCGAGTGGTTTTTAAGGGATTGATTTAGATATAATATGGTTTTAGCCCTTGAAAACCCTAAATCAAGAGAAAAAAATTAAGAGGGGATGAAGAAGAGAATAAACTGAGATCCAGCTTCAAGTGATCCAAAAACTCGCTTATTCTACAAATCACTTCTCTTTCTAGAGAAATCTCAAGAAGACTAGAGAGATAACTTAAATGCGACTATGTAAGATTGAAATCCATGATACATAGCTATGATTTTTTTTTTTAAAAAAAAAAACCAATAAATTAAAATCAAAATATCAATGTCTATGTCATACTTATCATGTGTGAAATACTTGTTCATTTTTATAACAGTAATTCAATGTGACTATTGAAGGTTGAAATCTATGTTGTCGATAATTCAATGACTATCGTTTAGACAGTTCAAAGTTTATATATTTTTCCTTCCTGGCAAATCAAAATTAAGATTTCTCTCTCACAAATGTAACAAATCAGAATTCAGATTTCTTTCCTTTTTCATAATAAATAAATAAATTTACACTTCCTCCTTGGCAACCGAAATAAAATTGTATTTTATTGTTAGACTTCATTTGATATAGTTTCTATAAATAAATATTTTGAAAGTAAATCTTTTACGATTATAGTTTTTGAAAATAAATTGGTATTTGTTTGGTCATCATTTAAAAAACATTTTTAAATTGTTGACTGTTTTATTATATTACTTCTGAAATACCTTTTAGATTATAAATTTACTAAAAATTACATGAGACATCATTATGTATTTTCACTCTGAATTTTTACCAAAAAGGATACATTAGATTAAAGGGTATAAGTCTAGCTTTAAGAACAGAGAAGTGATATTAATAAAATATTTTTTATGAATTCAGACAAAAATCATACTGTGATTTACAAAAGCATCATTTGTTTTTTTTTTTTTTTTTTTTTAAAAAAAATGCTCTACTGGTAATTCCAAAAAAATAATAAAAAAAAAACCACCACATTTGTGTACATGAAAAAAAAAAAAAAAAGCGAAGGAAAAGAAAATAGAAAAAATAAATAAATAAACAAAGATCAGCTTGTTCTAGTTGCAAACAACTCAACTCAACTTCCTGTGGTTCTTAATCGGCCTTCAAGAGAATTGAAGACCTAAATGTCAATAGACAAAAACTAGAGCTTTTCTTTTCGTTTTTTTTTTTTTTTTTTTTTCTCTTTGTTAAACTGTTTCTACTTTTTTTGGATGATGAATATATTTATTAGACCTGAATTCCTTTAAATGTTATCTCCTGGGCTTTAAGTGACATTAATAAAATATACTATAGACATATTAGACATTTTAATTTATTTAAAAAAAAAACTAAAAAAAAAATCTACTTGAAAATATCTAAATTTTGAGCTTCTCCTAATAAATGTATTTTAATTTTTTTATTTGTCCAAACATTCTATTAGGGTGACAACCAAACAATACCAAATAAATCTAATAGAACTTTTAGAATTAAAAAAATATTTTTGACTAATAGATAAATTGTATCAAATATAAGCATAATGTAGTTAAACAAACTAAATATCTAATGGTTGCGTGGATGATATGCACATATTGTTTTTGAAAAAATAATGATTTTATTTTTCATTTTTTTATGATCCATAAACTCTCAAAATTGTTTAACAAATTCAAGTTCAAAACTCGATTCCTTACTAAATTGTACAATATTTGTGAAGTCATAAATTATAATTTTTGACCATATAAGTAGCCATAAAGGCTTTAAAATAAAAATTATTATTTTTTATGAATCCATTAGATTAATTTGTATTAATCAACATTTTAAAATAAAATGTTATAAAAGAAGTTCATTCTTTCTTAAATATAGATTTTATTATTATTATTATTATTAAGATCAGTCTAGAGGACTATCAGGATTAATAGGGATGAAAGATTGATGACGCAGCCCGGGGAGCTACTACCATACAAGAAGAATAGACTCACATGAGGGTGTGGAGTCTGTCCATGCAAATTGATGAGAGAAGGAAATGTTTTTATTGGATATATAACTCATACCATAAGTTATGGGAGCTATGACATTTACCAACGGTGCCAACAACCTAGCTACTTATTAATATAAATATTCTATCCTATAAAATACACATGGTAATTTATTACTTTTTTTTTTCCCCAACCTTTTGTTTTAGAATTTTGGAGTTGTAAGTATAGTATGTAGAAAGGTTATTATATATTTTAACCTTTAGAATTTTTAATTTTAAAACTATGAATTGGCATTTTAGAATTTAATTGAAATACAATTAATCTTAAAATAATATTATACTATTTAAAATTATACTGAATTTTATATTTATCAAAATTGCAGGTTATGCTGGTTTCTACAATGATGAAAAATTGAAACTTATGATCAAATTAAGTGACATTTTAAATTGCTTTCTTTATTTTTCCTCTTTGTATCTCACGTGTTCTTGTATAGTGTTTTTTTTCCTCATTGCAAAAAAAATGAAAATTTTGAGGTTATTTATATAATTAAGAATTTATGTCGCCCAGAGAGATATGACTCTTTTTAGAGACACAACTTTCGAAACATGACTTCTGTTAGAGGTGTAACTCCCTTAGAGGCATAACTCTTCTATAGAGACATGTCAATGTATAAGGGTACATAATCTTTGTAATGTATATTCTCACACTAAATCCTCTATATATGATCATACAAATTAGCTGACAATACATTTAATAAAAATTTATTTTTATTTTATCAACAAATGCAATGTTACAATGGTGGCAGCAAAACTAGGGACCATATCTGGTTTTGGATTCGACACGTCTTAGTCATTAAATTATGGTTAGCCTCTTCTACCTTCGTGTGCATCGTTATCTCTCATATGAAAGTTACTTATCGAATTATATTATCGATGTCCTATTCTATTTGATCCTGGTTGTTTCTTAAATTAGTTACAATAATAAAAAATATTTTATTTTTAATATTTTTAATTGATAGAAAATTTAATACAATAAAAGCGTAACAGAGAGGTACGTACGTGGATACTAGGCTACGGGGTGTGAACGTGAAATGTGAATGGAGAAAAAAAGTTGATGACTTTACCTCAGGGAAAAAAAAAACAAAAAGTTGATCACTTGTTGCACATTCGTTTGGGTCCCATCGGCTACGCCCACTGTTTCTTCTGCTTCTTAACCGCCACGTGGACACCCAGCATGTCAATTTCGTCATTTCAAAGTGAAACCTTTTCTCTTTTCCCTTTAAGTCCCTGGGAGCCGGTATTTAGAGACCTCAAAAACCATCCACTTCAAACCACCGTCTGATGATCAGACGCCATTAGTCAACGCGATCGGTCAGCGCTCCAGCGAAGTCTATGACACAAACAGCAATGATTGGCTGAACAGCATCGGTCTCAAACAAAACCACCCGCACCGTAACGAAAAAAAAAACACCAAGTAGAAAATTATTATAATAATAAATTTCTAACGCAAGGGCATGCATCATAAAATCAACGGCGATGCACAGAGGAACTAAACCCGGACGTGAACCCGTTTTGATTAACCGGATGTGATAATCGGCGATAGGTCCGGGACTTTTGTAAATTTGGTTGGATTTTGCTTAGTTGTTTCTTTCTTCTGGTTGGTTCTCTCGGTCAAAAAGAGACAACAACACACCGTTTCTACCAACAGACTCGTCTCTGCAAACCCTAATTTCGACAGAGATAGAGAGAGATTCAATCCATTGTTGATTGAGCTTCCAATTTGATTGATTACGCCTGTAAGCTCTCTTGTCGATCGCGCTTTTGTGTTTTGTTGATTCTTGCTGATGTCGGTGGTTTTGTGGTTTTTGATTGGAATTTGAATTGGAGATGACTTTTTGTAGTTTGCTCGTTTGTTTTGATTAGATCGGTCGCTGTTTACAGACTTGTATGGGCTGATTCTTTTTCATTTTTGGTTCTACTTGCGGCTGAGTATCGATTAGGTGCTGATTGAGGCTTCAGTTTTCTTTGCAATTGAAAATATTAGGAGATGGATTTGGTTGCTAGTTGCAAGGTAATTTGAGTTTATTTTGTTATCAGTTTTATTGTTTTGTTTGTTTCTTCAGTTTTTATCTGTTTTTGTTGCAGTTAGCTGCTAATGTTTATGCTATGAGATTTTTTAGTTGTCATTGTTTGTTGACTGTGTTGTTAAGTTAGATGCGAGTGAGGATAAGTGAATGATGTCTGGTGAATATTCGAGTGATGAGAATTAATTATGTGAGGAGTAGTTTCTATGTTTGGCGAATATTCAAGCCATGAGAATCGATTATGTGTTGAGTAGTTTCTATGTTTGTTGAATTTGAGCGATGAGAATTAATTATGCGAGGATTAATTTCTGTGTTTGTCTAATTTGAGTGATGAGTAGTTTCTTTGTTTGTCGGATTTGAGTGTGGAGTAGTTCTCATGTTTGACAAATTCGAGTGATGAGAATATTCTGTTCTTATTTTTTACTTTTTTTTTGAAAATAGAATATTCTGTTGTTAGATTTATAAGGTTATTTAGTATTGTGGCTTTCGTGTGTCTGAGATGTTTTTCATTTTCATTTTTATGTGTGGCTTCTTCTGTATGCAAGCTGCTAATCAGAAAGATGGTTCGTTAATGTTACAGAAACTCAGATAATTGAGTGTATGTAGCTACATTCCCCTTTTATTAAATGCTGTTGGTAAAAAGATTCACATACTGATTTGGCTCTGTGACTGTCAATCTTTATTGTTTGTTATTATGATTGTAGGTTATTTAGTTTAGCTGTCTTAAGTTGGAAGTCGAAATGGCTCCTGAAGAGTAAGTGCTTGCGCAAGTGCTTCACTGCGTTCATGTCTCTGAGTTGTTTTCCTTTGTATGCGCAATGTCTTTCGTTTGCAAGCTGGTATATGGGTTTAGTTTAGCTGTTTTAAGCTGATAAGTAAACTATGGCACATGAAGAGTAAATGTGCGTGTGTATGTGTGCTTGCAGTGTTTGTGTCTCTGATTTGTTTTCCTTTTTGACATGTGACTTCTTTTGTATGCAATCTGTTGTCTAGAAAGTTGGGTTGTCCATGTTAAGGATTCATCGGAGATCTATTATATGCAGCTACATTCCTCTTTTAGTAAAATGATTTGCACACTGGGTCGTGTCAATCTTTATTGCAGTCGTAGTTTTATATTTAATTATGCAATGAGTTAATCTTGTTATCATGTTTGTAGGTTATTTAGTTTAGCTGTTTTAAGTTGGAAGTAAAATATGGCACCTCAAGAGTAAGTGTGTGCACGCGTGTGCTTCTACTAAGTCTTTGATTTGTTTTCCTTTTCGATGTGTGGATTCTTCTATAAGCAAGCTGCTAACCATGTAGAAAGTTGGTTTGTACAGAACACTGGAAATTGAGTATATGCAGCTGGATTCCTCTTTTAATAAATGCTGTTGGTAAAAGTAATTGCATACTGAATTGGTCCTGTCAATCTTTATTGTAGACCTTACTTTTGTAGTTAATATTAAGATTATTCTTGTTATTAAGCTAAACAACTATAAAATCGTTGTTTGAACGAATATGATGATACCCTTTGATGTTTGGCTCTTGATTGGGAATTCTTTGGCTGTGTAAATCTGCATTTGTTCATTATGAGTTTTGAGACTCGGTATGTATGCTCGATGGAGAGTTATTCTATTATACATATACTTGTCTTTTTTTATTTATAACATACATTTGATATTATAAAAAGAGAAACTTGGAATCGAATTAGTAGGTTAATCAAATACAATGGGCGAAAAAACTTTGATGTGAAGGTAGTTTTTGGTATTTAAAAAACGTTAGTATGAAGGGATGGGTATGTTTGAGAATTAATGATTGTGTTTGGATTTGCTAAATGTTTCTTGCTTTTAGTGGCACTTGTATGTCTTGGTAAATATTTTAAAGTTCTATTGTTCTTTTGGCATGTGTGTGCTCACTTAAAGAGTTTTGACCTTCACATCTCATCTTGTAGGAAAAACTGGCATATTTTCGATTAAAGGAGCTCAAGGATGTACTTGCTCAATTAGGTCTTTCAAAGCAGGGGAAGAAGCAGGTTGGATTCCTGATTTTTTTTAATATTGCTCACGACTTTGTTTGCTTGGTGATGTAGTAGGCTATTTGTGATGGAGCTATTTATATAATGTTATCGTGTTTGGTGTAATTAGCAATAAGAAGTGCTTTCAGTCCCTGCTTTAGCCAAAAATAGCGTATACACAGTTGTGTATTCTCCATGTTATATTGTCTTCAAACGTTTAGTTTCTTGCCAATACTTTGCACATCCGAAGAGGAAGATGCACAAATGTATAATCTTGTTTGCAATTAAAGGCATGCATTGTTTCATTCATGAGCTATTCAGGCTATAAATTGGATAGATAGAAGTGGGAAAAACTAGAATAAAGACCAGAAGAATTTTTGAAGAAATATGTGGGTAATATATTATGGATCTATTTGGGAAGAGGCTCATTTGGCATGTGTTACTAGTGATTGCAAAGATACAATACTATCTTTATTCAAGTGAATTCGGATGCTATTCTTAGATGATTTCATTTTTATTTATTTATTTATATGGATGTTTGTATTAGTTTCCTAGTAATTATACATTATATTATATTTTACCTTAATTGTTGGTTATGCATGCTTTTATGTAGCTCAGTCTGCATCTTTGGTTAGTCACTAGTATTTTGATTATTAACATAAGCTATCATCTTTGTCTCTATTATCTACGTATTCCAAATCCCTTCCCTTCCCCGTCCTCGTATCCCTTTCTCCTTTCACATTATATTGATCACACGGGTCTCATTTTCTAAGTGTCTGTGGATAGTGTTCACCATTTTTGTTGTGTACATTTTTGTTATCTGTCCCTTGTTTTGAATCATGGTAATGCAAATGAGTCAAGGTTTGAGTTGTATTTACAATTTTCTTAAGTGTTAAAAATTTCTCTTTTAATTGATTAGTAATGTCGATTCAATCCTTTGTAATTATCCTTGCTCCATTTCAAAATAATAAATGAAGAAACAATGAAGTGATCTTTATATTGTTTGTCGTGTGTCATGTTAATGGATTATTGTCTTTGATCATCATTTTATATATATAATTTTTTTTGCAAAAATTGTGTGCAGGATCTTGTTGATCGGATTTTAGCAATACTTGCTGATGATCAAGGTAAATTTTATTCATTGTATTTTTGTTCTAAGTATGTAAAGTATCTTATTATTGTGTACTTATTGGTTAATAAATTTTATATTATGTCATGGGGGACTAAAGGCACTAATAATGATTTTATTGCAATGGTTTGTAATCGAAGTCTGGAGACATTACAATACAATGCTTGGAACATTACAGTTAAAGTCTTGGTTTTGATAGTATAATACTTTTGTTTTTTGTCAAAATGATAAGGAAAAAGTTCGTAGACATTGCAATAGAAATAACTCCATGGTTAAAGCTTCAGTTTTAGTGCTATGATTGAAAAGGAGGCAGGAAGTTTCTAAATTTGTTTAAATTTCATAGTAATTCTATCTGTGTGGCTCATGTTAGATTGCTGTTTGTGTGTTTGCATTTAAGCAAGTTTTGTTTTAGTTTGTTTTATTTTATTTTATTTTTTGCGGATAAGAGAGCAAGTGGAAGATGTTTATATTTGGAGAAGCATCTGCAATTATTGGTTACAATGTGGGAATGCTTTGTGATGTTGACTGGCTGAGGTTTTTGCCCATCTTGTGTTTGTGGGTTTGGTTGTGAGGTTTTTGGACTCATAAATCATTGGTCTTGTGTGTTTTTATCTGTGTGTGTCGGGGTGAGAGGGAGGAAGGGTGATTGGGAAACTGTTGATGCAAAAACTTTGATCAATTATAACTGAGGTGTTGGTGTATATTGGCAAGACTATTTGACATCTACATATGCTGAACTGATGATCTCAACTGAGTCTTCTTTTCCTCTGTTGAGGAGTCATTGGTGTAAGGTTAGGAGATGGATACACATCCATGGAGATGATCTCAACGAGCAACTGAGTTGGATGACCTATATGGTAAGATGAACTGAATTTTCCTTGTGAAGACAACTTAAAATCTCCCTGCCAAATTTAATTCTAAAGAGAGGGTTGGATTATTCAAGAGAGTTCAACATTCTTTGGGAACCTTCGAAGCTTAAGTTATCTTGTGGTCAAATTGAGTTGTGTTTCAAAGATTGTAACTTTGTGACAAGTGTTTTTGTCATACTGTGCTGGATCTGGATGCTTAATCCTCTTTTATATTTCATGTGAAGTTTTATGGAAGTTTCTCGTTGGCAAATAATACTATATCAGCAGGTGTAATCTACACGTCTTGGTTTGCATAATTTGTTAGTTGACTAATCGCTGATAAATGCCAGGTTCATGCTGTTATAAAAGACTTCTTATTGGATAAGATGTCATATTGGTCTCAACTGATCTTATATTTTCTTTAACTGACAATTGGACATGATGTTGGCATCATCAGCTCACATTACTTTATTTGTCTTCTTGTAAGGCCACATATCGATTGACACGCCATTGTTTCTGACTTGGAATTATTTTTGCTTTTATCCATTTGTGCTAATCTAATTTGATTAGTTCGGATAGCATTCATGATGGTATGATAGTTGCCCGCTACAATTCTTATAATAACTGTATTAGTTGTTTTTTAATAAAAGCTTTGATTATTTTTTCTTCTCTTTCCATTTTTTCCCTGAACATGCCACACTGTTATTCAATTCAATATTCTTCTGTAACTGCCATTTAAATTCACCGCTTTACAATTATGCCATCTGGGTTTCGTGAAGCAGAAATATTGATCTTAACCATTCGTTTGCATTTCTCACAATCTTGATCTTTCAAACTGCTCCTTAAATGTTAGCCATCATAGGACTTGAAAAGTTGAGGTTTGTTTTGGGCTTGTTTTTTTTTCCCTTTTATTCTTCTCTTGTTTCCCTTAAGTTGATTATACGCTTGGCTCTCCAAGTTTCACCACTTTTATTGCTGCAATGTTCCTATGAAGTGATTTTTCCTCTGAATTCATTTCTTAATTGATTTAATATGAATTCATATAAGTGTCTGGTTTTTCCTATCAAAAAATATAAGTGTCTGGTTTTAATGACAGTACCAGATCAATGGTGCTCTGAGTGTTTGCAAGCCTTCAAGTAAACTTAATCAATGATACTTGTTGTCTCCCTAGTCTTGTGGTTGCGATTAGTCAGTATGTCTCTGTGGGGGCTTCATGGTGGTTTTTGGTTATATTCTATTGCTCTTTTGCAACCTTCCTCTGCAGTTAATTATTTTTGAAGTCATTATATGTTTGAAATTGGTTATAATGGAATCTTTAATCTTTGAGGCATCTGTATTTTGTTTTCATTTTTTTACAGGTTCAAAGATGTGGCCAAAGAAGGTTGCCGTCAATAAGGAAGAGGTGGCAAAACTAGTCGATGACACATACAGGTTTTCTTCTTAGTACACTACTCATACTGCATTATTCATTTTATGGATTTTATTAATGACTTGTTCACTTTTTCTCCTTTGTAATAGATTAACTTCTGTCGGTGGCATATTATGGACAGTTCATTTCCAGACATGACTTGCATATTTGACAAAATATATCTTATTCTTAGTTATGATACTTTCAATGTTTTGTAGAGAGCCATCTACATACTTTTGAATTTGTTAGTCCCTTACTCTAACATTCATATTTTGTCTGTTCTTATTCCCAGAAAATTGCAGGTTTCTGTGGCTACTGACTTAGCATCTAAGGGATCAAATAGCAGCAACATAATGGATGACGGTTGTCAATCAGATGCTAAAGTTCGCTGTCCTTGTGGGAGTTCTCTGGAAACCGACTCAACGATCAAGGTTATATACCATTTATCTTGTATAATATTTTCCCTTTTATATTTTTATCACATTTAAGTATAAATTTTGAGCTCACATGTGTATGATTGATGTATGTGGAAATAGTTGCATCTTTTAGTATTGGAGTCATGCAGCCGCTGATTTGTCATTTTAATTCCTTTTACCTGCAATAAACAGTAATACATTAATGTTTTCTTCTTTTTGCCATCCTTTTTGTTTTATTGTTGGCAGTGCGAGGATCCTAGATGCCCTGTGTGGCAACACATGAGCTGTGTTATAATCCCAGAGAAACCTATGGAGGGAAATCTGCCCACTCCTGACTTATTCTATTGTGAAATCTGTAGACTCAGTCGAGCAGATCCGTATGTATTGCCCTGTCCTATTTTCTTGTGAATTTGGTTGCTCTAATGTGGTTCGGTAATTTAACAAATTGTGGCTCCCTTTTCAAATCTGCCTAATTAACTGTTGATGTTTTTGGGAATGTGCTAATTGACTATTACTTATCTGCCCTGATCTTGTTCATTTCCTTCATTTATCACAAGTCTTTACATGGTCTTGTAGTTTCCTGTTTATATAATTTTTATATCTACCTGTGTTATGATATTGTTCAGTCATTCTAAAATATAAATTCAGCTTAGATAGTTATAGTGGCTAGAGAAGTTAATTACAATAATTAATTGGTATATGCTCTTTGTTTTCTTTCTTTTTTTTAGATGAGTATCTTTTTGTTGCTGAAGGGGATGATGCCTGAAAATTATGGTTTCCCATTTAGAGGGTGGGGGCTGTGGGTTAATAACGGGTAAAATGAAAAACTTGAGCTGGGTGGGTTCCTTACGGAAACTGGCTTGGATGCATGGTCTTGAATAATTTGGTTGGCAGGTCTTGTGAAGTGTGCTTGTTTACTAGACTTTTACCTTTATTCTCTTTTTAACTTTGTCCAAGGAAATTTGAACTAGTTAATTGATTCTAGGGCTTTTTGAAGTTTCTGGATATCTTGTTTTCTAGCAGCCTTGCTTTGCCCATGTTATTTGATCGAATTTTCGTAGCGGGTTTTCTTTGAGGCTAGTTGTTTGCATATAATTTATTTGTTTGCTCATTATCTGTCTTTCTTTTGATGTGGTTCTTTGTGTACAGTTTTTGGAGTACAGTTGCACATCCTTTATACCCTGTGAAATTGATTACAAGTCTTCCAACTGATGGGTGAGTTAATTCTTTGTCTGTTCTACTATTTGCTTATTTGAAATCGTCGAGGATGGTTTTTGTGAGTTCTCTGTTGTTTTGTCTGTATTTGAAATGGCATGGTTATAAATTATTTGATTTTGTGATGAGGATGGAGGTTACTTTTTTAGTTTGAAGAGGATACTGTAAGGATTTTTGATATAGTTGGATTATCATTTGTATCTAATCAAAATTATTGCTGATGCATAATCAGATTCGGTTTCTTTTTCTTTGATTTCAGTGGTAAATCTTATTATATCCAATATTTTTTTTAACTTTTGTTTGTATTGGGAGATAATTACTTAGTGTGTTTCAAGGAGCCATAGCATCATCTATTAAATGTTTGTCATAGAATTGCTCAAACTTTGCCGTCATGATCATAAGATTTCGACTAAAGCTGTTTTGTTGATGATACTGTAATGGCTTCATAGCAAGTGTTGTCTGGGACTCTGGTAATCATCTTATTGCATAAAGACCTTAATCTGCGACACCAATGTAGCATCCTGGTTTGTTCATACAGTGGACTGGGGTTGTGATGCAAACCTGAGTCCAAGTCTTCCTAATAGCTGGTATCATTCTATAAAAACACCTAATGGTGCATATTTCATAGGCAATTGACAAAGATAGAACTTAAAAAATTTAAAGTTCGTAGTTTCTGTCTATTTAATTCTAAATCTTTTAATTGATTGTTGGGGTTTGCTCTTATTGTAGTTGGAACTGTAATTTTTATTATTTTTGAAAGTAGCTAAAATGTGGTTTTTGCTGTTGATTGTATGGTGTGTAATGAAATAGCTTGTACTTGAGATTGATGGATTTAATCAGTTATTTTAGTTTTGGCGCTATATTTTGATATTGTGAGCATCCTGTAAGTTTTTTTTCTTATATATGAGCTGTTAGCTTCATTTCTGATATATGAATTAGAGGAGATGTTCCTCCCTCCTTTGTTGGATTAAGAAATTTTTTTTTGTCCAATTTGTAGTCAACTATAAGGGTTTCTTTCATTATTTTATTTTTTCCTTTTAGTCATTTACTAATGGTGGTGTATAATATGTGCATTGCAATCACTTTTTCCTGTTGGTCTCTATTTCTCTATTTATATTTTATATCCAATATTTTTCAGTACAAACCCTGTACAGACTGTGGATAAAACCTTTCAAATCACAAGGGCAGATAAGGACTTAGTCACAAAGCAAGAATATGATGTGCAGGTTGGCAGCATGTAAAATGATGGCTTGGATTAATGGTATTCTATATAGTTGAAGACAAACTAATTTCTGCTATTGATGTTAATATCCAGGCATGGTGCATGCTTTTGAATGATAAAGTTCCATTTAGGATGCAGTGGCCGCAATATGCAGATCTACAGGTCAATGGTATGGTGACTGAAGCTTTTACTGATTTGTTGATGTAAATATTTCTTATAAGTTTTGCTTCTGATTTTCAAGTTTGAGATGATTTCTGTTATAACTTGGTTTGATGCTATGTGAATATTTACTTCCTGTGAAACATAATTTTACGATATTGTAAATATTTTTAGTCTTGTCTTTAAAGAAATGACGAAATATTTCATCAGTTGCTAATATCTGTGAGATTCTTTGGGTCTCAAGAAATAGCTAATTAATGAAGCATCTATGAAGGCATTTAGTCCTTAAAATTTTGTTGATTTGTTAAAATTTGTGCAGATCTGTGAGATTCTTGGGTCTTAAGAAATAACTAATTAACGAAGCATCTATTAAGGCATTGTAGGACTTAGAATTTTGTTGATTTGTTAAAATTTGTGCAGGTGTGCCTGTTCGTGTTGTTAATAGACCTGGCTCGCAACTGCTAGGGGCAAGTGGTCGTGATGATGGTTCGATTGTGAGTTTTCTTTCTACAAATACGAGAACTTGTTCTTCAGCTCTGATTCATGTACCTGTGTTAGATTATTGTGTGTGAGAGTGAGTGTGTTTTCATGTGTGTGTATGTGTGTGTGTGTGTGTGTGTGTGTGTGTGTTTTGTTCCACTGCATGGATGAGCATGCATTTATGGGTTGGTAAATGGGTGACCACCTGTTTGTTGATAATTATATGGCTATATCTTGCTTTAATGCAGACCATTTCATCTGGTAAGTTGTTGCTTTTTGTGTGTTGTGTCCGCTTATCTTTAATTGTTTTGTCAGATCACACCGTGGACCAAGGATGGGATAAATAAAATTTTATTAACTGGATGTGATGCTCGCATCTTCTGTTTTGGAGTTAGAATTGTAAAGCGGCGAACTCTTCAACAGGTACTTTTTTACTTTTCTGGTTATCTCCATTTTTTGGGTCTGGGGTATGGGTGAATCTTACTTACATTTCATTAATGGATGTACAGCAGTTAGTACCTGGGTAATATCCTGCCTTTATGCATGTATTGAATATTATTCCTAGCTGGTTCTTTTGTATATCATCGGATTTGGGGCAATCATGTATTGAATATTATTCCTAACTGGTTCTTTTGTATATCATCGGATTTGGTCATACTGATTGAGAATAATGCTGCTCCACTGACTTTCGTATATGTGGAATGGTCAAGCTTTCTCGTAATATTCGCTAAAATGTGATTTGGGGTTTGGATTATTGAGTAATGATTAATCCAATAAACGAATTCTATAGTTTACTGCAGTACTACTTCAATATTTACTACTTTGAACTAACTCTATAGTTCATTGGGTCGAAGCCTAACAGTAATATGTTGAAAGAGTTGCATGTATGGATTGCAACGTATGGCTGCTGGTGGGTTCCCAGGCTGACTATTTTTTTTTTTTGCCTCTTCTTCTTTTTCGTCCATTTTTTTTGGCAATTAGATGTGACAATATTTGTGATAGACATAAGTAGTCGCCCAAGTTAGGATTCGGATGCCATTGTTTCTATAATGTATGCCTCAGATACCTACAAATAATCCTTGCATTTATTTAAATTACTCACAATTGAATATATGAATGGAGCTACTACTTCTCTTCATCTTGTTTATAATCAGCGCCTATTTAAATTACTCAGAATTGTGTATCTGAAATTCTGGATGGGAGCTACTAATTTTCTTCTTTCCTATAATCGGCTTTTCATGTTGTGTACAATCGCTTCTCCCTATGTGGTATCTTCTACCCACTTCTCTTTGGTACCTCGAGTCAGATTATCTAATTTAATGGTGCAGACAATTTGAAAGGAAAGACTACCCAGACTTTCAATCTGGAGTTATTACATCTACCGTTTCCTCTGGAATCTTTATAGAGAATCTGTTGCTTTTTGTTATATCTCTCTCTTAAAAAGTATCAGTCTCTTCCCATTTTGGCATGAGTTTGAAACAGCTCTTGGAATATGGTTGGACAATTTCCTATGTTAGTTTTTTCTGTGGTTGCTGATGGTGTATGATTGACTCCAGTGAGTGGTGTAAAGATGTTGGGAGGTGAGTTGAGGTAGGTGGGATGTAGTTGGAGGGAAGCCCCTGGGCTGAGGCATTCGGTAGGGATGGAGAGAAGAGTTTTGTTTTGGCGGGGTGGGGTTTTAGAACTCCCTGCTTCCCAAACCATCCTGTTGTTGTCCCTGGTTCATCTGGCTTGAACTGTTTTTCAAATGTAATTCTTGCTGCTGCACATTTTGATTTGTCAATAGACGTATAGCTAATCCTTGTTTATCTTTTATTTATTTTTTCCGGTGCGGGTGGAGGTGGGGAGGGAGTAATGGAATTTACCTTTCCTATTTCTATGATTATCTTTCCGTGCATGGTAATGTTATTCTCTGCTGGTTGTTTCTCTAGATTCTCAACTTGATTCCTAAGGAGTCTGAAGGTGAGCATTTTGAAGATGCTCTTGCCCGTGTTTGTCGTTGCGTTGGTGGTGGGCCTGCAGCAGATAATGCTGATAGCGACAGTGATCTGGAAGTTGTTGCTGATTCTTTTGCTGTCAATCTACGATGTCCTGTAAGTTGCACGCTCTGTGAAATGCAAGTGGTTTCTTTACTAGTTTGACAAAGTCATCCTTTATACTCTTTTAACATGAAATCATCAAACATTTAGTTAATGAATGTGCTATGTCAATTGACATCTATTATCTCATAAGATATGCAGAGTAAAACCAATTGCTAGCTGCTGAAATTCCTTGACTGAAAAAAGTAGGATAGGAGAGTAACTAATTTTTTTGGTACGATTAGAAACTAACATTTTAGAAAAAGTAGGATAGGAGAGTAACTAAATTTTTTGGTACGATTAGAATCTAACATTTTAGAGATAAGTTTAAGATTACTTGAGAAGCCAGCTAAATGACAGCAGCTGTAAATGATGTCAATATCCAAAGCATGTTTGTTAAAGTGCTTCCCTTGATCTTTTTATGATGTTGACTGAGGATATTGTTGATCTGACACCTTTTTTATGTTTATTTATGTATACAGAAGCCCTCAGAAAAGGCTTCTTTTTTTTTTTTTTTTGGTGGATTTGTCTTTGTAAACTGGATAATTATGAGTCTGTGACTATGTTGCTACTAAGCATTTGAGCAGCAGTTTGTGTTTGAAGCCTATGCATTTGTTTCTTTGTGAAAATGGTAGGAGCCCTTTTGATTGGATTCTTGTGCCTCTATTGCATAGTTAATAATTTGAGTGTCAAAAGCACCAAAGTATATGCACTGACAAAAATGCCCTTGTTAAAATAAAAGCTTTCTTTTTCATCTTTCTTTCATCTTTTCTCTTTCATTTTTGCTCCCCTCTTTCTCTCACCGTTTTTCTATGGTGATTCTTACATTCTCTCTACATTATTATTTTTCATAGAAGAAAGATATTATTTTGGTGTTCATAATTGTTTACAGAGAGCATAACAAAGAACATAAAAGTCATAGTAGATGAGAAAAAGAAAAATATTATTATATTTTATTTAACCCTAATATAGTATTAAACCTAGAGTAGAAAAGGTAATTGAATCATTTTCAACTACTCAAATCACTCTCAATCATTCTATAATTACTCAATCACTCTCAATCAATCTCAATAAATCAAAAGCTAATTGATAGTTGATTTCAACACTATCTCTCAAGTTGGAGTATAGTTAATTTCAAGGCCCAACTTGGAACTAAGATGTAGAAAGATCCCCTTGTGTACAGTTTTAGTGAATATGTCTCCAACTTGAAATAAAATAAAAATGGAAGCATATAATATGCATATGATTCTTAGATTCTTTAGCATCCCCTCTCAAGCTCAAGATACATGATGGGAAAAGAAACCGTTTGAGTTTGCAAAGTTCTGATAACATAGTAATCATCCATTTTAAGGTTGAGATTCCAACTTTATATAAATGCTTAACCAACAATTAGAGAGAGATTGATGAAACATCGTAACAAAGATGTTGACTTAACAACTTAATAGAATACCAACTTAACAACTTGACAGAGGCCGACTTAACAACTTGATAGAGTGTCAACTAAATGGTTTAACAGAATGTCAATGTAACAACTTGAAAAAGAGGCCAATGTCGATGAAATGACTTTGACACAGAGGCCAATGAGAGGGCTTTAATAGAGGGACCAGGGACCTGTAAAATGGCTTTAACAAAGAAGTTTGAAAACATATCTAGCATGCTAATTATACCAATTGATAAGTGTATTGGTTAAGGGAGAATTTTGGGTGTTGCCACTGATATATCTTTTAGGATTGTGTTTATGGGAATGAACTAGACTCTGATACCATGATAACAGAGAGCATAACAAAGAGTATAAAAATCATAGTAAACGACAGAAAAAAAAAGATTATTATAAATTTAATCAACCAAGGATACAAGTATATATAGTATTTATTGTTTTAAAAGGCGCAAGGCGTAACGAGGTGTAAAGGGGTTGTGGAGCTCGAGGCGCACTTAAAAAAAAAAAAACTTAAAATATTATAAATTCATAAACAACCAACAATAATAAGATAAAATTTAACAAAATAAACATCCACTCATTAATTATAATTCAAATCATCATCATCATAAAAGTTTCGTAGACAAACAACAAAATGATCATCGAAGTTCAACCAAAAATTAAATCAATAACTAAGTGTCCTATCTTAGGCAAACAACAAGGTCATAAATCGTCATCAAAATGCAATTATGTAAACAAAAACTAGTGACTAGTATTAGTCATAAAAAAAGTTCATTCATAGTATTCAATCAATAGAATCCTCCAAGTCATCATCAAAATCATCATCCTCTTCTCCCATCTCTTCATCTTCTCCTTCTTCCTTTAGAAATCCTTCTCCTTCTCTCTTCTTCCTCCTCTGTATCTAACCATTGATATTCCTCTTCTTTTTCCTTAACAATCGATTGCCTTGTTTTTGTTGGCTGCCTTGATGAAGAATTCGATTTTGATCTAAATCTATATCTAGGCTCTCCAACTCCTGTAGCCATAGCAATGTTGCTCCATGTCAACCCATCATCATCCGAAAAAACATTCTCGTCATCTTTATTATCCTCTTTATCGAGCTTTCCCATTAACCATTCATTGCTTTCATTAATGTCGGTCAACGCGATAAGATCGATCGTATCATGCATTTCATACTAACGTCTCAAGATTCTATGGTATTTCACAAATACCAAGTCGTTTAAACGACTTTGAGCAAACCTATTTCTTCATTTAGTATGAAGCTACAATAATTTTTGTTAAAAAAAAAAAAAAAGTAAGGATATAAGATACATTAAACGAACGAATTGCTTAAAAAAATCATAAGAATATGTACCTACATTTTTAAACACTTCAATTACGTTCACAATCAGAAGAACTGCAAGTGAGGCTAAGATCTTTTATTGTAAATTTCATTAATGCAGGTGCTGAATCTCCATATGCATTCTACCATTAAGCTGTCAATTAAAATTCATAGATCAATTATTAATCTTTAATTTTATGTTTATTTGATTTAATTTAATAAGACGTGATATATATACCTGGTGATTTTTCAGCTCTCTTTCTAATGGTCATGTAGTTTTCGAATAATCCCTTTACGTTTTAATACTTTGAAAGCTCATTATCAATCTGGTTTTGTATCTTAGGATCTGGAATCAACTTTCTTAGGCATTCGTAGAAGCCTATCTTTACCTTTTCATGAATTTTACCTTTAGACTTGTAGAAGTATTATGGGTTCAAGTACCATCCGGCAACATGCAAGGGGTGATGAAGCTGAACATCCTATCTATTATCAATGATTCAAAAGATAGGCGCATACTTAGCCTTATCCCTATTAAAAGAGGAAGCAATGGCTTCTTTGGTTCTATCCATGGCCTCATAAATATATTCCATAGCACGCTTTCTTTTCACTAAACGAAGTACACGCACTAGTGGGCTAGTCACCTTGAGAGCAAACACCATATTGCTTCAAAACGTAGGCATCAAAATCACTTCTAGTGCCTTTTTATCCCCTATTTCTTTTTCCCTCTTGCTCGTATGTCATTCATCGGAGGTAAACATTTTTTTGAGGTTATTTTGCGACTTGTGCATCGTGCCCAAAGTGATAAAGGTAGTTGCAAACCTTATTTTTGCTAGCCTGAGTAATTTTTGTTGTTGGTAAACTTTCTTAGCATATTTACCAAACCAAGATGGGTGTACATATAGTTACTTACCATTACTGCTCTCTCAAATGTTTTCTTCAAATTAGGCACGTTAAAAATATCTTTCAACATTAAATCGATATAATGAGCTGTACATGGTGTCTAAAAGAATGTGAGATATTTTACCTCCAATAATTTTCCTATTATCATTTTAAAAAAAAAAAACATTAGTTAGTAATAATACTAGTACACATCTACTTTAAAGTCAAATTGTTTTATTTATAATCATAATTAATAATACAAAAATAGACTTCATACCTGCTAAAACATTATTTGAAGCATTATCTGTCTCCACTTGAATGACATTAACTACTCTAATTTCCTCCACAATACCACTTAATAATTCAAACATCTTGTCACCAATCTTTGCATAGGCAGAGGCATTAACAGACTTGTAAAACGTACTTCCTTTAGGAGAATTGATTAAGGAGTTAAGTAATGTTCTTTCTCTCCTATCCTTCCAACCGCCTGATAACACTGAGCATCTATATTGAGCCCATAACTATTGATGATCTTTTATCATCTTACAAGTGTTTTCCACCTCTTGCTTCAGAAGGGGAATCTTAACTTTATGAGGAGTAGGTGGCTTCATACCCAGACCGTAATGGCCCAGTGCTTCAACAGAAGCCTTAAAATTATCATATGATGCAGTATTAAATGGAATGCCTACATCATACATCCATCTTGAAAACATTGTACAAGCTCGACTTCTCAACTCCTTC
Organism: Dimocarpus longan; assembly: GCA_022984855.1. Taxonomy (NCBI): domain Eukaryota; kingdom Viridiplantae; phylum Streptophyta; class Magnoliopsida; order Sapindales; family Sapindaceae; genus Dimocarpus; species Dimocarpus longan. Next base: position 1,426,898 of record CM041024.1, on the reverse strand, counting down.
TTAGCTGCATTAATTGCTTTCCTTTCGCTTTCCTTACAGTAACTTCTAGGTCGGGGGTAAAGAAAACATCCAGTGAACTTTTTTGTTTTGGCCCCTTAAAACTAACTCCACTACCAAATACACTATGGCCTTTTCTTTTACTTGTAGGTGGTTCTACTGATGACTCATCATCATACCCTTTGTCTATTTCATACTCAACTAACGTTTCCATATTACGCTCATCGTTATCATTTTTTTTTTCTGCAAGTACTCTTTCATTTCTTGTCTTATGGGTTCAAGATAACGTTCACAAAGTTTAGCATTCCTAAACCCACCCACCCTCTTCGTTAAATGTTGTTTTGCTCGATGAATTCCTCCTTTCGTCACTTTCCCACAAAATTTACATTTTATAGTTTTTTTATCCTTTTGATCAGGCAACTCAACACAGTTCCATGCAGGGTTCGAGGATTTAGTACTAGCTGACATTGTGTTTGAGCTAGAGTAGTCAATTGCAAACAAAATACGTTTATACATTAACATTATACATAAACATAAAAATAGTTTATAAATTACAAACATACATTATACAAACATCAACAATAAAAGTTTTTTTTTTCCCTTTTTTTTAGCATCAACAATAATAAGTTTAGAACATACATTATACATAGAACAATAAAAACATACATAAAACTAAAACATCAACAATAAAAATTAAAAATAGTCCATGAAAATCAACAATAAACATCATCCAAACATACAATCATACAAATAAATAATAACCCATAAAGAAATTGATCAAAAGATTGAAGAAAAGATGAGAGAAGAGAGAAAAAAGACTTGAGGTCATTTGGTGTTGAAGAAGCTGAAATTGATGAGAGGAGAAGAGAGGACAGTCATCGGCGGTGGAATGAGGCTGATCCGCGGTTGGACGGCTATAGGAAGGCGGCTAGAAGACCGAATCGACAGCATGGGAGTCCAAGTAGAGAGAGAGAGAGAGAGAGTGTTGAAGAAGCTGATACAGGTGAGAAGAGAAGAGAGGATAGTCATCGACGACAAGATGAGGCTGATAGACGGTCGAACGGCGGTTGGAAGACAGAATCGGCAGCTTAGGGATTGGGGTAGAGAGGGAGGGGAAGATCGGTTGGGTAGGGCACACAAATGGGTGAAAAACCCGCAGGCCTAATATTTATATCACGCTGTTCTTGGGCTTCTGCGCCTTAGCGTGTGTCTCTTTGAGATCGCTGAGTTTGGCCGACGTATGGGCGTCGGAACAGCGCCTCGTCGCATCCGGAGTCTAGGCGCGTCTTTTAAAAGTATGATAGTACTAAATCTAGACTAGAAAAGGTAACTAAATAATTTTTAATTACTCCTCAATTACTCTTAGTCATTCTACAATTACTCCTCAGTCACTCTTAATCAATCAAAAACTAATTGGTAGTTGATTTCAACAATAATAGTGATTTGATTTGTTGTGTGTAAGGAAAATAAGATTTTAATAGTTGTTTGAATCTATGGACCTTCTTTTTTTTTTTAATTTTTTCATGTTGGATTTGTAAGATTGTTTAATTTAAAAGTTGAAAACAAGAAGAAACTCAAATTTGGATGAGAAAATTAAAAATCTAGAAACACAAATATATATATATATAGAAAGAGGAGGAAAATAAGAAAATACATGATGGAGGAAGGACAAATTCCTTCCTTTGAGACTTAATCATGTTTCGGAGTTCCTTCCTTTGAGACTTAATTAGGTCTCAAGGGAAGGAATTTTTCCCTTCTTCAAAACTTATAATTGTCTCGAAGGAAGTTTTGCCGCCTTTGAGATTTGATGACTCTTGCTCAAAAATCAATTTTACTGTAGAGGTATTTTTGTCTCTCAGGGTGAAAAAAGTGGTAACAAATCAACGATCCCCTATTGTATGTGTATAAGAGTTGACATTTCAGCATGATCTAAAATTGCATAAAGATATTATGGAGCATGTATACTGTATCAAATTTTCAACTTCTTTTCAATTGGTACTTGAATCATGGTGGACTAGGTTTGTAGAAAAAACTAAAGTGTTTTTTTAATAAAAAAAAGTTTTATAAGACTATTTTAGACAAACTGTAGTTTCTTGATATCTTTTGTTCTGCTGCTGTCAAATGTCAAAAGAGCCATTGCAAAAGCTCTTGATCTTCAAAATCTGTACCAAATTCATTAAAAGAATTATGAAGACTATTTTAGACAACTGCAGTTTTTTGGTATTTTTTGTTCTTCTGCGTTCAAATTTCAAAATAGCCATTGAAAAAGCTTGAGCATTCCAAAATCTGAACCAAATTCGTTCATGTGTGGTTGTATCATCATTTTTTTTATAATATTATTTCAATATTAGCCATTCATCTATTGAAAATTAAATATGTAGTATGGCGGTAATATGAAACAGAAAAAATGGAAACAGATTTAAAGTTGATTTTGCCACGTTGTATATGGTGCTTCTTTTATGAGCATATTTTTTTATTTATTCATTTTCCGTCTGTTTTTCCCAACCAATTACCCTTAGTGATAAGAAAATCGTTGCCTAGTGTCTCTTCACACTTTCCATGTTCATGAGATTTGGTTACAAGCTTCCTTCAGTGCATTGTAGTAGAGAACAGACTTGGGTTATATTATGCAGTTAATAGGTTTTTCGATTGTCAAGTTGTAGCGATGTACGACATATATTCATGTTTTTATCTCTGCATCAGATGAGTGGTTCGAGGATGAAGGTCGCTGGGAGATTTAAACCCTGTGCTCACATGGGCTGTTTCGATCTTGAAGTTTTTGTGGAGCTGAATCAACGTTCTAGAAAGGCAAGGCAGCTATATACAATACAAATTTGTTTCTCTTTTTACCCTTTTTATTTCTCCTTTGTTGTCATTTTGTACTTCTGACAAGCTTTGGTTCATGAAATCAGTGGCAGTGCCCTATTTGTCTCAAGAACTACTCATTGGAAAATGTAATTATAGATCCTTATTTTAATCGCATCACATCTAAGGTATCATGTTTAATGGACTATTGAACCTATATTTTGTTTTAGATCATTCTTTAAATGCTCTGGTATGTGATTTGGTTTACTTTTGTGGTGTAGATGAGAAGTTGTGGCGAAGAGATAACTGAGATCGAGGTGAAGCCTGATGGATCCTGGCGCGTGAAAACTAAAAGTGAAAGCGAGCGTAGAGAAGTTGGGGAACTTGCATTATGGCACTTTCCTGATGGTTCTCTATCCGTTTCTGCCAGTGCTGAAGTTAAACCAAAAGTGGAAATGTCAAAGCAGATTAAACAGGAAGGTGTTTCAGGGGGTCCAATGTGTTTGAAACTTGGAATCAAGAAGAATCCCTATGGGATTTGGGAAGTTAGCAAACCTGAGGATGCCAACACATCTTCTGGTAATAGATTACCTGAGCATGATTTGAAAGTTATTCCAATGAGCAGCAGTGCTACTGGAAGTGGTAGAGATGGAGATGATCCAAGTGTAAATCAAGATGGCGGTGGGGCTTTTGATTTTGTCAACACTGGGATTGAACTTGATTCTATGTCCTTGAATGTTGACCCAACATATGGATTTACCGACAGGAATCCATCTGTGCCACTTGTGAATGCAGAAGTTATTGTTCTTAGTGATTCAGATGATGAAAATGACCTAATATCTTCAGGAAACATCTGTGGAAACAATGGGACTGATGCTGGTGGGGTGAACTTTCCAATGCCGCCGCATCCTGGAATCGCTGATGCCTACTCTGGAGATCCTGCTATAAGTGCTGGGGGCAATTCTTGCTTGGGTCTCTTCACTGCTAACGATGATGACTTTGGGCCCTTTTGGTCATTATCTCCTGGAAACCAGACAAACCCAGGTTTTCAGCTATTTAATTCAGATGCAGCTGTCACGGACGCCTTAGTGAATATGCATCATGACTCTATCAACTGCCCCTCCACACAAATGAATGGCTATACGTTGGCTCCAGACACTGGTATGGGAACTGCATCTTTAGTTACAGGGTCTGCTGTTGGTCAGCCTGCTGCTGACATGACTGATAGCTTAGTTGACAATCCCTTGGCATTTGCTCGGGAGGATCCTTCTCTTCATTTGTTTCTTCCGACAAATCCGTCAAATGCATCGGTGCAGCCTGATATGAGAGATCAAGCGGATGTGTCAAATGGTATCCGCACTGAGGATTGGATTTCTCTGAGGCTTGGGGGTGATGCCAGTGGTGGTCCTGGTGAGTCGGCAGCTGCAAATGGATTAAATCCAAGACAGCCAGTTCATTCTAAAGAAGGTGCCATGGATTCGCTGGCTGACACTGGTTTGTTCTCTTATTCTCTGAAGAGCTATGGTTTTGCTTAAATTTTAATTATAACATCATGATGGATAAAGTGTCCTATCAAAAAAAAAAAAAAAAAAAAGAGGTAAAGGAAAGGAAATTGATGGTTGGCTAATGGTGAAGGAAGTCTTGTTGGATCCTTCCACAATGACAATTTTTGACTTAGATCCTCCATTATTGTGACGAGTGCTGAAAATTTAAGATATGACATCATGATGGGTAAAGTGAAGGAACATTATTGCTGGTTGCCTACTTGCGTTCATTACCGATGCAACGATAGTTGTGAAAATTGATCATAGATTTTCTTATGGGTGTTTTGGAGTCTTTTAACTGCTAAGATATTTTCCCATAAGCAACCGTAATTTTTCATTCTGGTCTTGCATTGTCCAGGTTCATGCCATCTTTGTGGCTAGATTTGTTCAGCTGTAGTTTATGCAATTGTAAAGCTCTGATAACTGTAGAGTCATTGTATTATATTGTTCTGTACCCAAATATAATGTTTGTTATCTGCTGCATTCATTTATTCTGTTTGAAAGGTCTGTCTTATATGTTTCATCTTCTGCAGCTTCTTTGCTTCTTGATATGAATGATGGAAGATCGGAGAAGCCAAGTAGGCAAAGGTCAGATAGCCCATTCAATTTCCCTCGCCAGAAACGTTCTGTAAGACCGCGGTTGTATCTCTCCATCGACTCGGACTCGGACTCTGAATAGAAAATTTTGCATCTTATACTCGTATATTTACTCGCTCCATTATTACAACTTGCATTGGCATCAGAATTTGGGTGGTTTGGTGATCAGCTTCATTTGATGTTGAAGGAAGTTGCCAAATATTTTGGTACTCGTGAAAAGCGCTCCATGCAGTGGGCAGAAAATACACAGAATCAGAAAGTTTGTAAGCAAAACTTGAAAATTGTCCTGTTAAATTATTTTACTGGCAGCTGTTTTCTATAAGAAGCACTCTGCTCTGCATTGTTAACAGAGATGTTGTGCAGTTGCAGTGCTGGTAAATTGCACAGAAGAGAGAGATTTAATTTTGAAGTGGAAACTAATCCATTGGATGTTAGTGGGAAAGACCCCTTTTAGGGTAGAACAGAAAGCATCCGCCGTTTTGTCTCTGTTTTATAATGAGAGCAAATAGCCTGTAAATGTTTACTGAAGCCTCAATTATTTATAGAGAAATAATTTTCCTCATGGATGATAATTTTTCCAACCTATCTGTGCTGACTTGGGAGGTATTTATTTATTTACTTAACATGCTCATACTAATGAATTAAATTAAGGTAACTAATCACAATGTGGATGTGTGGTATTACGTTTTATATGAATTTTGTTTGATGGTGATTGGCTCACTTTAAAGAAATTGTTGTCACTTTTGAATATCTCAAACAGATTTCCGGCTTGTTTGTTCACTGAGGCGCAGTCTGTGGGCCCTTTTTCTCTTGTTCCTCCAGTGCTTGGTTCGATTCGCGTTTCAGAGTGATTTGTACTTTTAAGGAGATGATTGATTGTCTTAACAATGTTCAATTAATTTAATTTTGAAAAACAAAAGTATGATATTTTATTATTTCATAAAATTAAGATAATTTCACGAAATTATTTATTTTTTTAGGTACAATTGGATTTTCGGTTTCTTTCATAAACAGCGGAATATGTCATCGTGAATTTGCTGCCTGCATCCCATTAATGAACTTTTCCCTGAAGGTTTATTCTATTATTTTCTATCCAAATATTGAAAGCTAAAAGCATGAGTCCTTAAAAAAACATCTGGGCGACCTTCGAAACTCCTATAAATATTAACCAACACAATAACATTCAACAATATTTAGAATACAAAGTTGAATTTAACAGTCTTGTTTAAACATGACATGTTTAATATATTTCCAAGACTTTGGGAAGCAGCTTTGCAAAACTTGCCGATATTCTATTGTTAAACCATAATTAACTCAGATAAAAATTCTGACTTATCTCTCTTACTTAAGACATTCACACGATGACAGATTAAAAATTTGAACTGATTCCTACTTAAAAAGGTTGTATCAAAGCTATAATCAGCATGCCTGACCAGGCTGATAATGCTAGCTAAATTTTAATTTATCTGGAACTTCAGTTTGGAGGAACACCATTCTGGAATGGTCACCGTAAATCATGAAAATCCAAAGCAAAACAAGTCTTATCATTGTCCACTAGCAGCAACCGGCTTTGAGTGTTTAAAGCTCTCACAACCTGGGCAATTGTGCAAGCTTTCATGAATATAAATGTCACAGTCAAGGCAAAAGTACTTTTTACATTTTGGGCAAGCAACACAAAGGCCCGGTTTATTTCCTGCATCAGAACCAACATATAATGAGAGCAAGAAATGTCAAAATGGAAATAAGTTTTCATTTAGAAACTACTATAAGAAATGAAAGGAAAAAAAAGAATGTCAATTTTTTCTTTTTCTCGTGATTATTATCTCTTTCCTTTTACCATAGGAAGAGGAAAAACAAAAAAATTTAGCAGAGAGAAAAAAGAAAAAAAACAGCGGAACCAATATATACGCATTAGAATGGATAACGTGCCCAACAAAAGGGATGGCAGATAATTAAATAAGCTTTTTTCCCCAAGCAAAAGGCAAAACACTATGCAACAAATATGCATACAGTATCCTAGCTTATTGTAAATGCCTTGTCTTTAAGGAAACCATGCATCTGCGTCTAGCATCCATTTTAAAGTCATGGTGAAAAGATCCTAGCTCCTATTATAGATTCACGATCAATGTGTGCTTTGGAAAACTCTGATCAGGTTTGTTTATTTGTTTCTTTTTTCACTTGGTATGATTCGTCCTATGACCTAAACTATTCACTTCATTCCCCTTTACCAGCTGATGATAACATCTTAACAGAGGTCAACGATACCTGCTGGTATCGGAAATGACTCAGCAATGTTAGAATCTATCTACCGACCTGCTGGTATCTATCTATTTGCTTAACATTTTGGATGCCTATACTGCTTCTTACTTAAGGTTACTAAACTGTCTACAGTTATCAGCTGGCCTCGATATCTAGATGATTCTGCAATAATATATTCTGTAAGAAGTCTATCATATGTCCAAAAATAATAGATCTAGTTTCTTTACAGTGTTAGGTTTTGACTTCCAATATTTTAATTAAATAGAATGCTTAAAATTTTATAGCAAATTGACCATCAGAGCACAGCAAATATCACCTACGTATACAATTTTACAATCACCAAACACTATTCCAATATTTGTCAACCGAGGCCGTGTGTCAAAAGGCAAGCTGCTTATGAATTGCAAAACCTTCATATGTTTTTTGCCACGTAAATACATACCAGGATTAAGAAGACTCTGTTGGCAACCGAAACAAGTTGATTGTGATCTATCATGTGAATCATTTAGACGTGATGGAGGCACCTCATCAAATGGTGCTATTGGAAACAGATGATGATATGACCTTGCCAGATGTGGTGAAGAAACAAGTTGCAACCCACATATACGACACTCAGTTGGTAGCTCACAAACGCGTGCTTTGCATCTTGGACAAGTGTACCCCACACCAGCCTTAGCTTCTTTATGACAAGAACAGATTGAGATGGAGCCCTCTGCTGCTCTTTGAGGGAATCCCATCTTGATCAAATTGGCAATTGCAAATTCTGCTATTGCTGGAGGTGGTGGTGCATGTTCTAGTATCAACTCCTTAAAGTGGGACTGCATGATCACAAGGTAAATTGAAACATATTGATAGACAATTTAGAATGTCACTACAAGAGGTAAGTAGTATCGAAAAACACAGCATAATAATTTCTGCTTCTTCTTTTCTTCATTTATATCATATAAGTAATTCTTGTAATGAAACACCTGTAGATGGAAAGAGTTTACTCCAATTTCTATGATGTTGAAATCAGATCATTCAATTTCGCCTAGTTTTAAATGCCAACCAGGCAATAGGACTCACCTCATCCAATGCAACAGAGTATGTTCCACCAGTTTCTTGACAGAGATATTTGCATATGAACATTTCTGCAGAGAGGCCAATAACTGAACACCTTAATTTAGATTTCTTGCATTTCTGAATGGAGTCCATTATATCTCCTGGATCACAAGTACTGAGAGCTGAATATAAGATCAAAACTTCACGATGACCATATGATGGAATTTGACTGAGAAACCCATGTACAAGTTCTAAGCCATTCTGGAGAGAGGAATCCCCTGAAGCTTTCAACTTTTTCAAAGTATTGATATGAGACTCAGGACTCCCACCAAGATCAGTTAAGCAATGAGCAACCCCATCCGATATAGTTGCCAGACCAATTTGACTAAGAGGATTTTGGTCAAAGAACTCCCTAATAAAAGCTTCAACATGTTTTGCAACCACAGCCATTCGGTTTGGCTTAAAATCCATCTGTGACGCTGCCTAATTTAAAAAACAAAGAACAAAAAAACAATTCATGAAATGAATCACAAAAGCTACCGTAATTTTTTTTTTTTTTAAGATACATCGAAAATGTTTTCCAAGTTTCAGCATGGTATAACTCACAAATGTTCAAAATTTCAGGAAAACATAATATCAGTTTTGATGCTCACTTAATTGTAGTTTCAGTCTCTGAATAACCTTACACAGATTCTTCCAAAATTACAAATCCAAATTAGCAAAGATGACAGCAAACTGCAAAGTATCAGAAACTATTCTTACTTATTGTATGCCATACCGATTATACATCATATCTCATTTTTCAGCCAAGAAGTATTAAGAGCAATAAATTGTCCCCAACAAATCAATACACAAATTATTTGCGAAGCATTCTGTCACTCCGCAGGAGCATGTCCTGCGTTGACTAGTCATAAATTTCTCTCATAATATGTATAATACATTGCCTTCACCAAAAGCAGTAGCAAAAAAAAAAAAAAAAAAAAAAAAAAAGACCACCAATACCAAAGCATCCAACTTTAATCCCTTAACAGCATCCAAAAGTTGAGTTTTTAACAATCTAAACACGTCTAACAATACATGATCACCAACTCGACTCATTTCATAAACTACTAAAGCATTAATAAAAACTCACTCCTTAAAGCACACAAAATTAGAGCTTCACCGATCTAAACACACTTCTAAATACTAGCTAACTTGGCCCTCTTCATCGATGACTAAAATATTTATTAAAAAGCACTCATTAAACAACACAAAAAATTTGAGTTTTACCCATTTAAACAACATGTCCAACACTAACTGAAGACACCATCAGTGTTCATTCCATTAACAACGAAAAAATTCATCAAAAAGCACACAAACTTAGAACTTAAGCAATGTAAACACGCTTCTAAATACGAACTAATCACGCCATAATTAGTTCTTTTCATCCACAACTAAAACATTCATCAAAAAGCACTCTTTAAATTATCCAAAATTTGAGCTTTAACAAGCTAAACAACATATAACTGACCCATACCATACATTACTCATTTCATCAACTATCAAAACATTCATCGAGAGCTCACAAAATTTGAGCTTTACCCATCTAAACACACATCCAACACTACCTGATCACACCATACTAGACTCATTCATCAACCACTAGAACGCTCATCAAAGAGCACACAAAATTTGAACTTTACCCATATAAACGCAAGTCCAACACCACCTGATCACACGACACTAGACTCATTTCATCAACGACTAAAACACTCATCAAAGAGCAGAAAACATTCGAGCTTTACCCATCAAAACACAACTCCAACACACAACCCCCACAATGCCCATCTCATCAATGGAAAAAAGTAAAAAAGCATACCGCAGAGAGATCAATGAGAACGTAGAGAAAGCGAATGAGACCCTTCTGGATTCGAGAAGCAGAGGAGGAAGCCAAAGAGAGCGCACGGAGGCGGCGGCGGTACTGAGCATGGTGGATGGCAGAGTTGTCAATGGGTTGGAGGAATCCAGACTCGTCCTCCTGGAGATCCTCCCATGATCTATCCTCCGCGTAGCGTCGCTCCCAAGCTTCCAGACCACCCTCCAACTCCTCCTCTTCTTCTTCCTCCTCATCTCCTGCTCCTCTTCCCTCTCCCTTCTTCATGGGGTTAAAGAGAGTGTGTCTCTTGAGTGTTTTATATAGCTGCCTTCTGCAGGGTTTGATTCAGAGAAGACTTTTAACACCAAAGATTCTGAGACGTATATGTAACTTCAATAACTAGGTGATAAATCTTGTGTTTAACCATCACTAAGGGCATTTTAGGGTATTGGAAATTGTCCCCCTACCATCTGAATCATTTTTCAAAACATGCAACTAGTGTTTTTTTTTCCAGTAAAATTTATACTTATTGAGTATTAGTTTAAATTAATTTATAAAATAAATTTGTGAGTTTATATTAATTGATTTTTCCTAATACATAAGAGCTAAAAGATTGAAAAACGAGAAAATTGAAAATTTTAAATCATTTAAATAATATTTGATCTTAATAAGAATTCAAATTCATTCAACATTTGAAAAAAAAAATGAAACAAATTTGATCTATATTTATTAATTCTTGTAATATATATATATATATATATATTATTGCGACAAAAAATATCCAAGTGGAGGTGGTGCTTTTCGCTGCAATGGCTCCTTCATACGAAAAGCAAAAAATGAGTCCACGATATCACCTGCAAAATAGAAAAAACTATATTAAGGTGATCCAAAGTTAACTTCGATAAATATCCTTTAATGTATAAGTCAGTAACTTCTTTCTTTTGATAAATTTTTCTCACTATAAATCCTAATAAAAAGTCAATCTCTTCTTCAAAATGAAGAAAAGTTACATTTTATAAAAAGATAAATTATTTTTTTCACGTATCATCGTGCATGTAAGAATATCTCCTGTTTGTCAATTTTTTTTATACTTTTGTCGATAATTATATTCTATATGTAAGATGTGTGTGTTAACTCTATTGATTCTAAAGGTTATTATTGTAAATTAGATATGTATATATATATATATATATGAAACCATTAAAATGTTCAAGTCATATATTTAGTATTTAATATCAAGAAATCTCAATAGAGTTCGAACCCATGAGTACTATATATGAATTGGTTTTCGTATTTCACAAAAACCTCTGGAAAGATAAAAAAAAAACGTAAAACGGGAACATTGAAAATATCGCCCACCGTGGGGCTCGAACCCACGACCACAAGGTTAAGAGCCTTGCGCTCTACCGACTGAGCTAGACGGGCTGGCCGCTTATACTTTTCATGCTTTATATAATGTAATGCAATAGGTAATAAAGGATACCCAACCTTTCATTTAAGCTTAGAATAATAATAATAATTATAATTAACCATAATTCGAGCCGAATCAAACTAATCATCCTTTGGTTTCAAATTATATAAGAATGTGTGGATAAAATTTGATTTGATTATGTTCATCACATCAAACCTAACATTTTTTGTTTAGAAGAAACTGAACCAAATTAATAATTATTTATAATCGACACTCATTTAAACCATTCATAATTTAGAAATATCTTCTATGGCAATAAACATATAATAAAACTGAAAATAATTAGCTACCACATGAAACTTTAATGGAAATTGACTAATAGAAATAGCCTTTCATGAGAAAAAATTAAGCAAGAAAGTCATGCAAACAAATACATTGCTTGCAAAAATTTCCCTATTTTTCTTGCATCTAAAATGTCTACATCTATGTTTACTACAAATCCTCCAAGTAACCTAAACTATAATTTGAACAGGACAGTCTTGAATAATACAACATTCAACGGGTCTGGGAAGTTCTGTGAGCTTTGATGTAATCAGCTTCATGTGCGGTTTGTTACCTATGTCCGAAATAAGGAGGATACCAGCGAACAAATCTGCACAAATGAGACAGAGCTTAACGGTTGTCGTTTTCTGAATCAAGAACTGGGAGGATGTTCAAGGCTGATGAACCAAGATGCATGCCCCGAACTATGCCTCCATATCCAAACTTAATCCTATGACACAGCAGCAAGATGGAATCCCACAGTGCTGTTCTTCCCTGAAAACAAAGACCAAAATTCAATGTTTGGAACAATCTTGTATTTATTATGCCTCCATATCATGTTTCACGTGCATGACATGGAAGGAGAATTCAATATGGGGATCAAGCCATTCAAGCTACAAACAATTGATAATATGGTCTGAGTGATGACTTATAATTACAAGAGAAAGCACCCAACTAGTGAAGTCAGTTTTGCCATAAATGAGGTTTTTGTCATCCTTATAATCTTAGGATTTATCCACTTAGATGTGAAGTTGGCTACTATCATGGATGTTTTTTTCCCACTGCCCTTCGTTAATTTCTGTTGTATTGCGTGTGTGGATGTGGGTGTTTGGGTAAGGTCCAAGGCCTCTTCCGGCCTCTTCCTCACTGATTCAATGATGCTGTTGAAAACTGTTTAGTTGCGTGACCAAATTACTTGAGTAATCCTTGTTTTATCCTCAACAGTTTTTTGTTTTTCTTTTTTTTTTTTTTTCTCTTTTTAAGATTCTGCATACTTGTCATTAAACACTGAGAAGTACACATGCATGATAAATTACATACCTGCAGAGAAAACTGCGACTTCTTGTCCCAGTACAAGGCAAAAATTGGAGGGCTTTGCCTTCCTACAACCAGCACAGAAGCTCCTGGATGAAGAGTGGAAGGATAACCAGAAATGACAGCAATGTATTTCTCTGGAAACCTTTCTTTTGGAGGTAGAATCCCTAAGAATAAGGGATTCTTGCTAGACTGTGCTCCAGCAGAGGAGCTAGGATCCACATGAAGCATCCATTTTGGATGCTCCAGGAAAGCACAAAACAGGTACAAAAGCAAGTGGGAGTCAGTTGGAAGCTCAAGAGTCCACTTCTTGTTCTTTTTGTCATAAACCTCCCCATTTCCAAGATACTCATAATTCTTCAGGCAGGTTCCTTTAGCTAGCTCTGCCAAATTCCACAGGCACAATTAGGTAAGTTAAGGCTAAAAACTTCACGGGGTTAAACAATTGTCGAAAATGTATTTTGGGTGAGAAGCTTTATACAGGAGTGTATGGAGAAAAATAAGACTCTAAAATACCTTGGATCCTTTGTACTGTATAGTCTGCTCGAATACTGCTTTGTGGTAGCAAACCTTTAACCCATTCTCCTTTCATCAAAGCATGAAGCCTCTGATGTTCAGTGATGGCATCCACACATTCCTGCATGACGGGGATCATAGGATTTTGCTGAGACTGCTGTGGATTGGCTAAAGGAAACTTTGCTGTATGTGTTCAGATGAACCAAAAGAAACCTTAGCGAATAACCCATTATTGCATGTGTAAAAATGGAAAATGATGTATTTTAAAAAAAAAAAATAATAAAAAGAATGGAAAGTGATGCAAGTATAGAGAATAGTAGTGCAGGAGCAACATACGCATGGAAGCATCAAGAGACTGAACAAGACTAGCACGTAACTGATGGAGAAGGCTATCTTCATCAAGAGTAAATGCTGGTTGCCATTCCTTAGTCCTATCAATTGGAGACACAGAAGCAGGACTTCCACTTGTCCGCAAATCGCTTCCCACTGGATTGACAGTGATTGAGATTCCAAGTTTAGAAGCAGCATTCATTACCTATGAACATTAAATTTGAGAACAATTAAACACTACAGAGGAGATAATATGTACGAATAGATCCAATGATCTCATCAACAGTTTTATATTGAGGAGATAATACGTAAGAATAGATGCAATGATCTCATCAACAGTTTTATATTTATTGATCTCAAAGAAGATATATACCACATGAAAAGGGGCTAAAGGATGCCCATCAAAGCAGGAACAAACTTTTCTCAGATTTCTGAATATCAACTAGGCTTGTAGTTACGCCAACTTCTTGACTTACATGTCTAACCACTACTAATTAAAGTTAAAAAATAAATAAATAATTAAATAATTAAAAAAATTGCAAAACAAGCAGAACCAAGGCTGAATATAAAAAGGAGTTGTAAAATTTTACATAATCTCTGTTTGATAACAAAGATATGCTTCTTTGTTTTATCTCAAATAATATCATGTTATTCTCTAAACCTTCATCTTAGGGCATTTTAGAGAAATGATAATTTTCCCAAATCTTTCCTCAACTAAATATTACTCTTCTGCATAAATCTTTGATGTGATAACAACAATAAGATAACCAAGATAAATATCCCCAACACAACATGGCGCCACAATTTATATTTGAAAGCAAAACTAAAACTAGGTTTCATACTTTCATTAAAGGTAAGGTGGATAGAGCAAAATTTTATTTCAAAGTACTAAAAGGAACTAATTATAAGGATTAGAGATGAAGGAGAAGAAGGTGATAACAATCATACAAACCTGGATATGACTGGTTTCAATCTTGTTGAGTAGGGGATTTAACAAAACTGAAGAAAACCACTGCCTGAGGCGGTCACGCCACTGCTCAATTTGAGGATAGATGCCTAATTGTTCAAAGGCTTCAATAGACTCTTCCATGGACATGGGTGGAGGAAGGTCACCCTCTCCTTTCTTTGGGGGAGTGGTAAATTTCTGGGATCCAGGGGACATTCTCACAGGCCTCAAAGGTGTGCTCCCTGTAGTTCCAGATGCATTAGCTGAACTTGTAACAGTAGTCGGACTGGCTAAGCCGAAACTACTAACAGTAGGTGGTGGAGTAGCCAGTTTCCCTGCTGATTCCGTGATTTTCTCATCTATTTCAGCCAAAAACTTTTCAAGTTGTTCTTCTGTCATTATCTCTTTAGCATGGGCAGCTCGTTTGCCTGACCAAGGGGTTGAGACCACTTGATCCCGCCCTGGAGAAGCTTGAACAGAAGGCATTGGTGAAGTAGAAGAAGGTATAAAATATAAAGAAGATGGGGAAACCTGTGATTTGGATGTGGAGCCAAAAGAACTCATTTTATTCGCACTACTGGCGTTTAAATTATCAGAGCCAACTCGGGATTTACGATTTGAACTGGTAATTGACTGATGAAGTGGAACAAGCACATCTGGAGATGATGCCATGTGGGGTCTCGACTTAGGGGGTTTTTGGGAAGATTCAGATACAGTTTTTTCAATCTTAGGCTTTAATCCCAAAAGTCCTAGTTGGTGTTGTGTCAGTTGCAGTTGATCCTTACTTCCTTTTGCGGGCGATATAACTGGAACACCGAAAGTAGTGCTTGCTCTACGCAGAGAGATGATTCTGAGAAGGGCAAACACACTTCCTGTGAAAAGCAAACCCAGCATAGATTGTATTGCCTTCGCAAACAAATCTGAAACAGAATTATTAATTATTCAACCACAGATACAAAAAAAAAAAAAAAAGACTAGCTAATTTAAATAATCATGAATTCAATTCAAAATATAAAACTTACAAGCTGCGTCTTGGGGTATAAATTCGAAACTCATCTTGTCAATTACCCCATTCTCCCTAATTAATTTGAAACAATTAACCACGTTAGCCACACGCTTAAAATTACGACTGAAGAACCCTAAACCAAAAGGTATTAAGGTAAATGTTTTACAACAATATGCAAAAAGAAAAAGGAAGATTCAAATTGCTTCTTATATTTCGAATAAAAAAACATCAGAACAGATATTAAACTAGTATTGCAGAAGCTCGATCATCAGATACATTGCTCTGATGTTAAAGGATTCAAAATATTTTTTTAGATTAGTGATCAGAACAGATACTAAAAACCATATCAAACTTCAAATCTAGTAATGCAAGAGTAAAAACTCAACCATCAGCAACACCACTGGATGCTATCAAACTCAATCTTGACCCCTCATTTCTCATATTAAACATTGAAAAATATACATATCAGATTCTGATGTCTATACACTGCTGTAGATATCCATAACACATACGAAACATTGCTCATAAAGAAAAAAACTCAACTTTTGCAAGTTCGAAGGAATACCAATACCATGCCTTTAAAATAAGTGCAAAAACACCCATACCCTTTGAATGTGCATATAGAGTGTGATTGTGAATGATAAGAACACCTCAAAACCTTCAAACTCCTCTACTCTACAATACTATTTTTTCATCAATCAAATTCAACAACAAAACAAAAATGTGATTCATCTAAAAGCCTCACTAAAACCCTCGTTAAACTCAAAAACCCACCTAAACTACAAAACCCCACCAAGCAATTCATAACTCAGAAAAAAAAAACCACCTTCAAAAACTCAAAAATAAACACACAAAAACATAAAGACACAAACTTGCAGCCTAAAATGCACGAATACAAGTATGCAAGCAAATACGTATGTATATACCGAGAGATGATGGAGACAAGAGCGAAAGCAGAGGCGGAGGAGAGAGCGAAGAAGCAGAGAAGAGTGGATTTGGAGGGGAGGAGGCTGTTGGCTGTTAGGACAGCAGACAGAGCTGGGTTCTGGTAAACCGTGAACTTGGTCGGCTTCGCTGCTGCAGGGGATGACCCCACCTTGTTGTCTCTGGCGCCTCCTCCGCTTTCCATCGTCAATGGAGATGGCTCTGGTTTTAGGTAACAAAAGTAGGCCTATGGCGGAGCTGCCACTGGATTCAAATTTCTCTCATTCCCAAATGTTTATTATTTCAAAGAGCATGTTACGATTTACAATTCGGTTATCCGGTTGAAATTGAAGTAAATTACGAAAGCGGAGCACCTGTTTCGCTTTTATTACAATTAACTCCTTAATAGACTCCGACTAGTCTTAATTGATTTGGGATAAAATTATCTTTTAATATTTTATTATTTAAAAAAATAAATTTTAAAAACTTTAAAAATACTCTCTCTCTTCCATCAGTCATCTCCTTTTTTTCACCATATGTCTCTCACTCTTCTTCTTCTCTTCTTTTTCTTCTTTTCGTCCGCTTCTTCATCTTCTTCTGCTATTCTTCTTCTCAAACCCAATCTGAGTTCATCATTCGAGTGAACCCAGAAATTTGGGTTCGTCATGAACTCAGAATCTAGGTTCTTTTGGGTTCTTCAAGAACTCGGATTTTGAATTCGTGAGGAACTCAGAAATCAGATGAACCTAAAATTTGAGATTCTCACAAACCTAGATTTGGATTCGACAATAAACCTGAGGTTGAGGTTGATTTCTGTTTTTTCTTTTTTCTAGTTTGATTGACAGATTTGTGGGTGATTGTGATGTTGTTTTCAATGATAATGTTGGGTTTGATGGTTTTGCAGGAGATTGATTATGTTGAGTTTGATTGATGATGTTTGAGGTCATTTTTTGGGTTTTCAAGAGTGGATTGATGATGTTGGGTGATTGATTGATGATTATTGATGATGTTTATGACCATTTTTTTGGATGTTTGAGATATTTTTCAAAATCTGGGTTTCTAGTTCTGAAAATTCAAATTCTAGTGGAAATCCAAAATTTGGTTTTCAATTTTCTGGAAACCCTGATTCTGAAAAAAAAAAAAAAAAATTTCCAACAAGCAATGTCAGCAACTGCACATAATTTTTTAAAGATTTTTCAATTTGTTACTCTGTCAATTCGATCAACCCTAACAATCAAGGGTATTTTCGTCTTTTGCTCATTTTACACTATTTTCGGTTACATATAACGGAAACTTGCTAACAGAAGGGACGTAAATTGTAATTATATCGAAATAATTGATACGCCTATAAAAGTATTTCAACTAGGTAACTTTTTTGTAATTTATTCTATTTTAAATCATCTTCTTTTTTTTACTGTTAAAATTTGGACTTATTTTAACAAATATAATTAAAAAATTAACTAATTTCATTATATATATAAACAAATTACACGCCAGTGTGAACTATATCTAAAATTAAACGAAAACACATTTATGGCTTTATTATACCAAATTTCACGCCATAAGTTGATCAAGATTTTTTATTAAATAATCATTTTATCCGTAAATTTTAAAAAAATAAAAACGAATTGTACGAAACCTCTTGATGTATGTCTAAAATCAAACTAAAATACGGTTACCTTTTTATAATATAATACCTCCACTCAATTAGTCAAATTCTAGTAATATTAGTCCAAATAATTTGATTTACGAGTAATTTCATCTTTTATATTTTTTTATTTTCTTTTAAAATCTAAAATTATAAAAAATAAAAAATAATATTTATCAAAAATAATTCTAAAAAATAAATAACAATTAAAAAATAAACATTTTTTTTTAGAAAAAAACCTTATTGGTCCATCACATTAATTTAAAAATAAAATTTCGTATTTATAATTTTTAAAATTAAATACCACTTTTGACAATAAAGTAACCAAACTCTAACACATACCATAAAATAAATGTTAACATTTATCTAATTAATACCGTTTTTGACAAAAATGAAAATATCAAAATGTTAACAAGAAGGGTGGGTTGTTGTGAATGAATATATAAAATAATAATTCATTAACAAGAGATCTTCCACTTTAATTAAAGTGAGATATACCTATTGATTTTTAAATGAATAAACAGACTATATTGAGAAACATAAACGCTTAAATGGGTAAGCAAAGTAAATTAATGATTTAATCTAAAGGTTAAAAGAGTGTCCAACGAGAAATATCCCGTTAGATAAGTCTTTACTATTAAATCATATATTTCATGTACAAATGAAGCTTAGAATGTCTTACCTTCACTCAAAAAATAATAATAAAAGAATGTCTAACTTACCTGTTGATCCGATATCCACACATGTCCATATCACATGGACTAATATAAATATTGCTGTATATATATATACACACTGATATCGATATAAAAAGTTTTACACACAATAGGCTTAGATAAGGTGTATAAATATTCATTTAATTTTATATTTAAATTATACAAATTTAAGTTTAAATCTTCTAAAAAAAAGTTTAATAAAACTAAAAAACTAGAATAAATCTTTTACATTTACATCCTTAACTGTAAATTCAAATAATGTCCTCCTCCTTTTAACTCTTAATTGTCATATTTAATAAAAACACTAAAAAATCTAAATTTGACTCAATGACTATATCATCATATATAGATTATTAGTTTTTATGATTTATAGCTATATTATATAAGTATAATTTTACAATATATATATATATATAAATATTCAAATAAAACATGAATTTGACAAAAGCCGTCCATTACTTCACTGACTCATTATCATACTTTTACATGATTTCCACGTCAGCATGCCGAGCAATACTTGTCTGCAGCACGCACATCAACTCATTAATGTGTCTGCCCACTCCCATGGACCGTCTTTCGTACAAAAAATGGCCACATTACAAGTCGTCCGATTTTCTACAATAATATACTCAACAAATCAATCAAGCCATCACTTTTAACACGCGTCTATCTTATCCGGCTTGAAACAGACAACCAGTCGTCCACGCAACGCAACCACTTCTATATAATTATTGCATGATGCTAAATTTGATGGCTGTATTCTAAGTAGCCTAATGTTTATCAACACCACGTCGTACTGCACATTATCCTGAGCAGAAACGAAAACACTCCTTGAAAGTTTAAATTTCATCGTTAAACATATAAATAGTTTTTAATAAATTTAATTCTCTTTTTTATTATAAAAATTATTAATATTATTTTTTAATATAAGTAATTGAATATTATATTTATTGTTAAAAAATTAAAAGTTTAAATTCTATCTTTATCCTAAAATAATGTATGTAAAGTTTCATGTGAAAATTTATACGTCATGTTTAACAGTGATATTTTAAATAATCTAATATTAATGATAAACTTTTTAAAGATTTACCTAAATTAAATAATATAATATAATTTATAAATTTAGTTTTTTAATAAGGGAAGAAAATCTTCTATATACATTAATAAATATTTTGAAGGAAAGGTTTTGGTCTAGTTATTAGCCCGCCCACATTATAGCCTAAAAAATGAAATTATGGATTCTACTTATTGTAAGTCTCATAATTGTAGGTACTTTTTTCCTCAAAAAATAAATTATAGATTCTACAATTTTTTCCTATATGAGGTCTCCCTCCAATCTTTGAGGTGATGATCTTCGAAACACCTTCTCCCACTTAACTCTGGGCAAGGTACAGTATTAAGAAAAATATTTATGATGTGACTCTAACGTTGTAGGAGAAAATGAACTGCAAAAATTTAATATTTATTTTTAAACTATTAAAGTTTCTGTTAATAAGATGAATAAATAAATAAATAAATTCGAAGTCTATATAAAGGTGACAGGTTGACGGTCATTGGTCTCGAATTTGAATAAAAGAAGCGAAAGACAAAAATGCTGAAACTTTTGGCAGGTGGTCGGTCTCTCCGTGCATTGGCTTTAACCAAGAACAAACGCTCTGCTTCTTTCTCCACTGCTCTGCTTTTTGATGACACTCAATTACAGGTCTCTTCCCTGTATCTCGCTATGTTCTTTTATAAATTGGTCTGAACGGAATAGGAAACTGAGAAGATCGAAATTTGAACAAGTAAATAGTTTGTGTTGGTCGGGTTTTAATGATTAAGTGTAGTTTATCTTCTTTGTCTATTTAAAGGGTATGCTTGTTTGACTATTTATAACAAATGGTAGTGGAAAAATTCGCCCATGTAGTGTTTTAGTATGTAGGATGGATTTAATGTTTGTAAAAATGTTGAATGAGCAGATTTTTTTGAATTTTAGAAGTAAACTAGTTTTTATTGTGGGGTTGTTAGTTAATGGTAATTATATGTTTCTTTTACTATATTGTTTGATTTCAATTCAAATGGCAGTGAATTGTTGTTAAAAATTTATTCTGGCAAAAGAATGAATAAGATGATTTTGGTCAAAGTGGCTTGGTGTTTCCTTGTTATTTTGTTTTTCTGTTGTTATCTTATGATGCATGTAGTGTAGGTTTCTCACTAAAAAAGGTAATGAGTTTAAATTTGGGTTGCTTGTATTTTCGATTTGAACTTGAGTTGGATTTTGTGTTGATCATTTTGAGAATGTGTAGCAAAGGTAGTTGTTTTAGTAGTTTTGCGGACGCAGATGAAGAATTGTTGATGAAGTTGATTGGATTAAACATGCTAGTTTCTTTCTGATAGTTGTTTTTTGGTTTTTGGAATTGATTACAGTTTAAAGAAAGTGTTGCTCAATTTGCACAAGAGAACATAGCTCCTCATGCATCGAAAATAGACCAAACAAACACATTCCCAAAGGTTGTAAGATATGATTGATTGTCATTTTTTCTTAAGTTTGAATATTACTTTTTAGTCTACAATACCGGTTTGTGTTTTTTATTGCATTTCATGTTCTTGCTTCAGGAGGTCAATTTATGGAAACTAATGGGAGATTTTAATCTCCACGGAATAACTGTACCGGGTAAAGTTATTTTTTTGGCTTTACATTCTCAGAAATTACTTTTTACCCTGAATTTTTGGAGTACATGGCATGTCTTGATATTGGTTGCACATGTGTCTCGCTATGTAATCCTATTAAAAACTTAAGGTGAATTCTCTTGCAGAGGAACATGGAGGACTTGGTCTTGGTTACTTGTATCACTGTTTAGCAATGGAAGGAATTAGCTATGCTTCAGCGTCTGTAGGGCTCTCCTATGGAACCCATTCTAATTTGTGCATCAATCAATTGGTAAACCGAAAAACCATGGGTAAAGAAGTTATAATATTTGTATGATCTCCCAACGAGGGTAAGAATTTTTTTATGCTTTTGTAGGCAAGGAATGGAAACACTGCCCAGAAACAGAAATACTTGCCAAAGGTTCAGTTTTCAAGTTCCTCATCTCTACTTGACTCTGCTGTAATATTTGCTTAAATGCGTGATAAAAGATGACATGTTCTAGTTGAGTCTTTTTCTGCTATGCCACTGGTTCTCAGTTTATGTGGAAAATGATTATGCATTCTAATATCACAAATTCTCCTTTCTACAATTTTGGTTGCTGATGTGGAGAGTTGTACTTGATCAGTGTTGTGGAGAGTTTTTGTGTTGTTTTGATGGTCAGGCTGATGTTATAATAGTTCTTGACATGCTGTTGTTACCCTTACTTTCAAGGGGTTTTCCCTCAAAATTTACCTTAGTTTCCTGCTATTTACATTCATGCAAATATGTTAAAATCACTTGCTTAATCCCCCCTCCTATAGCTGGAGGAAAAGCAGGTAGATCAATCGTCTGAAATTATCTCCTTTCTTTGTCACTGATTAAGATGTTTTTTCTTTTAAAACTTTTGTTAACCACATTTGACTTCTATTCAGCTAAGTAATTGTCTCTTGTTGTAAAGCTTATCAGTGGAGAGCATGTGGGAGCTCTTTCCATGAGTGAACCCAATGGTAACTTGCCTGCAGTTCTTCTAAGGCTTGTGTTGGTTTTTGTTGGGCAATCTGGCTGATGTATTTTATTCTCTGCAGCTGGCTCTGATGTTGTTAGCATGAAGTGCAAAGCTGATCATGTAGATGGGGGTTATATTCTGAATGGAAACAAAATGTGGTGCACTAATGGTCCAGTTGCTCAGACATTGGTATTTCACTAAAATTTCAGAATTTTAATATGTGTGGATCTTGAACTGTAGTATATTAAGAATTCTTGACTGCAACATTTTTTAAATCTGTTTGTTCAAGAAAAAATTCTTGTCCAAGAATGCATTTTGCTTTCCCATCTGAAGATAGTAATATACTAAAACTTGGGTTTAATATATTATGTCAGTATTAATTCATTCTACTTTTTACAACAACCATCAATTTTACCCTGTGTAATGCTATTTTTTTTCTCTGCAAAATTTTATTTCACTTTATATACTTATCTACCTTTTGGACCAGGTTGTTTATGCAAAAACAGACAGCAAAGCTGGACCAAAAGGAATTACAGCTTTTATCATTGAAAAGGGAATGCCTGGGTACTTGCACAAATACTAATTAGTTTCTGATTATTTATATTGGCAAAGTCTTAAAATCTGTTTTGGAAAGTTTTAGAAAATCTGTGAAAGTCTTTCTGTGGTTTTGGACCATAGCTATTTCAACTACGAGCAGTTGGTCACCTGGGATGGTTTCATAAGCAAATCCATATGAATATACCAGGCAAATAGTTATTGTAATGGAGTTCAAACAGTTGAATAACCACTACTGTTTGATCTCATAAATTCTATGTCCGGTGCCTCTTGCTTGCTATGCTCAACTCAACTAAGCCTTAACACTAAGTAAATGTTTCTGACATAAGAAAGGTAACATAATTGAGATAAAGAAAAGAGGTGGACTCTGGACACCTAATTGGGAAGAAAGCATTTGGTTTCATTTTTCTAACAGAATAGAAGGCATAAATCCTTCTGTAAGAATGAGGTTCTTAGAAAAACTTGCATTTAGATAGTGTCTTTATTGGAATTATGCCTAAACATTGATAAAATCCGAAACATTTACACTTCATTAATGATATAATAGAGTAATAAACTAACTAATAGAATTTGAATAAATGATAAAACAAAAGAATGCCAGTTGAATTATTGATCTCTAGATTGTTTGTTGTCTTTCTGCAGATTCAGCACTGCCCAAAAATTAGACAAGCTAGGTATGCGAGGAAGTGATACGTATGTCTCAATTCTTTGAAGTGAACTTCTCTACTTTTATAGTTCACCACTACTGTTTTTTCCTGCTGTTCCACTAATTACATTGATGGTCTTTGTAGATGTGAGCTTGTCTTTGAGAATTGCTTTGTTCCAGACGAAAATGTTCTTGGGCAGGAAGGAAAAGGTTTTCTGTTACTCTGAACTTAATATTTTATTATAACAAGTAAAACATCGAAATCCGATGTTCACTTATAATGGAGAATATGTTTTATAGTGTAAAATATATTAATCTAGTATTCTCTGGTTGATTTGAACCATCTGAATTTTGTTTAAAGTATGCGGAAGTCAAAGCATATTATTTGAAGGCTAGAAGTTCCTCATTTTTGTGGTACTGTTAGCAGTGCATCCAGAAAGCTTCAGATTCTTGATATAACACTCTAGGACATTATCTTTTTATCTGATTTGAGCAAACATGAGAAGATTTGGGAGCTTAAAGTCTCAACAAAAAGTTCAAGTATCAGAGTTCCATTTACTCTTAACTTCTTGAAGCAACCGGATATATGTCCCTTAATTGCCCCTTTTTCATTTCTTTATTTTTTGCTGTATTAATTGGTAAGTCTTTCTCTATATTGGGATTGTGCAAGCCTACCCCATAATTTTACCTCTTGGGATACATACCTGAGGGAAAAAGATTGATAGGTTATAGCTCACTCTTCTAGAGAAGGGTTAGTTGCTATTAATATCAAATTATCAAGGAACTAAGAGAGCTTGTTGGATATGTAATTGATATATAGTTCTTTAGATGCCATACAGCTGTTATTTATATAGTAATGATATACGTCTTAAAAAAAATATATCTTCAATTTATTTTCCAATCATATGTTATCTTGTTACCACTCATTATTTACCACATCCAAAGGCCATTCTATGATGTACATGGCAATTACAAACAAGATGCCACATACAAATCATTCGGGGTCTAGATTTGAGATTTTTTTGAGATGGGTAGCATTACACTACCTGATTATAATGCTGCTGTCTCTAGCCCTAAAAAATACCCTGTAAACATGATTGCATGTTATTTGGAAGAGCTGCTTCTGATTTTTGCTCTTTTGTTACTTGGTATTTCTTAGTTGTCATGAGTAACCTTGATGTGTAAGATTGTATTTTTAGTTATAATGAAAATCCACTGTTGAAATCATCTTATACTTGCTAATTTAAGATTTTCCTTTTCAGGAGTTTATGTTATGATGTCAGGACTAGATTTGGAGAGGCTTGTTCTTGCAGCTGGGCCACTTGGTATCATGCAGGCATGCCTTGATGTTGTTCTTCCTTATGTTAGAGAGCGACAGCAGTTTGGACGTCCAATTGGGGAATTTCAATTTATACAGGTTTGTTATTGATATTCTTTTAATCACAAACCTTATAAGTTCTTTTGCTGATATTCATTTGCCATCTTTCTGATGTTTCTCTGCTGATTTATGTTTTGGGATCTCTCTTATGCTGTTATTTAACCTGCATTACACTACAGGGCAAAGTTGCCGATATGTATACGTCTCTACAATCTTCTAGGTAATGGATCCTGAATTCATGGCATATTGATCTTTTTTAATTATATTTTTCATGCGGCAACAATAACAATTGTCATTATTCCAGGTCCTATGTTTATTCCGTTGCAAGGGACTGTGACAATGGAAGAATTGACTCTAAGGTGTCCCGTGAAATCTAAACCCTTTTTGTCCTGTCTTTTCTTTTTTATTGTTGAAAGTGATAAACTGCATAGCTTTCATCTAGCAGCATAAGATCATTGAACTTGAGAATAAAATAATGTCTGTTCGTACTGTTTCAGGACTGCGCTGGAGTTATACTTTGTGCAGCTGAAAGAGCCACCCAAGTTGCTTTACAGGTGAAAGATCCATACAATTTCTCCCTATCTTAACACTTATTTATTTATGTAAATTGCATAATAACTGAATTTGGTGCTTTTCGCACCTGCTTTAAAATTTTGGAACATATGTAGATAAGATGAAAATTTTTTCGCATACGAACTCAGCAAAATGTAACCCTAGTGGTAGCTAGTAGCATAGGATTTGTTTTCCCCTCCCCCCATCGGCTACATTGCATTTAATGCCCTTCCTCAGGCTTGTAAGAATAATTATCATCATACTTTTTTGAACAATATTTTGGTGATACCAATAGCAGAAATAGAGTCTCAGGATCTTTTTCCACATTGCAGAACTAGGAGATGTCATGAAATGGTTAAAATCCTATATGTTTGTGAAATTGATGTTGATGTCATTTTAACTTTGCAGGCTATACAATGTTTGGGTGGTAACGGTTATGTAAACGAGTATCCAACTGGTCGTCTTCTTCGAGATGCCAAACTATATGAAATTGGGGCAGGCACTAGTGAGATTAGAAGAATGATCATTGGTCGTGAGCTTTTTAAACAGCAATGAGCGATGAAAATGCACATTTGAAATATGAAATTGTGAAAGTTTCTCAATTTAAAGGAGAAATGTATCAATAAGCACCAACTTCATAATAAATCTCTCTTTATATATTTGAATGTACAGAAAATGAAATCTTACATAATCTTCTTCCATCAATTGGAATATCTTCGTACATCAATGCTGCAACTACTTATTTTTGCATTTTATAGAATTAGTTCTAAAAGATAATAGCTAGAAGAATGCATGATTGTTGTAAGAGTTCACTGTAGTTCCTTATGGATAATAGATCATTAAAGGATTCAAATCCATTTGGAGTATATCAGTTCCATGATAATTATGGTGGGTATTTAAACGAGGATTTATGTAACGATGCTGCTACAAGTTCAAATAAAAGTGAAAAATAGTTTTCTCAAAACATAGAGAGCTTAAATAGTTTCTCAAAACATAATAAGGTTATGTAATTTTTTCTGCATTCCAAACTTTTACCAGTAAGTTTTAAGGGTGTGCCCTATCGCTTTTCTCAAGTTAAAAGTGCAAAAACATATGAAAAGATATTTTGCAATGTATCATACAACGGCTAGTAAAACAACGATGTGAAATGAATTGATGGCAGATACATTGAACTTTTGAGTGTTCCCGTTCCATGCAAGATCTGTCTGTCTCTGATAGCCTTCCATACACGAAGGTATATATATATATATATAGAGAGAGAGAGAGAGAGAGAGAGAGGAAATCTACCCCTTTTAACTAGAAACGGAAGACATAATGAATAATATGTAAACACAATAGATAAATGTGTATTGTTGTGCCAGGTAAATTATAAGTCATAACACACATAATCTAAGCTTCATAGAACACGTTCCTGATCATGAAGAAACACTTGGGAGGAAACAGTAAAAAGTTGTCGATAACTGAAGGCCAATAGACCGATAGAGTTACGCACTCAAGCAACATAATACATGTAACTAGGTTCGGGAGGAAACAGTAAAAAGTTGTCGATAACTGAAGGCCAATAGACCGATAGAGTTACACACTCAAGCAACATAATACATGTAACTAGGTTCGGGTTTCCACAAGTTGTACATAGAAATACATCAACCAGGACTTTGAACTTCAAATCCTTATTACCGTTGGAGAAGAGTCCGGCTGGCCTACTGAGGATGACTTGGAAGCTTCCATTATCACCGGTGCTTGATCCAAACAGCTTTGAGTGTCATCAGTGATCATTCCTCCAATGGTCATCTTCTCCACTTCTTCTTTGGTGTATATATGAATCTTGGACACCACACTGCAGAATTCACTGCGAGCAAGAAAGTTCACAAGGGTCATGAAAACGTTCCAAAATTAGTAATCGATGATGATTCAAAAAATGAAACCAAAAACGCCAAGGTATGAACTGCTATGCTTTTCTAATAGTGGGGCCATGGCAATGCCAAAGGTGACAAATTTGTTTATCTCCCCTCTAGTTCCACCTTTAAATATAAGTTTTTTTGGTTTTTTTAAACTAAATATAACATTTTCTTGAAAGTGTTGTTTCATTTTCATTTTCATCATCAAAAATGAAAAATAAAATAAAAATGAACTTAAGTCATCAAATACAATTGAGAACCACACTAACCCACAGGATGATCGTCATTGGCTATATGAAAACAAGATGTCGCATATTATGTGTACCAATTGCCATACACCATTCTAAATTTTCCTTCAGACGTAAAAGAAACAACATATTATAATTTATATACAGCAAGTTAATAGAAAATGCTACGCATACTGATTATTTTCACTGGAGTCCTTACAAATTTTATACAGGTAGAAAACACAGCTACTCTTGTTTTTTTATTTTGAGATATTGCCTCTCCACAACTAGTATAAACTCAAAACTTGGGGCTAGATGGATTACCATCTAAACTAAACAAGACATCGTTTTTCCTTTTCACTTGTGTCCTCTGGCACATGCATTGCATACCCTCTAGTCACTAGTCTTAGTAAGGGCAAAGATCTCATCAATTAAGTTAAAGTAAAAGTGTGACAGGAATTCATTTTTGAACACCTTTACAACCACAACAGTCATGAAGTTGGACACTATTACCATCATTTAACAAAGAGTCAGGATAAGAGAAAATTATTAAAGTTGGAAATACTTACTGCCAAGGGTCATCTCCAACAACCATCACATCATTCTCGCTGTCAGTGTACAAGATCCGCCATCCTTTATCGGGATCTCGTAGAAGGCCTTCCATGCTAAATAGTTGTTCCAATTCAGTCAGCAAGTCATTGTAACCATTCAGTCTTGAGAGATCAATAGCTCTTCCAACCAAGCTGCCTTGCTTGTGAACCTTCATTTAAATAATGTAAGATCAGCAGTACAGAAGTTAAATGTGGCCACGTTTTACTATAACTTTGATGCTACTAATAGCTTACCTTCGTACAACTTCTCTTACCAGAGTTTTGCGAGCTTGCACTTGGTGTTTCCCCAGTCAATGAGAATCCAAAAAGTTTACATCCAGCCACTGTTCCACTAAAGGTGTCCTCTTTTTGGTTTCTCATAGTAGTCTTAAAAGTGGGAGTAGGAATACTGTCGGCTGGTTTATGCTCGTTCAGTAGAATAGGCTTTCTAACTTCATCCCCAACAGCCCTCTTCTGAATAGAAGGTGAGTTAAATTGGGCATTTTCTCTCTGGAAACTAGTAGCATAAGCACGCATTGTGGGATCTTGACCATTTTTGTACATGTCATTATAGGGAAAATATATAGTTCGAAGGTTTTCTGATGGTAGTGGGTAGAAACTAGGCTTGGCTGCTGGATACATGTTGAAAGAGTTGCAACCAAGATTGGGTTTACCCCAAACACCTAGATTGAGATCAACTTTTCCTGGCAGGGATCTCAATGGGCATATTTCTTGACCTTGCAAGACCTTCGGAAACCTATCGGATTCCATAAAGCCTGTGTAAGTAGTGGGGCGAGCCACAAACTTAGTAACATTACCTTTCTCTAATCCAGGTAATGCAAGATTTTGATGTATGGGGGCTCGCATCTCAAAATCCAGTGGGCGGTTAGCAGTATCACGTCCATAAAGGGGTGATACAAAACCTACATTTTCTTGACCTTGCAAGACCTTAGAGGATCTTATAGAATCCTCAAAGTCCAAAAACCCACCGCCTCCTGCTGCAAGAGTACATACACAATTTACAACATGCACAAATCATTACGAGTGAAGGATGAATATATTGGTATCAAAATAGTAGCACTTGTACCAGCGACAGGGTAATCAGGTGGGGTACCCTGCAGACTTGTCCGCAGTTTCTTCAGCCTTGGGGAGGATTGAATGTTCAAGGGTGGGAGAGAAACAGACCGGTCGATTTCCCAAGGGGAAACTCTTTCTTGATGGTCACTCCCAATATCTTCATCCCATCTGACCTGTCCAAACATATAAAAATGTGTTAAAATTACAGTTAACTTTTGGGTTTATCACAAACATGAAATGATGCAAGTGTTTTGCATAGATCAGTAAAATGTGATGGTAGCAGTATATTTTAATGAAGTCTATCATGATAACAGGACTAAGTGAGGGTGTCTTTTTGAGTGAGTTTCATCAATTACTTGGCTCCCTCAGAATTAAATGATATTGATACATCAACCCTACAGTCTGGTTCGTCTGGATGTATGTATGTATGTATGTATGTATGTATGTATGTATATGCACACACAGACGTAGTATCATAGGTTAGGATGATACAAAAAGGAGAATCAGAAAGTAGTATTGCTAGACATTCCATCTTGTATCCCTACCTATGATGTAGCAATTAGTAAATAAATACATATTAACGATGATTTAATTCACTTGCCTATGTCAGGTAAGTCTGATTGTCAAATCATAGGTTAGAATCAAGGTGAATTGATATAAAGTTGGGAAGTATAGCATTACTCAAAATAAAAACCAGGATTGTCTAGATAGAAATGGTAGTATAAATATAAGGAAATATTGGACACCGTAGTCCTGGATACTGATAACATTACTGAAAAGCTCACCATGAAGCACCTCCATTTTGAGTTTGGCCATCGATAGGGATCCAAGTCACTCATTCCAGTTACTACACCATTACACCTGCAAGAAAGCAGAAATAGTATCATATTCTGAGGTTAATCTTTAACAGTAAATTTTGATTAATATAATCAACTTGCAGAAGACCTCCTGTCTGGTGAATCATCCACTTCAAATCTCATTTTGAATCTGGTGCCAACGCATACTGGATTTGTGATGCTTTTCACATACTTTTGGTATGGTATGACAAACTCTGCGTGACTGGCCCTGCATTTCAACATTTTGAAAATTTAGGATCTCTTCTCACATTAAGCATACGGTCGACTTGGCACAGAAATGAATGATTTAGAATCAGTGACGACTAATTTGGATTCCCACTCAACATTCATAAATACAAGCTCTTACTATGAATTTTCAAAACATTCAATGAGGTGAAAATGCTTCATATAATATATTTGCATGCCAATATGTACGTTCTTGTTCAATATTTCAACCCAGATATAATTTAACATTTTTCATGTCATTTTTTTTTTCCCTAAAGAAAAGAAATTCTAAATCATTAAACCTATTTCATACATTCCAAGGGTTTCTGTGAACTCTAGATAAAGCACCCTATGGGCTAGTGCTTTCAAGCTCTGTACTTGATGCACTATGGAGATAATACAATAAGAGAACAATAGGCATAAATCATGCATGGAGTTCACGAATCAGGGTAGCAGTGCCACTTGTGTTTACACTATTTAGATAATTAGATTTGGTTACCAGTCTAAAAAATACTGACTTATGAGCACATGCTTTTCAAAGAGAAACACTTGTCAAGAGGCATCAAAATCTATAAATCCATGCTATCCTTGAATTTCCAGGCCACAGCTTCACTACCTTAGGGTATGATATTACTTCTAGTATTGAAATCCCTTTTTCCTTTTTCGTGGGAAACACGTGTACTCAAATCATCAAATGGCATAAACCTGATTTGGTTAAGGCAATCAAGTTCGCAAACAATTATGAAATTATTATACTGTAACTGTTATTCTGATATCATCTCTCGGCATGCATAGGGATTTAAAGAGAATATTATTCGTGGAAACATTGGGAGAAGACCAGGTAAGGACAATTTGAAATTATATTCAAAATGCAAGCACTGAACTCTTAATAGCAGGGTAATACAACATGAATGAAAGCCCAACACGAAGCAAATATCTGCAAACCAACCACTCTAATTAAGCTACATCAAGAAATAAGCAGATGGTTTTCATTCAAAAGAGCCTGTCTACAAGAATTCGGCGACACCCCGAGAAAACAGAAAAGAACACAATTTAGAAGTGAGACTCACATGCTTGTGCTAAAGATACTAGCTAATGTATAATAGGTTCCTGCTAACGTGTGTCCTAGAAGCACACTTTAAGGGGGCATTTAACATTCCAAATAAGTTAATAACAAAACATTTATTTATCTCGAGGCCTGAGAGTCCGAGCAATTTTCCTTTTACCTGATATCCCCCCTTAACTCCTGACACCTCTAAACACAATTTGAATAAAATTCAGTTTCATTCACTATGGAGTGGTTAGTCTTACACAGACTTTTATTAAATTGAAACCAAAGCTTGAAGGTCAATTAAATTCAGTACATTGAATTACATTCACTATAAATCTCACCAAGAAATGATTCTCTGCAAGAAGTTGCAACTGTTTACAGTGATGGAGTCAAAGGCCTATAATAATAATCACGTTTCAACGTGAATTTCATTTTCTTCATAAAAAGTCACGGTCATTTACCTTGGACTGTAGAAAACATGAAACATGCTTTTGGTTGATATAGCATTAGCCACTAGTGAAAGAGCATTTGGATAGGAATTCTGAAGAACAGATTCAGGAAGACCGTTTCTAGGTCGAACAGCTCGTCTAATTCCCAACCTCAGCTCTCCATTGTCACCCCTGCAAGGAGCACAGTAAAATGTTTGGATAAGTTCAAATCAGAGCATTTAAATATGGATTGAAAAGGGAACTTTTCAAGTTTTGTATGCATCAATTTGGAATTTCATTTTGCTTTGTTCTTCATTTCAACAAACTTGACATTTGTTCATTTCTTCCCATGCATTTGACATACGAGCAATTTTGAGGAGGCATAAAGTGTTTCCTTTACCGTCAAGCAGTAATGCTTATTTTCCGTCATAATTCTTTCTCTTCTTTTTTTTTTTTTGATAGGAAACAAAACTTTATTGAATTAAATAGAAACGGGTACAAAAACAAATGTGACATAATTCTTTCTCTTCTTGGCTAATTAACATATTCAAGAACTCCAATTAACAACAAACGGGACAATTACAGTGTGGTGTTTTACACGCATCATTATAATTTCAATCATTTTATACCTCAAAAACAGCACTGCATCCCCTGAAACAAGACTCTTTTGGCTCACAAAGATACTCCATCCTGTAGTAAGCAGATGTCGCCTTGGCTGGCCTAAAACACAATAAAGAAGCAAATGTATCAGTATTCCTTCAGTTAAACCAAAACGAAGAAATTTCATCAACATTACCTCTATAAATATGCCGAAATCTCCATTCCACTCCATGCAGATCCTTGGCAACAAGCTCTTGTGAAGGCCTCTGCTGTTTATAGTCCTGAAACAAAGCAAACACCATTACTTTTACAAACAACTCTCAACTAAAATCTGTTAACTAATCCGCCATAGAACAGCAAACAACACAACATCACACCAGCGGAGGGAAACAATCTTCGGCAGCTCTACGAGGCACAGAGAACCCTCCATGTGTGCTGGTATCAGAAGCCGTAAGCGTTTTGCAGAACATATGAGGGGTTGATTTTGTTGGTGATCCTCCATTCCCATCCTCATCCACACTCAACTCTTCAAGCTCTTTGCCCTCTGAATTTGGTCCAAACAACTATACAAACACAATAACCAAAATTGAAACCAAGAGATAAAATTTTGAGCAACCAATTCAAACTCAACAAACAAACAATCTTAAAAGTAACAAATTACAGGTCCTCCTTGCTAAGAACTTAAAAAAATTAACTCCAAAAATTATTAAAAAAAAATCATTTTTTCATCATGTAACACCACTAGTACTAACTAACTACAAAGCAATATGAAAAAGCAAAACAACTAGAGCATAAATTGAAAAAAAAAAAAATCATACCTCTGGTTGAGGAAGCAAAGTGACCTGTGTATAGACCTCATCATTCTCCTTATTAGCCTGTTACAGAACATTAGTCACAATCCAAATGAAAATGTAGAAAGAATCCAATCTCAAAAGGAGTTACTTACCAGTAGCTGGACATCCACAACTTTGCAAAAGATTTGAGGTTGAAGATCGAAGTTGGAACCTTCAAGAGGTGGATAAGAAGAGGAAGAGGCCAGTTGCTCCAAGTGACCCTGTGGGAAGTAGACAACTACATTCCCTTTCTTGGGGAGTGAAGTGAGAGGACCAGCACAGGCATGCCAAAGCTCAAAGT
Source organism: Dimocarpus longan (assembly GCA_022984855.1). Taxonomy (NCBI): domain Eukaryota; kingdom Viridiplantae; phylum Streptophyta; class Magnoliopsida; order Sapindales; family Sapindaceae; genus Dimocarpus; species Dimocarpus longan. The sequence continues at coordinate 1,393,136 of CM041024.1, read as the reverse complement.
AGATAGAAGAAGACAGAGGAGAAGAGCCTGAATTTGAAGAACAAGAAGAAGAAGAGGAGGAGGACAAGCAATGAACACAGCCACTGTTCTTCTCACAATCCCCATTGCAAAATGCATGGTTCAGATCAATTTCCATGAACACCCTCCCTTGTAAGGAGAACACAAAAGTGGTTGTCTTGTGTCTTCTCTCCCAAATAGTACTTACTATCACACCCACATAACCAAAACCACCAAAGAAGAGGAGAGAGCCTATGTATGTAATCAAGTAATGTAAACAAGAGTACCCACAAAGCTAAAATATAATAAAAATCATATCTTTGAACGATAATAATAACCATAAAAGCTAAAACAGGAGAAAGAGTGCAAGAAGTTGAATAGAAAAAAACAAGAAAGTCATGTTAAGACTTGAAAAGATGAGATGGATAGAGAGAGAAGGAAAGAGAGTGTGTGGGAGAGAGAGAGAGAGAGCATCAAATAATAACAAGGAACTCAAAGTATGATTCCTCTCCCATTTGCAGGTACTGAGAAGAGGGAGCAGGAGAAACAGGAGACATAGACAAATGCATATAGAAAGAACAGAAACAAAAGTAGAAAAAAGCCAGTGTGGGTGGTGGCTTTTTGGACTTAAGACTGTTGTTAGAAAGAGAGAGAAAGACTGTGTTGGGTGGAGGGGACAGGCTAAGACACGAACACAACCCACAATCCCCCACCCCTCACTCTCAACTTTTTCTTCTGCTGCATTTTTTTATTACTATTAACAATAATTTTTTTCACTATTTACAAAGACAAAATGGGAGCTTTCATTCAATGAAATGTAATGTGTAATGCAATGCACAATGTATATACTGTGCATCAACCAAACAAAATCTATATTTGTAACTTTCTCTATTCCCCCCAACAAAAACAATGCGAAAACTTCAACAACAAAAACAAAAACTAAGCTATTAGATTTCATTTCATGTCTTAGAAGCTGAACTTGTCAAATTGAATTATCAGTCATCACTGTTGTACTAAAGTCCCATTCATTCACGAACATGTTGAATGTACAGTTAGTTACATAACTTGTATGTATTCATAAAATAATAGATGGAAAACTACATAAATACCTCTCGGAATGGGCATGATTTCACGAATATATAATTTCGGGATATTCTTACATAAACACTATTTAATGTTTTATTAATGTTTAAACTACGTCATCTATCATAATAATATTCTATTATTTTTTCTTATGATGAAAAATAAAGAATTAAATTTAAATAAAACTATTCATATCTTATACTCTTAAACGGTTAAAAACCAAATAATGACATGTTATGATCTATTGATCATTGCTAGTCAAATGTATTAAAAGGTTAAATCACCTTTAATTTTTCTTTTTGTAACTACAACATTTATGATATTGTGTAATCATATCTTATGTTCATGTATATATCAAATAAGAGGTTTATGAACATTTGTGTAATTTAGCCAAGTGCAAAAGATGTTAAAATATATATGAAGAATGGTCCAAGAAGAATGGACCAACTTTTGGGGGTAAAATCTTTTTCAGTTTGGTGTATTTATTCAGTGTACGTGGATTCATTAATAAAAATAAAGTTAGAGAGAGAGAGAGAGGGAGAGGGAGAGGGTGTTGTCAATGTTAAAAACGGAGGGCCTAGAGAGTTTTTGGCAGCAACTATCATGGGCGTGTTGTTCGTTGTTAGGACTCAGTGACTCAGAGAGAGGCAGCACAGCAGTCCACTCTTTTACAATCTCAAGTCTAATCACTCTTTGTTCCTTTTTATTTCCCCCCATCCATTTTCTCCCACCTTTTCCTTCTTCTAGCGCGTGACTTCTTGTTTCTGTCAACTCCTCATCTTTATTTTCTTTGAATTTTTTTTTTTAAAAAAACAACTAAACAGATAAATTTGATTAAATCATTTATTTATAAATAAATAAATATAAATTATGGTTAGTTTATATAAATACATTCCAATGATTTGATCATTAGTTGTCCAGTAGCTGTTTTCGTATAATTAGTATACATATATTGTATAGTTATAGTTAGTGACAAGAGCTTGATTTTTAATTTTGAAATTTTAGTTTTTGTGCACCTTTTTTATTCGATGACTAGGATTAGTCTAAGAAAAAATTGAAATCTACCGAAATAGGAACATTGGTGTGATACGATCCAAGAAGCTGTTTTCAAATATGAGTGATCCATCTACACGGAAGTGAAAGAAAAATTTATACGAGGATGGAAAGACAATCCACACAAAATATGAAATAACATTTATTATTAAACGTCACAGGGCGTTGACCCATGCATTTGGGAGCATGAGGGCAACCGGTGCACTAACTAAAGGCGCCAGTTGCCATTGACTTGTGTACCTTTTTAAATTATAATTCTTAACTAATACTCATACTTTTAATTCTTATAAAATTTTTATAGAAGTGTAAATTATATTATTATTATTATCGACTTAAGCTTAGTTCATTACTGAGTTGAATGAATATTCTCTTCCATCAAATCATATTCTCTTAATATTATATTGATAAATTAGTTAAACTTATTTAAAACTATAATTTTTTTATATCATTAACGAGTCATTCGTGTCATTTAAAGTTACCAAAATATAATTACCAATAAAAATATGTATATTTAATCAAATAAATTATTTAACTTTTTTTTTTTTTTGACAATCATGACTTTAAGTTGAGTGTTTTAAATTATATTTCATAAATTCTTTTTACATATAAGTGATTTTTATGTATTAGCTTTTACTTTTTTAATATATTACGATACATGCAAAATTTTTTGGAGCAGTGATGACTCAAGTTTATAATTTATATATATATATATATGAGCTTAACAGTAGATCAACTGAACTTACCTTTATTTCTCAATAAAAACTGTATTTACTAAAAAAAATTATGATACTATTTACATATGCTCTAAACATGAAGATAACTCAATATATACACTTTTTTTTTTAGCTACACTCAGTACATACTCCTCCAACCTCTTATGTGAGGCACTACTAAAATTTCTATCTAATTATGATTGTTATTGTTATTGTTATTGTTATTAATTTGCAGATAATTGTGGGAAGTGAGGAAAAGAGAAAAGAAGGAGCGTGGGGTGGAAGCGAAATAAGGGCGATTGTAAAAAAATAAAAGAGAGAAAGTTGATGATATCGGTTGGCCTGCGCCTTTGGCGCTGCGGAATAGGAACCACCACATACATTCCTCTCTCACACTCACACCTCGATTTTCCCGACCCTATTGACCCTTCTTCTTTCACTTATTTACTCACCTGCCCCTCCCTCTCCATCGCGCGTGCACCGCGCCCCTCACCACCATTTGCATTTGCATTAGCATCCGTGTCTGCATTGCTCTTCATTTTTGGTAGATTAGAATTCCATTCATGCCTTTCAAAATTAAATATCATTTGGTAAGGTTTGAATATCTATTACCACAGATAAAAGTTAATTATGTATACAAATTATAGTTGATAAATTATACAGTATATTGATTTTGAGTGGGTCTCGTTAGTCAACTTTCTTGAAATCTAATAATTTGTGTCATGCATAAATCAAACAAAGAGAACATGGGTAATCTTGACACCAATAGAGTACCGATTAAAGACACTCTGATACTCAGGTCGGTAAACTGATTATAATATAAGAAAATGTAATAATTATAAAGCGTCATCAGATTGGAGGGAGTGTGCTGAAGAAAGAAAATGATGAAAAACTATCAGAATCTTGATTCTCTTTATCTAAAAATTTTAGTGGCTCGCAAGAGATGAGTAAGAAGAGTGAGATCAGCCTCTATTTATAAGTAAAAAGATGTTATGGAAACTTATTATAGAGTAAATGTCTTAGTTAATAGTATGTCGATTATAAAATTTAATGTCATATCGGTTATAGAGTTTAATATCATAGTTAATAACATGTCGGTTACAAGATTTAATGTCATTATTTATGACATGTCGATTACAGAGTTTAAAATTATGATTTGTGATATGTGGATTATAGGGTTTAATATCATGATTTATGACATATCAAGTACAGAATTTAATGACATGATTAATAATATGTCGGTTACAGGGTTTAATATATCACTTCAAGAAATATACCTTATTTAGGCTGGATCAACTAAGTTTCTGGAGTATCATTTTGTAATATGCATTGAGACATTAGTTTGGGTTGATCGACGTATTAGACTAGTCTATCTCAACAAACTTTTGACTCTTATTTTGGGTATGAGGTTTTTGGCAACTGCACAAATTATGATATTAATTAGACAAAAATTAATCTCCAATCCCATAAAAGATAGGAAGATAGGTAACTACCTATACTAAAAATAGCTTCTTCCTCTTTTTTCACTCAATCAATTATGTCGTACTTAAATACATGTTACTATTAAATTTCGAAATTTTTATTTTATTATCTTTTAAAAATATTATATTTTAATTTGGATGTGCAGATAAAATTTTTATATGTATACCAATCCATCGATATATGTTAATACATTACTTAAAATATACATATACATATATATATATGCTGATACATATATAAAGCTATGTTTAGAGTAAATGTATACCGTTTCAAAAATAATGATGACTGTTATTATTTTTATTTTTGACAACGTACTGTTATTAAATTTGACTTCTAAAAGTTAAAAATATGTATAATATTAATTTTTTTTAACATTATATGCAATATACCCATTCACATCTCAATCATTTTGAAGTTAAATAAAGATTCTCTACTACCAAGTAATATTGGTTAAATTTTTTTATATAGTCGTTCTACTCGTATTGGTTAGAACCACCCATAATTCAAAAGGTTAATTCAATTCTTGTTTTTATTTTTATTTTGTCAATGAGTAGTGACTAAATCTTATGTTAATGAGATATTTGTCAAAGACAAAATCATTTTAAAAAAAAAAATCATATAAACTCGAATTATAAAAGGACCTTTTTTAATATATAAAACCCTCCTAGTCATGACTTAAACATAAAAGGTTTTAATCATTTTTCAAAAATCTTCATAACTTAAAAACGATTATTTTCGTGTTAATAGAAAGCGCTTTTTCGTTGCAAAACACTTTGAATTGCTTTTCAAATACTTTAATAATTAGACAACACTTTGAACAAATTCATGATGACTATTTGCAAATGAAGAAAAACAAAAGGAAATAGAAAAAGAAAGAGGTTGCTCCTTATTTTGGGAAGTGTATACGTATGTGTAAAATATAAAATTCAATGCGTTTGTACTGTCACGCTCCAGACCTGCACGTGAGAAAAGTAAAAGCTTGCAAAACACAAAACAAAAAAAAAAAAAAAAAAACAGCAACTGAGATGTCACACCAAAACTTGTCGCCAAACAAAACATGATAAGACTCGCTTTATTAAAGCGAATGCTGTCTTCTTATGCAAACTGTGCCTGTTTGTAACCCTGCAAATATAATAAATATCCATTTAACTTATTATATATTTTCACTTACTTACCCTTCCCTCAATTTTTATTTTTTATTTTTTATAATCGAGACCATTTTATATAATAAGATGTTGTGACACGACCGGATTACTCACTCAAATCATATCATATATCATAATAACATAATATTATTAGGCTAAACTTAATAAAACCCTTCAAAATTATATAAACATTGGCGAAATTAAGAGCAAACCCAAATCATACTATATATATTATGAAAATAGAATATTTATGTAAGATAATGTGAAATTATTAGGTGGAGGGAGCATATATGATAAAATAAAACTTTAACAAGATCTTGTTTGGTATGCAAGATTGAATTGAATTATTTTAATGGGAATTAGATTAAATTAAATAAATTTATCTTATGATATATTTGGTATAGTATAAAATTGGATTAAAAATAGTACTTTTTATTATTCAGTGTATTACAGAGTGAATCAGACACAAAATAATTATTATCATATCATTTTAATAAAATAAAATTAAAAATAATTGAATTACTTTTTAAAGAAATAAATATATTTTAAAATAATTTTTAAAATGATATTTATTCATAACTATTATTGAAATATATTATTTTTATTATTTTAATACAAATATATTCAAAAGATAAAATTAAATCTAATGTTTATATCAACAATATAAAGAAACTAAGAAAATTTAAACAATTAGTACTATCCCGTGCTCTTTGGTGGGTTAAATTTATTCTGTGAAAGTAAGATAAATTAATTGTATAAAATTGGAGAAATCCAATCCCATATAGTCAACAAATAAAGGATTAAATTGAAATTTATTCAATTCCAATCTACTTTTTTTGTTTTTTTAACAAACACATCCTAAGTGACATGATGAGAGTGAGCTTTAACGCTGAAGAAAAAAGAGTTTGTCTCGAAGTGTTTGTTTGGAGGTGCAGTGGGCTTTAATCGCCCGCATTCATCGTACCCTTCATCATATGTCTATGTCTCCCAAACCCCGATGTTTTACTAAAACGACCTCACTCTACACGAATTTTTCATGTCATTTTCTTTTTCCCATCTACCATTTATTTGTTTATTTGATCGTGTTTGATAACACGTGTTAATGGAACTATAATAGTTGATATTAGTGAAGGTTCACGTCACCATTTAAGTTAAACACAACATTCAAAGAAAGCAGGATTTATATGAATAATATTATATATTCTAATTTCATGTCTCTAGCTTAAATCTCTGTTTGATGATGATGTATTAATTGATGAATATTTATATTTCAATGAAATTACATTAAAATTTGGATGATAAGTTAGAAAATAAGTTATGATATTTCATCTTACTTGATTTTTATTCTTCGATTTTTTTTTTTTCCCTTTCCTCTTTCTCTAGTAAATATTAATTTTTGTCATATGGTCTTAAAGTACGTGTGTAAATATAATTTTTTTTTTTTATATTTATTTTCTCAACTACTTTTAGAAACTTTTTAACACGTGAAGAGTTAGAAAAATTATATTAAGAAATTGATGTTATTAATTGACAATGTCAATGCTGCTTAATCTGAAATTGACTATTTTTCTTGTCAATTAAGTAAAATACATGTCTTTATATAAAATTGTCATGTTTCATTATGACCTCGAGCAAGTAGTTACATGAATTAGTATGTTTCTTGACCTTTTTTGTTTTCATATTACAACTTATTCAAAGTTTGAATGAAAGATAAAGACTAAAATTTGGAAACTCAATAGTGTAAATATAAGAGACGTCACTTTGGTTTGACTTTAACGTATCTATATTTATTGAATTTTTGGTTATGAGTTTCATTTATTATCATTGGACCATATCTTAAATCCCCATTTGATTTTTTATTTTATTTGTATCCACGTGACTTAACTCTTATTGTTTTAGTAAATCAATAAAGCTTATATAAAATTAACCTCATTATAACTTCTAATAAATAAACACATTCTAGATGAAATTCCTTTTTTTTTTTTGTTACAGATTATATAGCTTATTATTCTGTTTGGTCTTGTCATTTATTTGGAAAACACTTTTGCTAAGGAACATATTTGGTCTGGTTTAATGGAAAGATACCCCGTTAAGTATATGTCTCACACTCTCCTTTTATACATATAAATATCAGAACTAATTTAATTTTTAATTATAAGAAACAGCAAAATTGTGTATTTTAATAAAATACTAAAATTCCCAAATGTATTGTTGATAGTAAAAGCATTCTCAACTCGATCGTAAATAGAGAGACAAGATGTGTAAAACCTAATAATCTTGTTTTTGACTAATGACTCTTCATAGAAAGTATTGATCATCCAAAGACAAGACTTTTTTTTTTAAAAAAATAAAAATAAAAAGCAAGGAGATAAGATTCTAAAAGAACAAATAACTCATAAATTTTAACCAAAAATCAAACATGGAACCAAAACTTTTAGCAGAGGCAGAGGAGACGGTTTAATTTGGCTGTATGTGTCTCAAGAAAGTGGAAGTGGGACCAAATTTGGGGGACAAATGGTATCCCCGTAATAACTACCCTCCAATTGGAGTCCAACATAACTGCTGCTATAATAACCGGGGAATCCAAAAAAAATAGTAAAATAGAATAAAAATTAAAGCATAATTGGTTACTTTTTTCATATATATATATATATATATATATTGTTGGTGTGGACAATATTTTTGTAAAAAAAAGTTGATGGCCAGATTGTCATCATATTATATGGATAATACCAAGCCTAAGAACAGCATTATATAGACAATAGATCTTGTGATTTGAGGCTAAGATTTTGATTTTAGAGCTTCCATTATCTTTTAATTATGACAAGGAAAGCTTGATTGTGACCCAACTCACCATTTCAACGAAAAGGAGAAAATATTCACCACAAAATTATAAAACCATATTCGCAAATTTGATTTGGAGTTGAAGTAAACTTGTATTTATTGTACGTACGACTCCAAAGAATTTTTTGAAATTTGAAGGATGGGAAGAAGAAATTAATTTTTGACATGACCTTACACAACCAAAAAAAATTAATTCGAAAGTTAGTTTATATTTTTAATCATTTATTGGATATGAAAAGATTAATACCATTCAATATTATAGACAAAATCAGATATCAATTAATGATGACGTAAAATTGATACAAAAAGTCTTACAACAGAGAGGACGTATGTTGTTAAGGATTATTAAGTTTTGTCCTAATATCCAACTTGAGGATTTTTTGGGGTAGTTGGGAGATAAAAAGAGGTAAAGGGTCAATTTGTGGGGGGACAAATTGGGTTGCAACGATTGAAAGGTGTTGGAAGAGTAATTGTGTCAATTTAGACACCCACTTCCATCATAATTAATGCCCCGAAAGAATTTGTTTCATATTTGCTCCCCTCTCATGGTGCCTAAACCCTACTTTACTAATTGTTTGGTCTACATTTGTTTCCCCACAAGTCCAGAAAAGTTTTCCATGTCCATGATTCCAGACAGATTGGAAAATGTGATCCCTCTTCATGTGAATTGTTTCCTGGGATGGATTAGATTTTGATTTTTGAGGTAGGAATTAATATTATAGAATTGTTTGGTGAGATTTTTTGGAATTGTTTTAAAACTGTTTTTGTAGAATAAAAAAATTAAATAATTTGTATAACTTTAGATGGGAGCATGTCTTTCATAGTGAAACTTGAAAATTATATATATATTTAAAAAAAAAAAAATTATGGCAAGTTTTGTTTAACCGTATGTATTATTATTTTGAAAAAATATTAAAAAATTTATCATTTACACCAATATTTTCATCAAGACATAAGCTTTCAATTTCGAATTTTCAAGATTTGACAATTTGTTAAATAGTATTTTTGTTTTTTGTTGTTTTTTCTTAACTTGGGTTAAAGAGGTTTGAACTTAATCAAGTTTTAAATCTCGATTTTATTGAGAAGTATGGTTATCTATCAAACTATACAAACGATCGTTTTGGTAGGGTATTTTTGAATATTATATATGAGAGCAAATATGTATACGAATGGTTGTGGTAGTACATAGTTATATAAATTAAATCTCATAATATTAAAATGATATTAAATCCTAATTGAGTTTAAACCATTTCTTTATTAAAGTGCAATTTATATGTTCTGTACTAAACTCCCTTTTTAATACTCAAATTTCAATTTCAAGAAATAGAAAATGATTCTAAAAATGATATTCAACTAGTCCTAATTTCCACTCACTTATCATTATTCTTGTATATTCTCAACATCTCTTCAAAGGTAGTTATAACATCATCTTCAACTTTTCAGTCCAACAAAATTTCCATGCCGTCTTATCTTTAATACCAAGTTTTTATCATTATTTTTACACTGTTTTTTCAATCACCCTTATTACCTAAAAATAGGTAACATTAACACTCTTGTTGATTTATAAAACTTGTGACATACCAACAATTAACAAATTTCTTTTTTGGAGAATATTTACAAATTTCTCTCACATCTTCTTGATTTATCTATTTGTATGGTTCCCAAACCCCTAATTCTTGGGCCCAGTGGGCCACCAACATCATTTGAGACAACATCTTTAGTCAATTTTAGCTCAGTAATAATATCCGCGGCACCCCTCTTATTTTTGTATGTACACTCTATTTTAAAAAATTTTCCGCCAACAAAAACAATACGATTCTCTTGAGTATCAAAACAATAACAATATGAATTAAAACACGAACCAGTGTCCTATCCCGCTTGACCTCCATTGTTCCTTGGACCAATTCTAGCAATAAAAAAAAAAAAAATTGTTCAAAACATGAAACATGTTAATAGTATCAAAACAATAAGAAACCGTAGTAGATTTATGATACGTAATAGCGACGAAATTTCTTGGTGAGGCCAGTCTTTGATTGAATAGGTCCGCTTCTAACCACCGAAGAAGTAAATGGGCCGACATGTTCAGGATAGCATCAGGGAAGGGGCTGTCCAACTTTAAACTGTGTTTTGTCCCACATGTTGGCTGCTTTGATTCCACATACAAGTTGTGTTGGTGTGTTTCATGTGTTTTGGGCCTGGTCTGTGTTTGCTGTGGGCCTTCCCTTTTGTAATGATGCAGCGTGCGTGGAGTTTTGTCTGTGTCTCATGTCTAGGGGGTTTAGTAGTCCTAGTACCTTGTTTCTTGCCAGTTGTCATCACGAAAGTTTATTGGCTGGTGTAATTGAAAATGAAATTAACATCTTCTTGTGAGTTCTGATAACGGTGAGATTCGCTCTCCAATTTTATTAGTATATGGTAATAATTGTTACTAATTAAGCTAGTTGATATGTACAATGTATCTTTCAATTGCGTTTAAATGGAAATCAAGTTCGATAAGAACGCGATACAGCCCACGAAGCTGTATGGGCCACCGCTAGCTTGGACTCATCCTCTTTGTCATGTGTAGGTGATTTTGACATGAAAGTTGACTAGTCCCTCGGGGAGGCCCAATTCCAGCTTTGTGAAACTTAACGGTTTCACAGCATATACTTGACTAAGAAGATCTCAATCAATAGATTGAAGAAAATGATAAGGATCGAAATCTTTTGTCTTTATTGTAAATAACACATTTGGAGTATTCTCACACTAAAGCAATTTTTTTTTTTTAATTATCGATACTTGTTCAAAGGACAACCGGGATCAAACGGAATAGGACATTAGTGGTACGGTCGGAAAAGTTTGATTTTTTGTTTTTAAAAGGATTGGAACCAAATATTATTGAATGGAATCAGCTTGTACGTAATGGTCAACGAAATCAGAACAATGAGCAAGCCAATTTGCATCAGTACAAGATAGTGCATGTCTGGCGAGCTTGTGAGCAACTCTATTATCAATAAAGGGAAGAAATATCCAAGGGCAACCCCCGAAGGGTGGAAAAGAAATTTTAATATCATCTGTTAAAGGGCTGCAGGCAGCAAATATATTCTAAGAATTAATAAACATAACAACCTTGCACACTCTACATGCGTAATTACAAAATCAGCTTGAACACAACCTAGGTGATCTCACTAGCAAACTATTACACTTACCAAGAGCAACATTAATATTCATTTTCAAGTCATGCAGAGGTGGAAGATACCGTATAATGATACTAGGACTAAGAAACGAAGGTGGAACTACAGGTCGAGCATTAGATACTATTTATTTAATGATAAAGTAAAAGTTGTCATAGACTTTTAATTCATCTAATGTTCACTATTACTTAAGAATAAATGGATGTTAAAATCACAAAATTCTAATTTAATATAGTTTGATCATTTTCAAAAATTTGTGGTGTGGACAATATTTAAAAACAAAGATTAAATGCAAACAGTAAACTTTGTTGTTTCTTTTTTCTAGGCTATACCTAATTTGTACATTGGTATTTCTAAATTTCATCTAGATTGCATATCAAAAGCCCAAATTTTTTAAAATAAGTTACACTTGCAGCTACTCGGACAAACGACACTCATAGATGTGTATGCCAAGCAATCAGTTTCTGTTCATGTAAAGGTGTCAATCAAGCTGAGTGGCCCGAGCCCGGCTCTCGAATTGAGAGTCAAGCCCGTATTAATTATTCAAGCTCTTAAGTTGTGACTTGTGAGGGTCTAGCTCATCATTCAAAGTTCATGAATCCGGAGGACCAAGCTAGAAGGCTCCTCAATTTGGAAGTTGAAAAAAAATTAAATTATACATTTTAAAAGAGGGTTAAAGTTGAGCGGCCCATGCCGACAAACCCACTCCATGTGAGACTTATGGCAAAGGATGGGCCTCATAAAAATATTTGAGGCCCATTCCACATTTAACCCTCATGTTTCATTGGGCCTCAAAATTTTGTGCCGTGGGCCATGTCATCCAATTGATGCTTGAGTAGCGATATTTCCATCTTCCAAAAATTATATATACACTCTTTTTTGTTTGCACACACCATAATGATTTGTGCAATCTTGATTTAGATTGAACAAAGGGAAACAGATGAGTATAGTTCTCAGTCATCTTGCATGTAAGGTGGATCCACTTGTTGCTATCCATCAACACTTGGAGAGCACACAACCTGATTCAGATGAGAAACCGAAGAAAGGATGAACAAAACTGGAAAGAAGAAGAAAAGAAGGGGGGGTGGGGGGGCGTGGTGGGTTGGGGTTGGGAATCAGAAAAGGCTTCATCGGAATCTCAATCTATGGATAGGTGACTTGATTTATGAGCTTTCATTCATCTACCTTTTCATGAGCCAAATATATTCAAATCGAAACCTGAAAAATTTTTATTGCCTAAATTTTATACAGTATTGAGCTTATTTATAGGTTAGATTTGTTGAAACTTGTAGCATGAATGTCCCTTCCCGGGATTTTTTTTTTTATTAATATCTGTCCTGATAAAGTTTTTAAATTTTTTATGGGATTTGCAAACAAAAGGGATATATATTCAATTTTTTAGGCGTGAAAACATCGCCACTCTTGACACTCATGTTCATTTATAATATTATGCATAATTTTTTTTTTTAAAAAGAATATATTAACATAATCTTTATATATATATATACATATAAACAAACAAACAAAAGAAATTAAAAACAATAAAGTGACACCATTTTTATCAAAATAAAATTTATATGGACAATAAAATAATAAAGATAGAAAACTTAGTTTGCTATCTTCCAAATTAAAAATATAAATTTTTGAGTCGTACGTATAATATATTAATTCAGTAAAATCTATTTAACACAACTCTAATCATTTGTATCATATTATCTTACAATTATTAACAAGAAATTATTAGATAAACAAACAATAAATCTCATAAATGTGATTTGTACATGGATTAGTTTAATGAGAACTTGTGTTTTTTGTTAAAAAGACTCATCTGCAAGTCGATGACCTTGAAATTATACACGAATATAGGTTTAATCAGATTATGGAGACACAGTTTCCTCCTGAAAAAGACTATTATATAAAAAAGGTGACAGACTTGACCAACTAGAGCCTTCGTTTCCGGAAAACAATAAACAAATAAGCAGCGGCTCTTTGCAGCTCGCTCTCTCTTCAACACGAACAACCACTGCTTTTTTTTCCACTTCTTCTCTACTCTTCGATGACAATTGCGGGTTTGTCTTTTTTGTTTTCTGGGAGAAATATTACGGGTTTTAGTTTGCTTTTTGAGTTATTAGCAGTGTGCTTTTGAGTTCATTTTTTGTGGCTGTTGTACCGATGTGCGTGCGCGCACATATATATATATATATATTTTTATTTATTATATTTAAATTAAATAAAAAATAATTTATTTTAGATTTTTAAAAGAAAAAATATAGCGGGTGAATTTAATTACTTCATTTTAACATTAAATTTAGGAGAGATGCTCAAAGTTATATATGAATATATAGGATATATCATGTCTAAGTATGTGATCATTAGATATATTGATTTTTTTCATAATTAATAGTTATTATTAATTATTTGTGTATAATGAAAAATATACGAACTTGAAACTGATATTGCCAAAATAAGTTTAACTTGAGAGGAGAAATACTCCCTCTATGTATCTTATTGATTCTGGAAGTGATCACTAAAATAGTCTTTACACATAAGTTTTAAATGCTCGCCATTTTATTTTGTTAAATTTCGTAGAATATTTTTATAATGGTCGGTTGTAGTACCAGTTGTGTCTACTATCCAAAAACTTAGATTTGATTTTTCAAAAGATAAAACCTCTCTTAAATATTACATAAAAATTTAAAACAAAAATAATTTTTGTAAAACCTCAAGTACTGAAAGTGTACGTTTTTGGCTAAATTCCCGAAGTATCGGATTGTCATTGGTGCATGAACAACGTGATTTTATCTAAATTTGAAAGAGAAGGATTGTGATTAAAAAAAAGTAAAAAACATATCATTTAACATAACTTAATGATAACATTAACAAATAATCATTAAACATAAGAAAAACATATCTTTCATTCCACAATAGGATCCACAGTATTACAAATCAGATAACAATCATTGGACGGAAAGTTACTTATAACGAAAACCAAATTGAGAGTATCTATATGTGTATATTTTATTATGTGTTTCTGATAGTACCTTTCATTCTATAGTAGAATCGATAGTATCACAAATCAGATAACAATCATTTGACGGAAAGTTACCCATAACGAGAGCCAAATTGAGAGTATCTACGTGTGTATATTTTTTTCTATGTTTCTAATACAGAAAGAAAAAAGAATGTTGTTTTTCACCAACAAATAACTTTATCACCTTGTGTTTTGATCAGTTTTCATACACTTTAAATACTGGTCGTTGATTAGGATGAGTATAAAAAACTGATTAGCAGTTATTCACATAACTGCAACTTCTTTTATTTTTTATATTACATCATTTTATTTTACTTTTGAGATGAACAAACAAACTCTTTGGAACATTGTGGCCGGCCCGATCCAATTTCCAACAGATTGTTTCTTTTATTTTTTCTTGAAACTCGACAGATTGTTTCTTGTGAAAGTTAAAACCTGAGACAGCATCCAGAGTTATTTTGTAAACAAGGAATAAAATTTGAATTTCATAATTGTAGAGAATGTACTCTTTTTATGGGAAAAAAATAATAAAAAAGAACCCAGGATTTATTTGTGCATCTGTGATTGCCATTTAAGTAGTCTTTATTTGTTAGTAGAAGATTCGAACCAAGAATATTGTCAATGAGTCTAACTATTGTGTGTATACTTATTCATTTTGTTTTTGGGAAATGATGACAGTTTAAACAAAGTGTCGAGCAATTTGCACAAGAAAACATTGCTCCTCATTCTGCAAATATAGACAGGACAGATTCATTTCCAAAGGTTGTATGGTATAATTGATTCAACCCTTTTTTCTCTCAAGTCTATGATTCCAATTTGTCCTTCTGATTGCATATCCATGTTCTTCTTCCAGGGAATTAACTAATGGAAACTCATGGGAGATTTCAATCTCCATGGAATCACTCCACCAGGTAAAAACTTATTATTGCACTAGATCGTCTGCATGCCTTTCTAACATTTGTGTCACTCTAAGATCCTGAAAACTAATTCTTGCTCTCTCTTGTAGAGGAATATGGAGGATTAAATCTTGGTTACTTGTATCACACGTTAGCCATGGAAGAAATTAGTCGTGCTTCAGGGGCTGTTGGCCTCTCTTATGATGTCCATTCTAACGTGTACCTCAATCAATTTGTAAGCTAGAATTCCAAGAATTAACCTGAAGCAATATTTGTGTCTCGATATGATATATTTTTATGGTTTTGTAGGTGGGGCACGGAAATCCTGAACAGGAACAGAAGTACTTGCCAAAGGTTGAGTTCCCATCTGGCTCATCTATACATAATTTCTGGTGTACCATTTTCGACTTATTTTGAACCAATCAATTGTGTGTTGGTTTTGTGAAGCTTATAAGCGGAGAGCATGTAGGAGCCCTTGCAATGAGTGAACCCAATGGTAACTTCAGCCTCCAAATCTTCTAAGGCCTTTATTGTGGTTTTGTCAGGTAATTAATCAACCGACTAGGTGATGATGTCAATTGTTCTCTGCAGCTGGCTCTAACGTTGTTAGCATGAAACGCAGAGCTGATCACGTACCTGGGGGTTGTATTCTTAATAGGAACAAGATGTAGTGCACTAATGGTCCGTCTGCTCAGACGTCGGTATTTTGTTAATATATTACTTCTCTTTTTCTTATGTTTTTATATATTCATCTATCTAATGCAAGTATATATTAATTTTTTTAATAAAAATTTCTTTTGATTATTTGTACTTATCTATAATCTGAACCAGATTGTTTATGCAAAAACGGACATCACAGCTGGCTCGAAAGGAATCAAAGCATTTATCATTGAGAAAGGAATGACAGGGTAACTGCACCAAAACTAATCAGTTATTAACTGTTTAAATTTTGACACATGATGGGATGGAAACATAAGAATTCGTTTTTCTTGCAGAATAAGGCAGCAGATATTATTCTTTAAATGATGTTGTTTGAGAAGCATCCATTTAAATAAAGTACCCTTGAACAAATTGGAATGATTTCCTCTCACTTATTGATCTATATCCCTGTAATCATAGAAGGACGAATGGCATTTGGTTTTAAAGTGTCTATTGGTTTTGCAGATTCAGCACTGCTCAGAAGTTGGACAAGCTAGGGATGCACGGAAGTGAATGTTGGGTTGGGTTCCCTCATATGTAGAGGCCCAACAAGTCTCAATAGGTTAAATTGAGCCCATATGGAAATCCTAAGGCAATTAGGAATCATAACCCTAGTTTAATCTTATTTCCTTGATCATTATAAATAAGAGAAGAGAGGGTTTGGTGGCTGGTGAGAGTTTAGGTTTTTTGGTGGCAGAAAACAACACAAAATCAAGTGTGAAGAAAGAAAATCGTGTGGAAGAGAGGAGGAAAGAAAAGAGTGAATTTTCTGTACAGAAATTCACTCCGCGCAGTTTCGGAGTTGTTGCGATATCTTTTTCGTTAACCGTTGGATCGTGCTGAAATTTGGACAGCACATTCATCTCTTCTGGATCTTGATTCTGAACGGTGGAGATCAGAAACGGAGTTGTCGTTTGTGAGATATACAGCCCGTAACAGAGCTGTCACGTTTTGCGGTCACTGTCAGCGCAGCAGTTTTGTAAGACTGGTATCTCTTTCGTTCACCGTTGGATCGAGCTCAAATTTGGACAGTATACTCAGAACTCGTGATTCTAAATTCTGGACGGTGAAGATCGGATTTTGAGATCCCAATAGAGAGCGACGCAGTCCAGAACGTTCTGCTGAGTTTGTGATTTTTCTCTTCACTTGTTATTTAAACTTAAATTTGTGTTATTAGGGAACCTAGATAATTGTTGCTCGATTTTGGTTCCTAGTTGATGTTAAAACAGTTTGTTACTCTCATCTTTGATTATTAGTGGAGATTTTTGGGTGGACTACGGTCCCGTGGTTTTTACTCCTCGCATTGGGGAGGTTTTCCACGTAAAAATTGGCTTGTGTTATTGATGCATGTGGTGGTGATTTAATTGCTCATTATTTGATCGTTGGTGATATTTATATTATGGTGGATTTGTGCATCACTTAGTGGTTTTCCATAGAATTCATTCAGGGGGAGAAAAAGTTCCGCTGTGCAATTTGCTTGTATTTGGTTTTTCTCCCATCAAAGTGGTATCAGAGCTTGGTTTCGAATTTTGTAATGATGAATATGGAGAACAATTTGAATCTAAGTAGAATGATTACTCTGAATGGTTCGAACTATCATATTTGGAAAGGAAAGATGGAGGATCTTTTGTATGTGAAAGATTTTCACTTACCTGTTTTTGCTACAGAAAAGCCTAGTGATAAATCTGATGCAGAGTGGACTTTGCTTCATCGGCAAGTATGTGGTTTCATTAGGCAATGGGTGAGTGATAATGTTTTGAATCATATCAGTGGGGAAACACATGCACGAACTTTGTGGGTCAAGCTTGAGGAGTTGTATGCCAGAAAAACCGGGAATAATAAATTGTTTCTGATGAAGCAATTGATGTATTTGAGATATCATGACGGTGCTCCTCTGACAGATCATTTGAATACATATCAGGGGATTATAAATCAGTTGGCTGGCATGGGTATCAAGTTTGATGATGAGGTACAAGCATTATGGTTGCTTGGTACATTACCGGACTCATGGGAGACTTTCAGATCTTCTTTGTCGAACTCTGCTCCGAATGGAATGATGACAATGGATTTGGTCAAGGGTAATATTCTGAATGAAGAGACGAGAAGAAAAGCACAAGGGTCTACTTCATCTTCATAAGTTTTGGTTACTGAAAGCAGAGGGAGAAGTAAAAGTAGGGGTCCGAAGAATAGAAGTCAACACAGAAGTAAATCCAATAAGTTTGCAAATGTTGAGTGTTTCTACTGCCATAAAAAGGGACACATGAAGAAAAATTGCAAGCAATTGGAAAGAAAAAATAAAAATGACACAAGCAAAGAAAAGAAGAATGAAAATAATAGCAATGATGACAGAGTTGCTACCACCATTCAGGAAGACTTTCTTTTCATGTATGATGCTGATTCCATTAATTTTGCATGCCATGAGACTAGCTGGGTGATTGACAGTGGTGCTTCCATTCATGCTACATCGCGGAAGGATTTCTTTACATCTTACACACATGGTGATTTTGGGAGTGTAAAGATGGGGAATGATGGCACGGCAAAAGTTGTTGGCATTGGAGATGTGAACCTGGAAACAGATAACGGCTCCAGGTTAGTTTTAAAAAATGTCAAACATATTCCTGACATTCGTGTGAATATTATTTCTACAGGTAAACTTGATGATGAGGGATACTGCAACTTCTTCAGTAATGGTCAGTGGAAACTTACCAGGGGTGCTATGGTTGTAGCCAGAGGTAAAAAGTGTTCTACCTTATATTTGTTGCAGGCAAAAATTTCAAAGTCCATCATCAATGCAGTTCAGGATGAAGACAAAGTAGAACTTTGGCACAAGAGGCTTGGACACATTAGCGAGAAAGGCTTGATTGTTTTAACCAAGAAAAAGCAGCTACCTGACATGAAAAACATACAGTTGAAGAGATGTTCTCATTGTTTAGCAGGGAAGCAGAACAGAGTCAGCTTTCACAGCTCTCCACCTATAAGGAAGTTAGGTATACTTGATCTAGTGCATTCAGATCTCTGTGGCC
This sequence comes from Dimocarpus longan, assembly GCA_022984855.1. Taxonomy (NCBI): domain Eukaryota; kingdom Viridiplantae; phylum Streptophyta; class Magnoliopsida; order Sapindales; family Sapindaceae; genus Dimocarpus; species Dimocarpus longan. The sequence goes on along the minus strand of CM041024.1, from coordinate 1,373,997 downwards.
CTATGAAGACGAGATCACTCGGTGGAGCCCTATATTTTGTGACTTTCATAGATGATCACTCGAGAAAGACTTGGGTTTACACCTTGAAGACGAAAGATCAAGTATTAGATGTGTTCAAGAAATTTCAGGCACTGGTTGAGAGACAGACTGGGAAAAAGTTGAGATGCATCAGAACTGATAACGGGGGAGAGTATACAGGTCCTTTTGATGAGTATTGTAGACAGCAGGGTATTCGACATCAAAAGACACCTCCTAAGACTCCTCAGTTGAATGGTTTAGCTGAGAGGATGAACAGGACACTAGTAGAGAGAGTGAGATGTTTGCTTTCACAGGCACAGTTACCAGGATATTTCTGGGGTGAGGCTTTGAGTACTGCTGTTCATGTTCTTAATCTCACACCGTGTGTTCCTTTACAGTTTGATGTACCAGATAGAGCTTGGAGTGGTAGAGATGTTTCCTATGATCACTTACGTGTTTTTGGGTGTAAGGCGTTTGTTCATATTCCCAAAGATGAGAGATCCAAGCTTGATATGAAAACTCGACAGTGCATCTTCATCGGTTATGGTCAGGATGAGTTCGGATATAGATTTTTTGATCCGGTTGAGAAGAAACTTGTAAGAAGCAGAGATGTAGTATTTATGGAAAACCAGACTATACAGGATATTGAGAAAGTTGGGAATTCAGTGTCCGATGACAATAATGGTTTGGTCGATTTGAGTTCAGCTTCTTCAACAAGTTTGCCAACACAGGTTGATGATCAGCAGGTTACAGTTGATACAGGTGGTTCCTCACAGGCAGAGGAAGAAATTGAAACTAATGAACAGGTGCAAATTCCTGATGCTCCATTAGATGTACCACTCAGGAGGTCTACCAGAGACCGACATCCTTCCAATCGATATCCTATAAGTGAGTACGTGTTATTGACTGACGGGGGAGAACCCGAGTGTTATACAGAGGCCTTGGAAGACGAGCACAAGAAGGAATGGCTTGAGGCTATGCAAGATGAAATGCAGTCACTTCATCAAAATCATACTTTCGAGTTAGTAAAGCTGCCTAAAGATAGAAGAGCTTTGAAGAACAGATGGGTTTACAGAATTAAGCATGATGAGCTTAGTACTCGACCTCGATACAAAGCCAGATTGGTTGTCAAAGGATTCAACCAGAGGAAAGGCGTTGATTTTGATGAAATTTTCTCTCCAGTTGTGAAGATGTCATCCATCCGTGTTGTGCTTGGTTTAGCAGCCAGTCTTGATTTAGAGATCGAGCAGATGGACGTGAAGACTGCATTCCTCCATGGTGATTTGGAGGAAGAGATTTACATGGAACAACCAGAAGGTTTCATTGTAAAAGGAAAAGAGAATTATGTGTGCAAGTTGAAGAAAAGTCTTTATGGTTTGAAACAGGCACCGAGACAATGGTATAAAAAGTTTGAGTCAGTTATGGAAGAGCAAGGCTACAAGAAAACAACTTCTGACCATTGTGTATTTGTTCAAAAATTCTCTGATGATGACTTCATTATTTTACTGCTTTATGTTGATGACATATTGATTGTTGGCAGGAATGTTTCAAGAATTGATAGGTTGAAGAAGAAATTGAGTCAGTCTTTTGCTATGAAGGACTTAGGGCCAATAAAGAAAATTCTTGGCATACAAATTGATCGTGATAGAAAGTCCAAGAAATTATATATGTCACAGGAGAAGTATGTTGAAAAAGTACTTCAAAGATTCAACATGGACAAAGCTAAAGCAGTTAGTACTCCACTTGGTGCACATTTCAAGTTGAGTACAAAGCAGTGTCCTCCTACAGATGCCCAAGAAAATGACATGGAAAAATTTTCATATGCTTCAGCAGTCGGAAGTTTGATGTATGCAATGGTATGTACTAGACCAGATATAGCTCATGCTGTTGGTGTTGTTAGCCGGTTCATGTCTAATCCTGGAAAAGAGCATTGGAATGCTGTCAAGTGGATCATGAGATATCTTCGAGGTACTTCCAGTTTCAGACTTGGTTTTGGTGGTGAGAAGCCACTGCTAGTTGGCTACACAGATGCAGATATGGCAGGAGATGTGGATTCTCGTAAGTCAACGTCTGGTTATTTGATTATCTTTGCAGGTGGTGCTGTAGCTTGGCAATCGAGATTGCAGAAATGTGTTGCTCTTTCTACCACAGAAGCAGAATTCATTGCAGCAACTGAAGCTTGTAAAGAATTGTTGTGGATGAAAAAGTTTGTAGTAGAACTTGGTTTCAAGCAACAGAGATATGTGTTATTATGTGATAGTCAGAGTGCTATTCACCTTGGGAAGAATTCAACCTTTCATGCAAGATCGAAGCATATCGATGTGAGATATCATTGGATTAGAGATGTGTTGAATGACAAATTGTTAGAACTTGACAAAGTTCATACAGACGACAATGGATCCGATATGTTTACAAAGGTATTACCAAAGGAGAAGCTTGAGGCCTGTAGGATGATCGCCGGAATGGCGAACCCCTCCACATAATCGGGAAGGGGGAGATTTGTTGGGTTGGGTTCCCTCATATGTAGAGGCCCAACAAGTCTCAATAGGTTAAATTGAGCCCATATGGAAATCCTAAGGCAATTAGGAATCATAACCCTAGTTTAATCTTATTTCCTTGATCATTATAAATAAGAGAAGAGAGGGTTTGGTGGCTGGTGAGAGTTTAGGTTTTTTGGTGGCAGAAAACAACACAAAATCAAGTGTGAAGAAAGAAAATCGTGTGGAAGAGAGGAGGAAAGAAAAGAGTGAATTTTCTGTACAGAAATTCACTCCGCGCAGTTTCGGAGTTGTTGCGATATCTTTTTCGTTAACCGTTGGATCGTGCTGAAATTTGGACAGCACATTCATCTCTTCTGGATCTTGATTCTGAACGGTGGAGATCAGAAACGGAGTTGTCGTTTGTGAGATATACAGCCCGTAACAGAGCTGTCACGTTTTGCGGTCACTGTCAGCGCAGCAGTTTTGTAAGACTGGTATCTCTTTCGTTCACCGTTGGATCGAGCTCAAATTTGGACAGTATACTCAGAACTCGTGATTCTAAATTCTGGACGGTGGAGATCGGATTTTGAGATCCCAATAGAGAGCGACGCAGTCCAGAACGTTCTGCTGAGTTTGTGATTTTTCTCTTCACTTGTTATTTAAACTTAAATTTGTGTTATTAGGGAACCTAGATAATTGTTGCTCGATTTTGGTTCCTAGTTGATGTTAAAACAGTTTGTTACTCTCATCTTTGATTATTAGTGGAGATTTTTGGGTGGACTACGGTCCCGTGGTTTTTACTCCTCGCATTGGGGAGGTTTTCCACGTAAAAATTGGCTTGTGTTATTGATGCATGTGGTGGTGATTTAATTGCTCATTATTTGATCGTTGGTGATATTTATATTATGGTGGATTTGTGCATCACTTAGTGGTTTTCCATAGAATTCATTCAGGGGGAGAAAAAGTTCCGCTGTGCAATTTGCTTGTATTTGGTTTTTCTCCCATCAGTGAAACATAGAGCCTCAACTATCCGTAGTGAACCATATATTTCAGATCCACCTTATGTGTCCTGCTTTCATAATAATGAAGTTGAAGTTCTGTGCAGGTGTGGACTAGTTTTTGAGAATTGCTTTATTCCCGAGGAGAACATTCTTGGGCAGGAAGGCAAAGGTTTTCTGTTATTGTCGTATTAATAAATTTTGCATAGTCTGAGATTAACAATATGCTACACTTTGCATAATTTTCTAATTGAAGTTTTGCCTTCATTTCAGGAGTGTATGTTCTGATGTCAGGACTAGACTTGGAGAGGGTTGTTTTTGCTGGTGCCCCGTTTGGTTTCATGCAAGCAGCCCTTGATGTTGTTCTTCCATACATCAAATAGCAAAAGCAGTATGGCCGTTCAATTGGGGAAATTTCAATTTACACAGGTTGGTTACTTGATTATTTACACATTTGGTGACCACAGATTCTCATTTTTTTTGGCTGATGCAATTGTTTCACAGGGAAAAGTTGCAAACATGTACCCTTCTTTACAATCTTCAAGGTACTAGAATTCTGATTGTATAGCTTGTTAATTATCTTTCTCAATTATACTTTTCCATGTTGCAACAATTAACAGTTGTCATTATCCAGGGCCTCTGTTTATTCTATTGCAAGGGAATGTGATAATGGAAAAATTGACCCCAAGGTGTCATCAGAAATCTATCTCCATTTTTTCTTATCTTTCCTTTTTTATTATTGATTGAAGTATAATATCTATTTGATGCTATTTTCAGGCCTGTGCTGCAGTTATACTTTGTGCAGCTGAGAGAGCCACCAAATGTGCTTTGCAGTTGAAAATACATATATAGATTCTCAGCACAAAATTTGCAGCTTTTTTATTCGTTTCCAATTGATGATGACTTCAACTTCAACTTTTTCTAGGCTATACAATGTTCAGGAGCTAACGGTTACATAAGTGAGTACCCGACTGGTCGGATTCTTAGAGATGCCAAACTATATGAAATTGGAGCAGGCACCTGTGGGATCAGAAGAATGATAATTGATCGCGAGCTTTTCAAGCTGCAGTGAGTCATAAGCAAGTTGATCATTATTTTGTCGGACTGGAGGCTTATTGTAATTGTGTCACCTTTTGATTTCACGCTTGCATTATTGTGCTTATTCTAAAATGTGAAATCTCTCAATTGAAAGAAGGAAAATGTACCTATAAGCACCAACGTTATATTAAAAAATTTAATTGGCATATACATTGACTGTTCAAAAACATAAAAAAGGAGCTTTTGTATGTTCTTATTCCTTTAGTTGATATGTTTTTAATTTGTTATAGATTATTGCTGCACCATACAACTGCAGAAAATCGTATTATTGCCACTTGGCAACTTCAATGAAAGCAAAGGAATCATAAATGAAATGGTACATACAGGAGTTACATAGTCTACTTTGATATGGACTGTTCAAACTTTAGATTCATTTAACGTCAAATTACAACTATCAGATCAACTTGATCGGTCTACAATCATCCAGTGTGTGTAAAAGTGAATTGAAGATTATAAGAATCAGACAAGGATAACAAAATTTATACATTACAAGATTAGTTTTCTTCACACAGGCTAAACTTGATCCGTCCAACCATCTCACTGACAGTTCTCATTTACAAGATGTCTTGATAATGACTAACGTATTTACAGTCTTCTTGTCACAGGCATTTCTATTTTGACTTCCTTGGATGTACCAACAGCTAGGCCAAGTTGGTTGTGTTGGTCCTCCAGGACGGTTCCTTGATCCTCTTCTGTAATCTCAGATTTTCCAGGAAGAGTAGTGATTTCTTCTAGGGTTGGTGTTCGACGTTGAGGAGATACCTCTAGGGAACTAATGGTTCTACTGCTGCTGCTGCTGCAGATAGTACTGGAAGAAATGTGATTGACAGGTTTAGAAATTTCCTGCGGTTTATTCATTCTATTCTTTACTCCAGCATGCCACTGTTTTAGTGCATTTGCTGTTTTCTCATTTAGCACAGCAATCTTGAAAGTTGAACCCATCTGTTTACAAAACAAAATCCAATTCTCAGTCAAGCTGTAAAAATTCGATTTCTTTTAGTATGCAGTTCGGCCTACTTATAAGCGGACTAGTCTAATTTGGAAAATATGTACGTATATACCACTTCTATAAGGTGCTTTTTGGTAAATTTTATGAAACTTTTAAAATATGTTTTGACAATTTCAAATAAGTGTTTATAGTACTTTTTTTTTTTTTCCTTTCTTGTTACAAAAAATTCTCGTTTATTCTTGCAAGTTGAAATTAGTAACCAATAAGTTTGAAAATCTAAAGTTAATAGGAACTGATTCAAAGAATGATATAAGGCCTCCTAATACATCTCTCACTTGCCATATAGACTGGCTTGACACGTGGACCAAGTCTAGGGCCAACTAATAGTATAAGGCTTTCTAAGTTTCTAACACACCGTTTCTAAGTTTCTAAGTATCTAACACATTTCACGAGTTTTTCATTTATCAGATCGATTGGTTTAATACGTGGACCAAATCCAAATATAAATATAAATCATATAAGGAAATATGGGAAAAAAACATGCAAGGACATTTGAATCTAAGACTATAAATAAATCAACCTTTGATATCATATTAATAACCAATAGAATCAAAGATTTAAAAGCATAAAAAAAAAAACCGAGTAATGATATACGGCTTTTAACAGTTGAGACATGCATACCTGGGTCACAAGAGCATAGAGAGGAAGTGTAATGTAGCTGCACATGACCTGAACTGTCACCCTATAAAATTTATATCCATAATGTTTAAATTATTAGTGAAGAGAATCAACTGTCAAAGCTACTACGATATGAAGAAGGAAACTAGGCTCAGGATTATTAGAATGGGAAACACATTGGCACTTACGCTAAGACCAGTCTGATAATGATAACATCTGTTCTTTCATGGTAACAAGAGTTTATCCCATATTGGAACTGAAAAATCAGAATGGAGAACATCAAAACATGTCAATTTCGAGCTAAAATTTCCATGAAAACAGCTGTTCAATTGACCTTTTTTTTTAAAAAAAAAACTTGAAACATTATCAAATTAAATGAACATTTTCTACCATCAAACCTCATTGGACATTGCTAACTAGGTAGAGAGTTCATAGTTATCAAAATCATGAGTACTTATTGAAGAAAAAAGAATGAGAAACTCATACCGAGACCCAAACAAAGAAAGCCACCTCAAATGCATTCTGGAAAACGAAAACAAGTCCTGATGAGTTGATCAGTTAATGCAGTAATTAACAAAACATATGATTCATCATTGGAATTGAGGAGAAGGGTAATTATAGTTACCACAAACAAAGTGTAGTGTAAAAGAGTCAAGACATATTTGGGGCGATTGAACCAGAAAAGATTATCGTTGGGCTTCACTGTGGGAGCTCCTTTTATCACATTATGCTGCTCTTGGAGCTGAAGAGCCATTTTTGCTACAATTACTTGCAGCTTTGTTCCAAGAACTAGCACTATCTACACGCATTGCATATTTATAATTGTCTGTTAAGATTAATATATAACTTGTGAAAATTATCATCAAAAAAACCAGAAACTAGTAAATGCTTGTATGATTTGCAATTCTAAATAGAATTGTTTAAGCGAAAACATATATGAATATTTATAAAATTTTGTGGTTACATAATTTAATGTTTTTTCGGTTATTTCCTGAATATATGATCTAAATGAAAATTGTCTCATGTGGATAATCTATATACATATATATAGATTTTAATTTTAATAAATTTGAAAAGTTTAAAGTGCACTAGATTTTCTCTTGTAGTGAATTTGAATGGATAAAAATCTATATTAATCCGAACTATCCACTTCTTTTTTTTAAAAAAAATAGAACTTTCCACAGGAGAGAATTTTTAATTGTATTATATAATTGTTTTTTTGGATGCAAATCAAATGCCCTTGAATTTCTGAATGTTTAATACTTACAGCCAGTGGGACAAATGATACCCATAGATACACATGCCAACCTGTGAATGTGATGTATATAACACATTAACTTAGCCAAGTCAAACTAAATAAATAAATAAATAATTTTAAGAAAGAATAAAATAGATATTACCCACCATGCACGTCCAGAAGCATGAAGATGACCAACAAAAACCACATGAAAGGGCTGTCCATAACATGCAACACATTAATCATGATGTGAATTGTAATTTTCATCTGTAATAAAAATGAATGTTTTTTTTTTTGTTTTTTATCAATTTAAGTCCAATTAAATTGAATTGAATTAATTTAAAATCATAAATGACAGGTTGTACTAATTAGTTAATTTTGTGAAAAGATTATAAAAAAAAAAATCTGAAAAACCCCATAAAATAAAAAATAATATCATTAAATCCTATTTTTTAATATAAAAATGAGTAATTTTACATTAATTTCATTTTCAAAAGTATTTTGATAATATCTCTAAAAAAGATGGATTTCAGAACCTTATGCCAACTACAAGTTTGAAATCATCCTCCAACGATCGTTGTATGTATCTCTGGAAATTGAAATAATTGTTGGTCGACAAGTGAGCCTGAAAATTTATTGGAAAAATTAAAGATTAGCTTAAATCCAAGACACCGAAGTTATTATAAAAATAATAATATTTGAAAATATGATTAAAAATTTTGAATCCAATGTGTATATGCACATATATACAGTTAATACTAACCGAGATGAAACCATGGCGTAGAGTAAGGTAATCAACTTTTGCAACTGAATTGAAGAATTGTCGGAAGAAGCATTTCTGCACCAAAAATCTCAATTAATTATTGATCATAAGAAGTATTCACGGATAAATTAGAATTATGTTAATATCTGCACTTAATACTAATGTTGGCAAGTTAGATAAAAGATAAGTTTCATTTTTAAATTTATGTCCAAGCCATCAACTTGGTTTTGTTTATGAGAGGACCCATTAACCAAAGTTGATCATCTGCCAAAATATAAAGCCATGCAAATTAAGGAAAATGAACTTACAATCCACAGTTGGATAGAAGTGCTTGAACAAGAGCTCATGTGACGACGGGCAAACGTTGTTTCTCTTGTAAATCTAAATCGATCAGGATCTATATAAATTGATCAAAATATATCAATAATATTGCGTTCATGAATATATTTAAATATAGTATATTTTAAATGAACTACATACTTAAACGTTGCAAAAAAATACTTAGTAGTTACAATTTTTGAAGGTTGCATTTTGGATCAGATAAGTAAAGTGCTTAACTTATATATAAAATATGAAGTACAGAATTTTGTGCATTTTTTCATGTGAAATTAACGTTATACGGATAATCTTTTAATAAAGATATTCTAAAATTTGTATTTGAGGATCATAAATTACAATCACTCATTTTTAGTAGACTACATCACAATGATGAGACTTCATTGAAAATATATTATTATAGTTAATGGTTATAAAATCAAAATTGCAGGACGTCTTTAATATAAAAGCACGAGTCTGCATACATATATATATATATATACACACAAACGTGTGTGTGTGTGCGCTGTTGTGCACGGGCACAGTAAGCATGATCTTACCCCTTCGCTGGGAAAATAGAACCAAAATCGGAGTTTCATCAACTTCCAAAAATTCAGTTTTAAAAAAAGAAATTAAAAGATGGATAATTTCACTTTCACCCATATAGTTTGACATAATTACTAATATTTCTATAATTTCGAAGAATCTCATTTTACTCTTCATCATTACTACTATTATCGAAATGATTAAAGTGTCCTTATAATTTTACTCTTCCATATTAGTAGTCAAATTTGATTTTTGATATCAAGTTTAATGGTAAGAGGTATTTTTGGATATTTTCAGACACTATATAGATATTTAATCTATTTCATAAAGTCATAAGGAGATATTAGAGATTTTCAAAAATATTATTGAATTTTAGCATTGTATTAAACTACAGAAAAAAAAAAAAAAATCCCTTAGGCTTCGTTTGATACGCAAGATTGGATTGTATTGAAATGAATTGGATTGGAATGAAAAATCACAGTCTCACATTTGGTAAAACTTAGGATTTGATTAAAAATTATACCACATCATGTTTGATGTTGATTGAAATTGAATTGAAATAAAATTAATTTAAATTATTTATAAAAAATCTAAAAAAAAAAAAAAACAAATATCATCCCCCCACAATTCATCAATATCACATCTCATAGTTAATCGATATTATTATCTCTCACAACTCAACATTATTAACCTACAGTTCATCAATATTATCCATCATATTCATCAATATCATCGTCTCCCACAACAACATCATCTATAATATCAAAATATTATAACATTAAAAAAAAAAACTCAAAATAGAAGTTCGAACCCTGTTCCATCTGGTTCTGGGTTCGATGAGCCCAGAACTGGGTTTTGGGTTTATCTACTGGGTTTATCGTCGATGAACCCAGAAGATAAACCCAAAACCCAGTTCTGGGCTCATCGAGCCCAAAACCATCTGGTTCTAGGTCGACGACCCAGAATCCGAACCTAGTTCTAGGTTCGTCGAACCTAGAGCTAGATGGTTTTTGGTTCGTCTCCCAACTTGATAAAAAAAAAAAAAAAAGGTAGAGTTGGTTCATCTGGATGGAGGAGGAGATGAATCCAAGTGTAGGATGTGAAAGAATGAAAGAAAATGAATCTCAATCACATCCCACGTTTCAAACATTATCTTAAAAGGTTCATCAATGGCCTCTAGTTATTTGCTACAAAGACATTCACTTTTTCAAATTTAAAAACACCTCTTGCCTCAAAAAAAAAAAAAAAAAATCTGGAGTCTGCATCAACTAAAAGTAGTAGAATTTAATGCATCCCGAATCCGAAGAATACTTGTGGGTATGTGATGTATATAGGCTATGACCGAGTCTAATTTTTTTTTTTCTTCTTTAAACTAAGTCAAAACTATATAATTAATTTTAAAGGAAAAAATCATAAGTTATTTTCATATGGAGATGCTTAAAAAATATTAAATAATTACGTAGAGAAAATATAAATAAATATGTTTCTTCCAATTTTCCTCTTCTGCTTTTGTCAAAGAAAAAAAAAATCCTCTTCTGCTTTTTCTTGCCAAGGTTAGAGAAACATAGTAGAGAAAATAGACAAAGACAACAAATATGATCAAAACTTGAAAATAATTTAATCAAACTTTTTATTTGTTTAAGGATGAAGCAGTATATATATATGGTTATTATCTTACCATTCGCAGCCAGGTATTCTATAGTTTGAGTCTCTCTCTCCCAAGATTTCCACCGTTTCATCTGTCCAAAAACAAAAAAATTGTTAAGAAGCAAGCCAATGTAGGAATGAGAACTGCTACTTCTGGAAATAATTTGTTAGTAGTTACTAGATAGTATTAACACCATGCAAAAAATTATAATAATAAATAAATTGAGAAATGATGGTTTGGAGTTAGTTCGGGTTTAATAATTACACCTATATTCAATTAATTAGTTACCGTTGGGATTTGATTCTGATTGTTCATTCCGTTATAATGTTTAGAGTAACAAGAAATGTTTTTTTTTTTTTAATCTATTTATAATGTTTAATTAATTAATGTAACGACATTTAGTTTATAAAATTCATTAAAAAAATAAGAAAATGTCACTAGATGTTACTTTTAAATATTAGATTAATAATCTTATTCCATTTCAATAAAGTTAACAATTGAGTCATAAACCTTTTTTATTTTTTTACATAAATACTCTTGATAAAATTGGTAAGAATGCTATATTTTTTTAAAAATGACTCAATTGTTACATTTATTGTAAGGATATTTTGGTATTTTTACACATGATTTAGGACTTAATTATTACATTTTTTTAAAAATGACATAAATGTTTTTTTTAATCTATTTATAATGTTTAATTAATTAATGTAACGACATTTAGTTTATAAAATTCATTAAAAAAATTCGTACCAGAATATTTCGAACCTCCACTAATGATGATTTCATCTCATGACTCTACTCAAGACACATGGAAGCTCCGACCTCAAATATAAAATACAATTGCAAAGCTAGTCCAAACTCCAAAGTTGACCAATAAAAAAAAAAAAATCCATTCATTTGGTTATAAATATGAAACATCTATATGTTGCAGAAAATCGTTCTTTGATACGAAGCTTCCAAAAACACAAACGTAGCCAAGAAAGCCAATGCAATTCTATATATGTAAACACACAAGTGTTTTGGCGAATAAACAAATAAACCTAAGCAATGAATGAAGTATAATTATACCTATATGTGGATGGTATTTCTTCAAATACCATCCATAAGTAGATTACAAGCAAATCCCTTGTAATCTATTTATTACAAGGGATTTGCTTTGCAACCAAAATTAGATAATCAAGATACCAAATCATTTCGGATCGTGTGTGCTCAACAACTAAAATTCCATTGCAAATAAAATAATGAAAAACTGGAACAAATAATTAATGCATGGATCCACATGGAGAGAAAAAATTTAATATTAGTTGTTAATTTCTTGTTACCTTGGCTCTTCCTAGGGCCATTGTGAGAACACAGTACACAATCTGCATCACTGCTAACACAAAAATGAAGATGCTCAACTGATTCAGACCTTGTTGTGATATAAGAGTGCTCATTTCCTGCACAAACCATTGTTATCAACACGTTAATTAATTTGATTAATTAGTAAAACATGCATGCAGCCAAACACACCTTCAAAAGTATTATGTGTATATGACGGTTTTACTACTCTACAGAAATTATATTGGGGATGGGGTGGTTATTATGAATATTAGATTCAAATTCAATGATTAAGAAAAATTCATTATTTGAATTTGAAAAAAAAAAACTAAAAAGATAAATTATTTTTGTAAGAACTCTTGTATTAATAAATAAAGTTACCGTACACTAGTACAGAATCCTGTGTGCTACGATGATCAGAAAGAAATTGAGACCTTAGATTGACAATAATCATCAATATCAGAAGTTTGACTGGTATCATCATAATCATCAGCCAAGTTTCTTTCGTGTATCAAATCGGCTGCCCAAAGATGTTGATAGCCTAGATCTTTGACGGTTTTAATCTTTGAGCTTTGACGACAAGGAAGCATGGTGTTGGCAACTTTGATGGGTACACAGATTTTGGAAATGAATGTTTGAGTTACTGTTAGAATCAGTGACATGAACCCTAACACTATCAGCACTGCACCAACCAAACAAGTTGAGGCAAACAAATTAACTCAAAATCATTATAAAAAAATCCATAATGATAATTTGGACATAATTAATGTATAGTTGAAGAGAACATTAGATGGTTATCAAATCCAACCTGATTTGAGCTTCTCCACGGCTTCAAGCAAGGAAGTTTTCCTGTGTTTTTTGAGCCACTGCACCCACCAAAAAAACACAAAAACAAATGGATCTATAAATTTGTGCTTACATGAACCAAATAATAAAACACATGATGGACTATATGTGCAATGCATGGACTCACTTTGCCAAGGAGATGGATCAAGTGCTCGATGAAAATGGAGACTGAGATAAAAACAAAGCAAACAGTTGCTAGAGCCCAAGTTGGCGTGTCCTGCAAAGACCTAGTTGCACCACTATTGTCTGCTGTTGCTCCTCCAGAAGCCATCTTAATTTCTACTCAGTCTGTTTTTCAAAGAAGAGATAAGACATACATATATATAAATAAATCATATAACACCAAGGCTGATTAGCAAAACAACGGAGACAAAGACCAAGCAATTTAAAGAATGAATCCGACAAAGACGACCACAGAACATGAATTGTTCAAGTCTTCGATCTTTGAAAGAAAATTAACCTTATAAGTCTGAACAAGTTGCAGTCTTGCTGTGGTGGAGGTCGTATCTAATAGTTGGCAACGTTGACGAATCAAAACCAGTGTAATATATATGGCCCTTGTTTTTTTACTCATTTCTTCAAGTTTTTCTGGGTTGCACTGAGTCAGACTTCGAAAATAATGACCATAAAAGCTCGGGCCGGATGGTTCATTATTTTGGAGTCGGTGTGGGACCTGAAAAACCTCTCCGTCTGGGAACAAGCTTCTATGTAGAAGTTATTACCTTTGATTTTTATTTATTTATTTATTTTTTGACGTAGTTACCTCCGATTTTTTCTATCAAATAAATATTAAAGACAACCCAACTGCATGGGTTGACTTTTAAAACAATTCAGTGCACAAGGAGATGGTGCCTTTTCTATTCAGATATAATATGCGAGGTGTTTTTTTTTTCAGCATTAATTACATATGAATTTTCCTTTACCTTGAGACACAACTTTCGTTTGAGTACACGCGTTTCAAATTTATGATTAATTAATTAATTTATATACTTAATGAAAGTTAAAAGGAGTTAAAAAAATAATTTGATTATTTTAGTAGATAATATTAGTCTGGTCCCGGTTATCCAAAATCTAAGGTAAAAACAAGCTGTAGAGAATAGACTAGATATAGATATCAGGACGGAAAAAATATATATATTTGTTTGAGTATGAGTTTTAATTTTGGATTTGGATCCAATATTGATATGAATGATGATTTTTGGTGAGAGTTTGAAGATCTATTGACATGCATGTGATAAATTTTATAAATAAATAGATAAGATTTATTCTATTTTTTTTATTCTTTTTCTATCCCACTTTTATTAAATACCATATTACTTTTTTTCTCTTACAAATAAAACATTAATGTATTTCAGAATCCAACTCTATTAATTTTATGATTAATTATAATTAATAATAGATAAAAATTAAAAAAATAGTATAAAAATAGTTCGATTTTAATCTTTTTATTATATAGTTTTGATATAATTCAGTGTAACAGATTATCTATATCTACCTAGGTAAACAAGTCGTGCAGCGTAGATTAGATATGGACATGCCGCTGCAGGACCGGTGTTTGAAGTAGGATTAATTACTGTGACAATCATGACAAGAGTTTTGACATTAAAACTCCCCACTCTCCATTCCCGAGGGCAGTAAATATTTCATTTTAGCCGAGTCAATGTATGTAATTAATTAGGCCCCAGCATTAATTCGTTTCAGACTTGCTTGACTTTTAATAGATGCAAAAAAAAAAAAAAAAAAATTGCGAATATTGATGAAGACAATTCTAGATTTGGGAACCTCAAGCATTCAAACACTAATAACCCAACCAAATTAGGGACGGCAAGAAAGCACTCATCAACAGCCAAAACATATCCTCAAAAGATTATCCAATATTGACAATCAGAAAAAAAGCCAAGCTAAATCCAAACACGGAAATGGCTTGACCAAACTGTTATCCAGTCAATCACAAAGCATCTAAATACAGAATAATTTAGGAGACAGTTTTACTGTTCTGTGAGTTAATATGTATTTAATAGTTATAATTATGTGACGTAGTTAAAAATTATAGAGAATCAGTGATACGCCCTTTCTATTTAATTTACTGACATTTTGAATTTAAGCAAACTCTCTTTTCCAACTCTAAAATTTGTAATAATTTGTAAAAGAAAAAGGTCCAATTCAAAAAAGAGAAATAAAAATAAAATAAAGATATTCTTCTTTTTTTTTTTTTTAAAGGAAAACAAAGATATTCTTTGAACAAAAATGCCTGCATGCAGCCTGATGGGATATTTAACTATTAATTTTATTAAAAGTAAATAATTTTTATTTTTATTTATGGCAAAAAGGCAAAATTTGAGAGACTATAATATGTAAATAATTTTTCTTTCTCTTCTGTTTTCTTGTATGTTGAAAATCCAGGTAACTTCTCTGTTAAAAAAAAAAAAAAAAATACTTCACTAATTAAATAGTTGTCAAGTGAACGATTGATTCGTATAATACTAATAATGCGATGTATTAACAAACAGTAGATTTCTTGTCAAAACCAGAACTGTCAATCTGTCATGGTGTCACCACATGTTGCTGAATTGATTATAGAATTTCTTAATCGGTCTAGCAGTAACAACCTTTTCTTTTTTAATGTTTATTACAGCTTTCAGTTCCGATAATTCATGATCAATCGCAGTCCGCATCTTCATTTTTTATCGTTTTAATTCTTCGAAGATGACACATAACAGTCCGACCATCTTATCAAGTAATTAAAATACATGATTTGGCATAGGTTGTCGAATCTCGATCTATTTTTAATAGTGTGTGTGAGACATACATTCCAAATTTCCAATTCATAATTGAATTAATTTTATTAGAGGACGCAAAAAATTGCCAATTTATTCAACGGCTGTTTGCATTGAGCAGTCAATAATTTGAATAAAATTTGTTTTTCTTTAAAAAAACGCTTAATTTGAATAAAAATTTTTAATTGCTAACAAATTTTAGTAGGTGAATATTAAATGCAGGGTTGCACTTCTAGTATTTTCAACAACATAACTCTCATCAAATGTTTATTTCGGGCAGAATATGTCCTACACAGTGTGGGACTTCCATTGTATTGGTTCAAGTCCTAATTTTTTATACTTGTATTCAAAAATATATTTTATAGGTTATCTATTTATATAAAATTAGTAGGAATTAGCGGGATGTACATTAATAGGTTTGATTTATATTATTGTAACATAAAAAATTAAGAATAGATAATTGTATCGTTAAAGGGCGACTGGCATTGTAAAGGGTTGTGTTTACCAATTGAGAATGATTAGGAGAAATGAAACTTAATCTCTTATAATTACTTATGTTCCTTAAGGAAACGGAACTTTAATTCCCATTTGCAACTAAGGGAATTAAGTTACCTTTCATGATTCCATTGAAAATGAAACTCAATTCTTTTATATTATCATTTTCAATTAATAAATGAATCCGAATTTGTCCTATTGATTATTTCGTAATAATAAAAGAATTTGAGCATTTTTGTTGAAATTTAACAAATTTTATTATATTTTATTGTAATTCTTATATGAATGATAAAAAAAAAAATGAAATAGACTTAGAACTTTTTTTAAAAAAAAAAAACTTTGTTAAAGATCAAATATTTAAGAAATATGGAAATATTGGGAAAAAATACTTCAAGAATCAGATAATTTCTCATTTTTTTTAAATATTTTATTTTCTTTATGATGCATAAAAAAGCCATTAAAATATATAAAATTTTACGAAATTTCATCAGACGTGCTCATTATTTTAATGGGAGGTCCTCATGAGAAACACAGTCCTCTCTCTCTTTTTATATAAAGACGCATGCACTTACAGGTATTTTTTCATACACTTGTACCGTCGGGATTACAAGTTTGGTTATATTTCTACCCCTCCAATCTCAATATCTAGTTAATTATAACAAGAGGAATTTCGATTTCATTTTTATATTTTAGAAAACCGTCATTTTTTTAAAACACGAATTGATTTATGAACCCATCATATTTAAAGTTTAGGAAATTCATCAAACTAGTCTCTATCCTCAATCAAATGTCGATTAAATGTAACATAGTCAAAGTCATTTTTTGTAAAATTATTCTAATTTTAATTAAAATAAAATTAAATGAATAAAAATAGAAAAATGAAAAACAAAAAAAAAATTAATTTTTTTAAATTATTATTACTAAAAAAACTAGTTGAACCAGTCGCCCATCCGATCTGATATGAATAAATCGGTTGTGTAATCACCAAATTGTCGTTCAACAATATGGTTTGAGTTTCAAAATCAAACCATCAATCTAGGTTTTAAACCCAAATTGACGATATGAGTTTAGAACTCCAAATTGACAATCTTAGGAAACCAAATTGTTGATCTAGGTTCCATCGTAGATTGATGATCTGGGTTTGAAAACATGTTGCATGATCTAGGTTAAACCCAAATCAATATATCACCTTTGGTCGGTGATAAAAATAATCAACCATGAAGATTTTTAGGTCTCCATTTGGTGGAGATTGGATATCTTCACCGTTGATGGAGATAGAAAAAAAGAAAAAAAAATTGTGATAGAGATCATCTTCCGTATCACGAATATGACATTCGATCGGGTACTAAACTGGAACTAGGGTAAACCATAGACTATTAAAATTTATTTTTCTTAATACACTAAAATATTCTAAATCTCAAGACAATAAGCCTAAAATCTTTAATTCTAGCACATTCTCATATGCATAAATAATAAATAAAAATCTTTATGCTAGAATTATAATATAAATTCAATTAATAAATGAATCACTATTTATAATAAATTTTTTTAACTTTGCAATAAACTTTAAGAAAATATAAATTTTAAAAACTTGTAGTTCCACTCACAAATCATATCAAAATCATCCTCACATATCCCTCTCATCATCCTTAAACTCAAATTTGAAAAAAAAAACAAAAGAAAAAAAATAGGTTTCATATCAAACCTCAATCTCGATTGAAATCCATTAATGGTGGAGATGGTTTTTCTTTTTGTTTTTAAAAAACAATATTTTATTCATTTTCATTTATTTTATTTTTTTTAAAACAACTATTTAATTTCTTTTTTAGTTATTATATATTTTAATGTATATATTGGTGATATGTTTTGGAGTTTTATTGGTTGTTAATTTTTAATTTTAAATTTGTAAGGTATGTGTAATATTCCTGTTGTTTATAGCGAAGGGTAGATTATTAAATTTTAAATATTTGAGGGCTACATTGTAATTTTAGTATTTTTGAATAATAGTAATGGTAGAAGTGTCAATCCACCATTTTTGTTAAGTTTAACGGTTAAAAATTTGGCTAGAGGGATGAAACTGATGAATTTCCCAAAGCTGTAGGAATGATGGGTCCATAGACCAATTTATGTTTTTAAAAAAAAAATGAAGATTTTCCAAAACGTAGGGAGAAAATGAAATTTTTCCTTATAATAATTATATAAAAAAATCATGTAACTGGGCCTGCTGCATTGGCCCAATAATCCAATGGGGCTAACGAATCGTTGTCCAGCAGCAAGCTTGAATCACCAACACCAGGGGCCCATTATGAGATACTTGGAAAACAAAGAACTTGAGGTGTGTTTGAATTTGGTCCTATATATGCAATTTATTTCCTACTTTTTACTCCACATTTATCTTCATAGCTGCATCTATGCGCGTATTGAGTAGGTATACAAAAAAATTAAATAGATAAAGAAGCTTGATGCCCTGATGACTTGCAAATTTGTTCTATTTTGCAACCTACATAGAATTAATTGGTTGATAGTTTCTCATATGCAGCCATCATTGCATGGCTGTTTCCATGTTACAGCAATGGGACAACCATAAATCATTGTGACAAATGGGACAATGGGAGGTTTACAAGTGCAAAACAGTGTAGTTAAGGTGATAATAATATCTATCAACTAATATGGCCAAATCTTAAATTCTATGAATACAATTCTCACCAATTGACTTGTGATTGGAGATTAGAACTTTCAGAAGCACAACACAAAAGGGTATCCACCGGCTTCGACTAGGACACGCACAAGGCCGACATCAAGAGTCCAGAGACCAAAACATACTCCAAACGTTTCAAGTACATGCTTGTCTCCAAGTATTGACTTAAGTCGTCCACTTTCATATAGTCTCAAAATAAATGGAGAGACTGACAAGTATTTCCAATGACATTAATGGTGGAGTCACCCACCAATAAAGTCCTCGCCTACCACTTCCTCGAAATATGTTTAACTATGATAGGATTTTGGACAACAAACAAAAAATTTGGTTTGGTAAGTCAAGCATGCAAGTTGATCATTTATTATTCAAGGCAGCTGATGTAGGTATTTTTGGCTACTCATGGAGAGGAGTACACTGATTGCAGAGAGGTCTCTTCAAAAGGGGGTCCAGATTCAGTTCTGCCCATTTCTCATCCTTGAAACTAAATTCGAAGCACAAATTTTGCTTTATTCGTCAACCAGGAACCAAGCTAAACACTTTCGGTACATGTCATATCACATATGTACATTTAATTAATTGAATCGACATTAACTATAATATGGAGAGAATTACCTCCGGGCGACGTCGAATTTTAGACGCGTACAAATTTTTTATTTATTTGCAGTGCCCTGCCCTCTTCTAAACTAATGATTTACTAACTATAACAGTTAGCATCAATGTTTGACCCTATGAAAAATATTAAAAGGTAAAATTATCTCTAAATAAATTTATTTTTATTTTTTAATTAATTTTTAAATAAATTAAAAATAAATTTAATAAGATCTCCACTAGATGAACGATGAAAATTAATAATAAAAAAAAAAATCTAAAAATAGAAGGTGAAGATTCATCTTCACCTTCATCTTCAAACAAAACAAAATTGAAAAAGAAAAAAAAAATTGAGTTGAACAAAATAAAAAAAAAAAAAAAATCAAAATTAAATCTGAATAAAAAAATAATTTTTTAAATAAAATGAGAGATCTAGGTTGAATCAAATTTAAATATCTGAGTTTAATCCAAATCTCTCATTTTGTTTTTTTTTTTTTAAAAAAAAAAAATTGTTTTGTTTTTATTCAATTTCAATTTTTTTCTTTAATTATTATTATTTTTTTTAAATTTTGTTCAATCCAGATTTTTTTGTAATTTTGCTTTTTTAATTTTAGTTTTTTTGAGGATGAAGATGAATCTTCATCCGTTATTTTATTTTATTTTTTGTTTTGGTTTTTAAATATATTTCTCAAATTAATTTCCATCATCCATCTGATGGTCGGTGGAGATTTCATTAATTTTTTTTTAATTTATTTAAAGTTTTTAAAATTTATTTTAAAACAAAAAAAATTTATTCAGGAATAATTTCATTTTTTACATTATCAAACATATTTATTAACAGTTAAAATCAGTCAACTGTATGTCTAAGGGAGGAAGCTGTAAATAAAACAAAAAAATTGTATACGTCTGTGAATATTAAAGTTCTAGGTAGATTAAAGGTAATTCTCTCCTATAATATGTGAAGAAATCGAGATATGCAAAGTCACCCTCTATATTAATGGCCAAAGTCATTTGAGGCATGGAACGACCACCTCAAATTTTAAATACTATAGTTGAGTTATTCCTATCAGTTTAAGTTTTTGAGTTTGATGGTAACTAATATAGTATCAGAGTTTAAAAGTCTCTGGTTCAAACTCACTTTCCTCCTTTTATTTTAAATTCTTATTACATATGTTATAACGATAGGAGGTGTTTAGCAAGTGTCCAATATCTATCATCTATCTATGTTACATGTGAGGGAATGTTTCATGTATTGTTGACGTTAAAATCTGGTCAACAAGGTTCGTTTTGGGTCCAAACTGCGATCAACAGAAAATAAAAGAAAAGGAAAGGCAGAGGAAGAAGAAACCGAGGGAAGAAAAGCACGCAGGATCTACGTGGTTCTGTCAAGAGGAAGGCCTACATCCACGGTGTCGGCTCCGGCGAGAGACGACAGTCACTGTTATTACTGTTTATTTTGTTACAACTGTAGAGAGAGAAAACAATAAAGAGAGAGAGAGAGAGAGAGAGAGAGAGAACCAAAAAGCCAACCTCTTTACAATGAAACTCACCTTTATTTATAGGGAGGGGGAGGAGCTACAGTAATAGTACAACTCAAATAGAAAAATATTAAATGTTGATTGACTTGCTATGATTGACACCCTTAACTTTTAGGGTATGGGCAGTATCTTCTGACATAGTAGGTGAGATCCGGAAATCACGCTGCTAACATTCTGAGAAGGGCTTGGCGCGTGCATGTCACGCTGTCCGCGAGTTAGGGTTGTTATGGGCGAGCAGATCTGGGTGAGCAGCTCTGACGAGCAGATTCGGGCGAGCAGATCTGAGCGATCAGCCGGGCAAACAGATCTGAGCGAGCAGATCCAAGCGAGCAAATCTGAGCGATCAGCCAGACAAGCAGATCCACGCTAGCAGATTTGAGCGATCAGCCTGGTGAGCAGATCTGGGCGCCTTGTCGTCGCTGGTTGCTGTCAGAACTTTTTGATAGCAAATATAAACCTCAAGAACACATCCATTAAAACAACAACTTTGAGAATGTAAATAGCATCAACCGGAACACCCCTAGTTACCACGCTATAGAGCACGAAAATCCCTTTCCAAAAAGATATTATAATAGACAATCTGACAACCGAGCACAAAATTATGCCCGTTTCTTTGGATCAGTAACTTGGGCCCCTATCTGTCGGGACGGTTTTAACAGGTTATCTTATTGGACCTCTGGGCTTTTACCAGCCCATTTGGGGTAGCCCAAAAATACATATAATATGTATCGACCTTAAGTCTTAAATAGTAAAGTTGGATACATTTCTATCATCTTAATTTTTTTGGGTTAAATATGGTAACTAACATCGTTTATGAATATATATTCGTTTTTCCATGACACAATATGATTTTATAGTTACTACATTTTTTTTAAGAGATTTAGAATTACAACCCTATAAAATTTATTTTGTTTATATTAGTCGAGAACGGGTAGGGAGGAACCTTTCTCCAAAAACATTACAAAATTTTCATTTACAAAAACTAAATTTATTTTTATATTATGTTTTATTTTTTTTGTTGGAAAATAGTAGCGATGTTAATGGGTGTGGTAGGGGTGGCCAAAATAACTGAAACATAAACCGACCTAGCCCAACTCAACCCGTCTCGAAAATGTTGGGTTCCTTCTTAATTTCGGGTCGGGTTGGTTTTTAGAGTGAAAAACCAATTTAATTCGCTCTTGGATGGATTTAAGGTCAAGAAAAGCCACCTGACTTGATAACCCGACCAACCATTAAAAAGTTTTGAAAATATAAAAGCCAAAAAATACCTATAAAATCTCACATTCACTCATTTCTTCTAACCCCTACCCTAATCGACAGTCCTTTTCACTCTCTTTCAGCAGTAGATGTCATCATTGCCGATCGGCCCTCATAATATCTCATAGTAGTCATTGCCTCTCAACATCAATAGCTCTTATCATTGTGTTCAACTGCATCTGGTTTAATAGACCGACTCGACCCCATTCAAACTTCAACCGTAGTTGTTCAGGAAATGTGGTGGCGTTGGATGGCAGGAGGCAATAACACGCCGATGGTTGGTCAAGTATAATGAAAAGGTATGATGATTATGTTGGTTGGGGACAGAGACAGTGAGGAGATGAAGATGGCGAGATTGTGAGATTTTCTAAATGTGAATATGATTTTTTTTTCTAGGTGTATTTTTTAATGTTTTCTCTAAGATTTTGAAATATTTTTTTTTATAGATGTATTGTGAGATTTTCTTAATAAATTTTTTTTTTGGGCGTATTTGTTTTAGGTTGTCTTTTTGTTTTTTTGTTTTTATTCAATTGCCAATTACTGCAATACATACAAAAACATCAGTATTTACAACCAAAATCAAAGCTCACCCACCATTCTCGTTCTGTTTTATTTTCTTATTGTGTATTTATATATATAATTTTTTTTTTTTAAGAAAATGAGGCAAAACAGTGAATTCACAGCAGTTTAATTGTACTCTCAAACCGATATGGACAAACCATAATCGTACTGACCTGATAACAGTTAATCCAAGTCTATTTTTATCACCATTTCAGGTAGGGTCAATGTATAATATCGAAAACCGATTAAAGTTGGTGTCGGATTGGTTTTGACGACAACAAACCTGACCCGACTAGTGCCCACCCCTAGGTTGGGGGTTGAGATGGGGATTTTCTTGGGGGGTGGGACCTTGCCCTAGCCACTGGTCTAACCAATTCCACCGTTGGATTTATTTTTTTTTATATGACTACTACTAAATTTTTGTATATTCAATAGTTATTTTTATTATAAAATAAATTATTATATTTTTTAAAAGTTCAATACCAATATATCAAATTATTATATTGTTTTTGATAACTCTATAGAATAGCTCTTCCGGGTGTCACTTCATGGCTTAGCCTTGTATGTAATAGAAGTTTCTTCTTTTAGGGTTTGTTTGATTTTTTAACTTAACATTGAATAGTATTTGATATATTTCATTTAGTTATTTTGTTTGATTTTTAGTTGTTTTGTTCGATGACTTTGGAGTTGTCTGTTTTTATCACTTTTCATTTAATGAATATGAATTATACTTATTAAGTGATTTTTTTTATTTTTTTTTTAAATGGTCAAACCACTTAAAACCACCTAAAAAGTTACAATTTTTAACTTTTATCTAGATGTTAAATCACTTAATAATTTTAATTATATTATTCAAAATCTATCATATTATATTTCTAAATTTATCGTAATTTTATATTATATAGATTCACTTTAAATATAATTAATGAAATATTGCAATTATTAAAATATATATTATTTTACAATTTCAACTTTTGTTGCAAGAGTAATTCAACTTAAGAACATTTTTTTTTTAATTTTTATTTAAATATATAAATTAATTTTACTTTACTATAATAATTAATTATATTTTAATTATGAATAAAAATATTATTAATATATATATAAAATATTTTATTATTTATTAAATAATTTATTAGAATTGTTTTATTATATTAAATAAAGTTACATAACAACTAATAATAAAAGAATATAAATGTCAAATTACTAATTTTTAAATAATTTTAAGTTTAAAAAGCAAACAATATTACTATAGATTCAGAGATAAAGAAAAAAGAAAAAAGAAAAAAAAAATATGTTATTCAGATTTCAGTCACTATTTAATCTTTAGTTTTCAGTAACACTGTTTAGTCTTAAAACAAAAAATCAAACGATCCCTTAACCTCATATGTAGTTTCTCATTTGTTTTTTCTCACACCCCTTGAACTCGCAATTAAAACAGTTTAGCAGCCCCCTGAACTCGCTTTTAGTTTAAAAAATTGTCGCTAGAATATAATTCATTATTGTTTATTAATCTCCCTTTCTATTTTGATTTATCGCCGTATTCCGATAAGGACTCTGTTGTTTTATACATAATTTGATTAGTTTTATTTTATGTTAGAGCTTGACATTTATTTTACTTGAAACTACCATTTATTTACATAATTTGATTTTTTTTTTTGAAGAATTTGATTTCTATTTTTATTTCTCCTGGTTACATAAAATTATGTTTGCTTACTTATCTTAATTTTTAGGTAAATTGAATTTTTTATTTTTTATTTTTTTTTTGAAAGCTGGTAAATTGAAACCTGACTTGATTATGATGAAAACTTGACTACTTTACCTACATAAAAATGCATAAATTGTGTGGCGGTCTTTTCAGTTACTTAAACAGTAATGTCAAAACAAGAAAACAATTAGCAAGTAGTTAAATAATTATCAAATTAACATAAATTATGACAGTGAAAAGACTAAGCCGAAGACAACTGGCCTTTTTAATCTCTTCTACAGAGTCAAAAAAGCAGATGCTGTACATGTTTTGTAAAATCAATGGTTGTTTGGAGGTTGAAAACTTGAAGTTTCTTTAAGAATAAATTTTGTGGGACATTTTGATTTGTCTTTGAAAATGGTAATTCACACAAATAATATATATAAAAGAAATTAATTTGAATGTTATCCGACATAAAAGTAAAAGCTACCATTTCATATGTAGGAATTTAAATTGGTAGAAACAATTTGGTATTACCTCAAACTTAAAAAAATAGGATCATATTGATTATAATAATGTGCAATACAATCCTATGAGACGGTGATAATATTCATTATTACTTTAATATAATTATGATAAAATCATATAAAATAAATAAACCATACAACTATCACTACCTAGTATAATATGGTGATAGAAAATTTTTATTTAGTCTATTTATACTCGATCAACTATAATAATATGTAATGCAACCTTACGAGATGGAGATAACATTCATCTTTACTTTAAAATGCAACACAAATATGATAAACATATACAATAACATTTTGTTTAAATGATTGCTTATTGAGGGATAAAAACCCTCGGAAGCATTTTATTATTTAATAATTACAATACTTTAGGATTTAAATAAAAAAGTTAGTTCAAATTCATAATCTTTGAGATATAAGTTATATATTGGGAAGTGTCGTTAAATTGTAATATAAATGTTGTATAAAAAAAATTGTAATATACATGCATCTAAAATTCAGTTCCTTTAAAACGAATGGCAGCCGTTCTGTTTAATTGGATTAAATAGTTATCATCTTTAATTAAGTGCGATAATGACTTTGTTCAGACAAACCATCAAAAAAGAAAAGTGTTTTTTTTTTTTTTGGAACTTTGAAAAAAGAAAGGGGTTAATAAGCAACACGTTTGTTATAAAATCTTACCTTATTTTGAATTTTGTGCACTTTTTGTAAATTCATGCAAAGAAAAACGAGGGTCAATGTATAGAAAGTGCCGTACAAATTATAATAGAACAAATATAAATTCCAAAATCATTGGCTGAGACTCTAAATCATGTCTTGGATCTGTTCAATTTCAAAATTTAACACCTGATTTTTGCGCTTTGTCTTCGGAGAAGGTTGGCGGCCGTTTGGTTTAATAAACAATTATTCCACGTTATTTGTAACTTATAGGGGGTTAATCAATAAATAATTATTTAATTTAGTGTCAATATCACGTGGAGACATCAAAACGTTGATTATCTAATAAAATTTGAATATAATAAAAGGTATCGATATCTATTGAATTTAATACTTGTCAAGAAAATACTTGCAAAACAAATCATCAAAAAAATAATCATTAGGTTAATTTGATATAAGAGTCAATGAATTTTTTCAAAAAAAAAAATGATTAAAAACTAAGTTAACTTCTATTTCAAAAAGAAAAAAAAAAAACCTAATTAACTTATGATCTACCTAAAATGATGTTTCTTGACATACATTAACCACGCAAAACTCAACTAAATAATTAATATTTATTCATTTAGTTTGTTAATATACCATTTATGTGACTTGAAGGGAAACAAATACTTCTTTTATTCAATTTTTTCGAACTTTACGTGATTATATTTTTCATCAAAATTTCAAACGTTAAACATCAAATATCTTAAAAAAAAAAAAAAAAAACGTTAAACATCAAATCACTCACAGAGACCTATGTGAAACATATGAAAAACCTTTGTAGAAACGTGATTGCTTTCCATTCAACTTATGTACAAATCAGCCATGATGTTAGCAATGAAACTTGGATTATCAAAATGTAGCATTTGTCAAAAACCTAAGACGACTCATTTGAATAAATTTGATCTGTTTATATTCGTGAATACTCTTCTACTTTGTTTTTCAAACAAGAACTTCTAATTAGATCAGCAGTTACAACAAGCAAGCATACCCTAATGTGAATGAAGTTAAATAAGCAGACAGGCAGACATGCATGCATGGTTTATGCTTTTGCCCATTTATCAGCTACTTAGAGCGGCGATTCTTCAACATGATTTTTTTTGGGTTACAGTTCTTCAACATGATTTAATCACCAAATTATTAATTTTTAGTCAAAATCTGTTGTAGTTTTTTGCCAGAGACGACAGCCCACCTCTTATTTATTTGCAATAATTATTATTTGGTTTTCCTGATTGAACAAAAGTGGAGCCTATAGCCTATAGCTAGCCATTCGTCATGGTTGTTATCTTGCTTGTACGGATTGTTAATTATAAACATGGTACTGTTATCAAACGTTAATAATTTTAAATTTCAATAAATAATTATGCTTATTCTTTCAATATATATATATTTATATTTATATTTATATCTTAAAAAATGAACATTAGTCAGTGAAATATTTGAGTTACTTTGTAACTGAGTTGAATTATCAGGTATGCCATACAAAGAAAATATTATTATTCATGTAAATTAATTAATTAATTACTGCTAAATTACTTAATGTAAAATGGATTTGAGAATATTATACCATTAAAGTTGTATGTTATGATTATTATCTCCTTTTTTTACATATAAATCTAAAGTTTGTGTTTATGGCATTTTCGAATTTTTCTAATATAAATCTTAAGTTAATTTGTATCAATCAAACAAAACTTCAAAAACACATTCATTTGAGCGGAAATTGCTCCTTTTTTAAGTAAATACGTTATTGTATTTTTAAACGTGGTAAAGGAGGTTTTTAATTGATTAGGACATCAAGAAGAAATAGCTTCCTACATTCAATCCTTCAAATTGCATAATAAGAATTTTATATTTAATTTTTATTGAAAGCAATATAATACTTGAAGATGCTTTCCACGTTCAAGCAAGTTACAACAAAAAAATATATATTGGATAATGGGATTAATAATATTATCATCTGAGAGATATATAAAAAAATATATAAAGAAATAAAATTTAAAAAATTCTCAGACCCGAGAGTCAGAGTCGGGGTCGGAGCAGAACTTTGCCTACTAAGATTCTATGAAGCATGTTCACACACTTGAGGGGCAAAACTGTCCAGATTTTGTAGCACATATTTGACCCTACGCTGACTATACGCCTCACACTATTTACGAATTTCTTGATATTAAATTTAATATAAAATATTTTGATTGAATTTATAAATACGATAGTTAACACCATATCGATATTCACATATAAACATGAGTATCCATTAATTAATGATTTGTGTACGCTATCTTAGTTTCTAATTAATTATTTTGGATAATATATATAAATATAATAACTAATTAACTAAATTCATTTGAAAGAGAGCATATGTTGTTCTTGAATTTAAGTATTACAAAATTTTAATATACATTATTAGATATATTTTTTTATTAATTCTCAAATGCAATTATTTTGCTGTCTTAATAATACATTTTAAATATATTACGGAAATATCAAACTCCACAATATTAGATTAGTCTATAAGATTTGAGGTTTTTACAGTAAACAGATATACTTTCAGATTGTACATCTTTTCATAATTCAAACAATTAATATACTTTTCTTCATAATCATATAAGAGGTTCAAATATTACTATGTATATTTACTATTACATGTAGGGAGTTTAAATCTCCTTATTGTGGTTTTTTTTTTTTTTTTTTTTCTATTTTTAAAAAAGAAAATCCCTTTATTATAAGAGTTAATATATATTTCAACAAATCTTTATAAACCTCGAAACATTGGTGGCACGTCATGCAGTAATATCGTTTGTATATAACTTAGGTTGTTACGCACCCGTTGTCCACATCAATGGAGGGGGTTTTCTACTATCTATATTTTACAAATATATGAGAAAATTTGCTCCTTTTATTATAGAAGTAAATATCTTTTAGTTATGATAATAAATATCAAGTTGTATAAATAGTAATTGATCTTTATAAGTTTTAATAGCTATCTAAAATTATCCTATTTAAAACCGTTAATTTTAAAATTATCCAATGCAAACAAAATCATTTTTTTTAATTAACTAACAAAAAAATTTGATTATCATTTTTTTCCCTTTATATGATAAATGCTTTTATTAAAAATTATTTTCAGTCAAATAAAAAATATAAAATGTATCAAAATATACCAAAAATTCTTTCAAATATATATTAGCATTGGCGAAAAAGAGAATGTCACCTAGATACTAGATTGGAAAAATTCCGTGTACAAGAAGATTATTTAAATATACAGGATGAGAAAATTAATCTTTAGGATTTTTGTATAAGATATTGTGGGTGTCAAAATATGGGCGGACCAAATCAAGTCAGCAAATACATAAATATCATTTAAATCAATTTTCCCAGTTAACACATTTCAAACATTTAAAACTGGCCAACGAAATTGGAGATCTCAGTTGAAAAGTATGCATTAGATTTATAATTAAACAAACGGTTTAACTTAGGAGAGTATTAACGGCAATCAATTAATTATATAATCGAAATCTGCTACGTTGTTAACAAAACCATTCCTACAATCATACACCTATTTTTGGAACACCCCCGGAGACAGCGTTGGCGGCAGGCTTTGGTGGAAGTTTTCCCTGATTAATCACATTTATTGTGATCTCATATTGAAGATGAAGATCAACGGTAACCGCGAACCCAAATCGAATACCCGTCATTGTACGCTGCCTCACCGAGGCGTTTCTCGTCTCGGGCAGAAAAGTCAAATTGCCTCTCGCTCCCTCACTTTCGTCGAAGCAATCAAGCAAATGCAGATCCTATGGTCATGAGTACGCGTTTAAAAGTCAAGTCTTCCACCTTCCAATTTCTCTTTTACTCACGTTCTCTCTCTTCCTATATACACCTTTCCATCTATCCACATCCTCACATGCCATCATTTTGTTCTCTCTCATCACTATTTCTCCACCTTCACATTTCTCTTACACACAGTTATATATCCAATTCTACACAAGTACTGGTACTTCATTTCTTTTATTTTCAGAGACGGGAAAGTTGAGATACCATCATCTTCATCGACATATATAAACATGGCGGTGGCTAGTGGAGGAAGATCTTTGGAACGGACACCAACATGGGCTGTTGCTGTTGTTTGCTTTGTTTTGGTTTTGATTTCCATAATCATCGAATACATAATCCATCTTATAGGAAAGGTATGACACAATTAATATCACTACTGTTTGATAAGATTTCTATGTGATCAAGTGATTGATTTTGTCGTGCACATAAAATATTAAAAACTTTGTATTTATTAATCCATGCAGTGGCTAAAGAAGAAAAACAAAAGGGCTCTCTTTGAAGCACTGGAAAAGGTCAAATCAGGTAGCTAGCCGGACCTTTTTTTTTTTAATGATGATTTTTGAACAATATTCAACATAAAATAAGCTAAATATAACTTCTTTTTTTTGGTGGGTGTAGAGTTGATGTTGCTGGGGTTTATGTCCTTACTGTTGACAGTATCGCAAAGTTTGATATCAAATATTTGCATACCAGAGAGTATTGCAAATACATGGCATCCATGCAGCAAGAAGCAAGAGGAAGAGGTCATTACCGCTGATCCAGAAGAAACAGAATCCGAACACCGCCGGAGACTTCTTGCGTTGGCGGCAGGCTCTGGTGGAAGTGTCCGAAGAGCTCTGGCCACCGTGGCTTCAACTGATAAATGTGCAGCCAAGGTATGGATATGCAGTAGTCTACAATATTATCATCCATCTTTAGCTCTGTGATAAATTGCCAAATTTTAGGGGATGTAGATTCTCTATCAATCTTATTTTTGTTAAACTTTTAATTAAATTGTGACATGTGGCAAATACAAAAATAAATGGTTGAGATGAAATCAGTTTCTCTCTTTTTTTTTTTTTTTCACCACAAAACGTATTTCCTTTGACAATAACATATTTCCTGAAAACATGTTTCTTAATGAATCCAGCTTTTTCTAACACCTTCTGTGGGGCCTTGTTATCAACATTAATAGATTGTAGTGTCAGCATGTCAGGAAACTCTTCAAACACATGCGAAATCAACATCTTCACAACCAATGTTGTGATGCCTTGGCCCCAATATTTTGATCTCAAAACATAATTTTTGACACAGTCAACTCTTAAAATAAAAATAAAAATTTCGGATAAAAAAAAAAAAAAAAAACTATTAAAACTAGTGTTAGACTTGGGTCGATCAGGTGGTGGGCAACTAATTCAAAATTTTATCTCCTAGCTTGAATGACAGGGATGGTGAATTAAAAAATTGACAGTGGATTCTTACTAATGCTTGTTATGTGCTTGAATGACAATAGTTGTTAATGGGAGACAGAAAATGACAGATATCCTCTTGTTAATGGGAGAAAATGATGGATAGAAAAAAAAATGGTAGAGATAAAAAAAAAAAAAAATGGCTTCCATGGTTTTATGGTAAAAGAAACAAGAGAGAAATTAATTTTATCTGGGCCCTTCATTTTTATACTTGCCAAATGTCACGATCTAATTAAAAACTTAGCAAAAATTAGATTGGTAGAGAATCTAGATCCAATTTTAGGTCCTAGTAGAATTTAATGTAATCAATATTGTTTGCAAGAACACCCAAAACGGTAAAACCGCGTAAAATTCAGCACTTTGTATGTCCTAATTGATTTTTCTTTCAAGGAAATATTTTCAATCATAAACTTGTTGCATTTTATTTGTTTGAAAAAAATATTAAGTTGTGAAGAGGCATTATGGGTTTGTTAATTTTCTCTTGACTCGCAAACATTTTCTAGTTTCTTCATGGAAAATTATTAACCTAATATGTTTCATGCTTAATTATGTCAAAGTCAAAACTATTTGCTGATTTGCGTATATTAATTCTTATTCATTATAAATTCGAGCTAGGTGAGCCGTTCCATAGGCATTCATGATTCTAGAGGCAGAATTTTCAGGCAGAAAAACTAGAACATTGAAATCGAACATATTCTTTTTCCTTTTTATTTTTTTACTATTATTAATACCAATAATTAGGTAAGTGGAAGATCCGGCAAGTCAATTTGAAAATGTAATTGTTTTTGAATTGCAGGGAAAAGTTCCTTTTGTGTCCTCGGAAGGAATTCATCAACTCCACATGTTTATCTTTGCGTTGGCTGTTTTCCATGTCCTGTACTGTGTTTTAACCATGGCTTTGGGCAGAGCCAAGGTATTGTATATCTTATTCTACCTCTATATTAAACTCATTTGTCATGCTACCTTACAATATAAATATTGTGTAGTTTTTAATTTTTGAGATGCCACCATGATGGAGTGATTCAAATATATATAAGACATTATTAGCGTAAATGATCGGTCTTTACTCTTTACCGCTACACCATATGGGATGATGGTATATTGTATAGCTAATATTAATTAAATTATAATCCAAAGATTGAAAATATATAAAAATTTGATCTAACAAATATCTACTAATGATACAAGAATTACTATATATAGTTGCTAAATTCAAATTTCAATACTTCTTTGGGATTCCCTTTACAATGGCTTGGCAATTTCATTGTTTGCAGATGAGAAGTTGGAAGAAATGGGAGAAGGAAACAAGAACAATTGAATATCAATTCTCACATGGTCAGTCCTAATTTTTATACAATGTGGCGCCTGTTATACATGCATGGAAGCATATAATATTAACACATGCATGTGCAATTTGCATTGTGACAGATCCAGAGAGGTTCAGGTTTGCAAGAGAGACATCGTTTGGTAGAAGGCACTTGAGCTTCTGGACCAAGACACCCGTTCTCGTTTGGATTGTGAGTATCCCCAAATTTTGTTCTTTCTTGCTTTTTTTTTTTTTTTTTAAATAAGTTAATTTTGCTTTTCTTCTTGTTATTAATTACGGGATCACATAAGATATTTATGATCACGTAGGAGAGGGTGTTTTTCATGCATTTTTAATGCACCAAACCATCATTTTGAAACATATTAATTAATAATTGCCCCAAAATATGGAATAACGACATATGATAAACAATTCTTATACTAGAAAATGAGTCATTTTTGGTGAAATTAATGCACCGTCCATCTCTCATTATTACGTCACTTACACAGATATAGAATAATCAAATAATTTAAAAATAAATTTTGACTTTTTATGTTAATTACTTTCGATGTTTAATAAAATTATACATACTTTCTTCAAAAAATAAATAAATATATATATATATACACTTAACTTTTCGGTCAGTAGATTATGTATAAAAATCGTTATCAAAAATTAGAATTTCGTGTTATAAGAATTGCCACGACGTTAACATCGGTCCCTTTTTTTTTTTTTGAAATAACATCAGTCCTTATTTTCCATAGATATTAAGTGAAGAATGCGAAGGCAACGGTGTGGATAGCACACCGGTTGTTAATTAATAATTAATAAATCAGAGAACGGTCTGCATCTGGCTTTCCAGATAATGACTGGTGCCACGTGCCATCCTAATTTGGCCCGAATTTAATCTCTCACCATTTTGTATTGACTTTTTAACTTTTCGTTCTCGTCACGTTCTCGTCCTGCAACTTCTTTGACTTTTTATTCTCATTGACAGCCGTTGAAAACTTTGATATTATTATTTAGAATTATTATCATTTTTTTCCATATGATTTATGCATAAAATATAAAAAAATATCCTAAAATAATATTAATTTAAATCAAAAGAAAGGGTAAAATGATATTTTTTGAATTAATAGAAGAAAAAATGATAATTAATTAATTGTCAAGGAAAAAAATGATAATAATCCTATTATTTATTGAAAAGTATTCTATTTGAATAATATCGTATTTGAACTTGTAGGCATATTGGGTGTTCACATTGTATTAAGTTTTCACACTTGTTTTTTTTTTTTTTTTCTTTTTGTGCAGGTTTGTTTCTTCAGGCAATTTGTTAGATCAGTTCCAAAAGTTGATTACTTGACTTTAAGACATGGATTTATCATGGTACTTCTTTTTTTTATATCATAATCTCTTATTAGGGTAGTTTTATGTTTATAATAAATAGATCAAATGTTTTTAAAATTGTGTTATAAGCAAAGGTGTGAAATTATATAATTTCCATACAAGAAAACACTAGTGGCTTTGTTTGGTATGTGTCTAGTTATCTCGTGAATTCCAGCTAACACCAAGTTTTGTTTTTGTAGTGAATACAGAGCATGTGTTCACAATCCATTTTGTCAAACTAATTATTTAAGTCAAAGTCAACGTTTTGGATTCTGAATTTGCTCTCACTGTTCAAAATATTTCCGTTCAGGCACATTTAGCACCCCAAAGCGAAACCAAATTCGACTTCCAAAAATACATTAACAGATCACTTGAAGAAGATTTCAAGGTGGTCATGGGAATCAGGTAATTAGACATCATTAGATTTTTATTTTTTTTTTAATAAAACATATTAATTCTTGTTAAACATAAACTAATTGTGGGTATTTTCCATTTACAGTCCACCAATCTGGTTCTTCGCTGTGATATTCCTGCTCTTTAACACTCACGGTCAGTGCAACTATAGTCAATTAAATTTATAAGAAAACTAATATAGCAAATATTAATTAAGACATTGGATTATTATTAATTTTAAATTAGCGGAATTGGTTGACTGACTCGTCTTTACCATTAATCATGGATGTGGACAGGCTGGTACAGTTATCTATGGCTACCTTTTATCCCATTAATTGTAAGTATTACTTCTGTTACGAGTTCTGCAACATTTAATTAGCCATTCACTGAGTCACAATAATATTAAAAGTTTATTTACCTCACTAGTTGGGCGTAAGATTAACCAACTACTAAGGTAACCAGATCCCAAGTTTTATGACCTAAAAGATTAGTGATGAATCAAGGCGTAGTAACTAGAGCATGCATATGCTTGCAGGTGATCCTGTTGGTGGGAACTAAGCTGCAGGTGATTATAACAAAAATGGGACTTAGAATTCAAGAGAGGGGAGAGGTTGTCAAGGGTGTGCCGGTGGTTCAGCCTGGGGATCACCTATTTTGGTTCAATCGCCCTCGCCTCATTCTTTATCTCATCAATTTCGTTCTCTTTCAGGTACTATTTGTATATAAACACAAAAGAGAAAATTCCAAAATTTGATGATAAAAAAAAAAAAAATAAATTTTATAGTTTCCTAGTTAGATAATAATGTTTTACCTCTACCATTACATAAGCCCTTTTAACAGAAATTTTTATCTAATTAACCATAAGATGCACTTACCATGTTCGTGTACTTATATTTTGCCATGTTTTTCCAATCTTGTTAACTGCAGAATGCCTTTCAACTTGCTTTCTTAGCTTGGAGTTGGGTAAGTCCATCTGTCTATATACAAATATTGGTCGTAAAGTAGTTGCAAAATTACCCGTAACACATTATGATTTACATATTTGTACATACGTTAACCAACCTTTCCCTTTTTTTTTTTGTTTCTTTGTTTATCAGATCCAATTCTCCATCAAATCTTGTTTCCATGACCGGATAGAGGATATAATCATCAGAATCACGATGGGGTGAGACTTATTTTTGCCTCTATTTTATGATTTTAAATATGTACATTCTTATCTGAATTAACACCATTTTTTTGTAAAAATTTTCTCAGGGTGCTCATACAAATTCTTTGCAGCTATGTTACTCTCCCTCTCTATGCCCTTGTAACACAGGTATATATTACTTTTATTAAATGTTATCACATTATCAGTCCCAAATGTCATGTTACTTCTAATAATTTCTCTAATTTGGTTATGTTCATGACATGATCACAGATGGGTTCAAACATGAAACCAACAATATTCAATGAAAGAGTAGCAGAAGCTCTAAGGAATTGGCATCACACGGCTAAGAAACACATAAAACAGAACAAGGGGTCCGTGACCCCTATGACTAGTAGACCCGCCACCCCGTCCCACCATGCCTCCCCGGTACATCTCCTCCGCAACTACCAGGGCGATGTGGACAGCTACCACACATCACCGAGAAGATCAGTTGAATGGGAGACGGATTCTCCTTCCTCGTCACACCCCCACCAGGGTGACGGTTCATCATCTCACCGTCACCATGAAAGTTACTATAATGAATATGATAGAAATGTCAATGAGGCGGGTTTGGACCAAGAACAGCAGACTGTCCGCACCCAACATGAGATCGTTATCAGGTCAAAAGAATTTTCATTTGATAAAAGAACAATTACATAAGCGAAAGTTGGGGATTAATATAATTTGATGGACATAGAGATGATACTACATGGAGGATGCATGACAAGGCATGTTGATATGGGTCAAGAGGCGGAGGTAGCCACACACGCCTACAAGGCCTTCGATTTTGCATCACCTTGTAAAGATATAGTTCTTTTGTTCTTTGGACAATTTCAAGGAAATTCATGGAGATAATACAATATATCATAGCAGGCACTATTGCAATTAATTTCTTTCATGTACTTTTTCATTAATTGTATGATTTAATTACGTAAATGAATGTCCTAGTCTTATTTGCAATTAATTTATCTTGGATTTCAATTATTGAAGAGAAACCTCTTTTATATATATAAAGAAAATAAATAAATACCTTCTTAGTGTTCACAAACATTCAAATTACAAGTTTAAACAAGGTTTCAATAATAACATTTACACATACTCGGGCGTTATGCCTCAATACATCTTTCATGTGCAAAATAATAAAAGAAAACTTAAGAAAAGCTAAACGATTTAAACTCGAGATTATATGAATTTAATTCTTTATCTTTTTTGGTTCATTTATTTTATTACGAAAAGTGTGAGTAACGTAATAGAGTTCTTACTAACAAATATATAAATATAATTAGAAAAAATCTTTCTTACGATTATTTTATAAATGGATTAAAAAAAATAAAAAGTTAAAAAGAAAATGAATATATATTATTTTATTAATAATTGTCGCGTCACATCAGTTATAGAATAATCTCATATAAAATTCTCTCTTCGTCGGATGTATATCAACGTCAGCAAAATTGGGAATGGCATAAATGTTTGTTTTACTTGGGAAGTAGGAAGCAATCCATAGAAAAACATAGGAAATGACGAGTGCCATGAATCCCAGTGGGTTCCTGCATGCACTCAACAAAGTGCCTTGCTGTTATGCTACAATCTAATAACACTTTCAACAAAGCAAGATTGATCGGTCTTTTGATTTTTTCTGCTTATCTCTGCAACTAAACGACAACCTCCGCCTTCGCCATCCCCTGTTTTTCGCTTTCCCAACTTTTTTAACTCTCCTCTCCACCCACCAGCCCCCTGTTTCCTCCCTCCACCCACAAAACCATTACCCATCCAGTCCATCTTCTTCATATAAATGCTATATATATATATCTCCTCTCCACAACTCCATTTTGCCACTCATATATCACCATATAACCAAACCAGAGATGGAGATCACAGCGCAGGGACTGCTGGGCAAGGTGGGTCGTCAGTGTTATGCGGTTTTTAGCTTGGGTGTGATTCTGATACCCGCCGCTGTTGATCACTATTTTTATGACTTCGAAATGAGTGACTCTCGTGAACCCACCAAGAAATAGACCCGTCGTCGTCGTCTTCCTTCGTGCAGCTATGGTCCTTCTACTCCTCTTCGTTGATTCCAGTCTAATAATCTACTGTGCACTACTGTTTAAGAGATCATTCGGGATAATTTTACTTTTGCCGTTTGACAATAAAAGAAAGAAAATAGAAGCTCGAGCTTTTTAGATTCTGATTTAATTATATATTTAAGAAGAGATTTTAGATTTAAAAGAGTTTTTGTGGTTATTTAGTTGGTATATTACTGGAATTTATTTTAATGATGATATAATTTTTATACCTTTCTAAAATAGTTTTTGAATATATTTGGTTGAAATATTTCGAATTATCACTTTATATTATATATTATATATGTTCTTTCTAAATAATTTACTACAAAACATGTATGTAATATATTTTTTCAATTATATTTACCTAAACTTTGATTATTAAAATAAATTAAATAATAAAAATTAAATTAAAATTACATATACATTCATGCATAATAATACTTATAAATTATGTCAATAGTTTTACATTAATTTATAATGATAAAAATAAAAAAATAATTTTTCTATGCATTAATTCTCTTGCAATTCTATCACGAACAACACCAATTTCACTTTTATCTATTGTTAAAGTAATATTTAATTTGTCATCTTCTAGCATATAATCTTGATTTTCATCATATGATTCAAACTCAATATCTGTAATAGCCTCCCTTCTTATAAAATTATGTAAAGCTATCGAAGCCGTAATAATAGCTATTTGCTTATCAAACTTATAATTAGACATGTGATGCAAAATTTTCCATCGAGCTTACCACACACCAAAACTATGTTCAAGTACACTACGCAATGATGAATGTACATAGTTAAATGTTTCTTGACTGCCGCTTGATTGACCACTACTATGAAATTCTGGAAGATGATATCGCTGTCCTTTATATGGTGCCAAATAACCCTTTATGTTTGGATATCCTGAGTCAACTAAGTAGTATTTATCTGTAATTTAAATTTCAACAATGAAACAATATTATTCAAAGAAAAAAATAATTATAATTAAATATATTACTAATAAAAATAACATACTATTAGATGGTTTTGAAAATTTTAACTAAGTGTTTCTTAATGGCTCTAAAAATATTCGTGTATTATGCGCAGTTCCCTCCCATCCAAGCTATACAAATGTGAAAAGCATATCAAATCCATATACTGCTATAATATTTTGAGTAGGAAATCCTTTCCTACCAATATATGGAATCTGTTCATCTGCAGGAAGCAACGCACGGATGTGTGTTCCATCTATAACTCCAATGTAATTCTATCAATAGTTATAAAAAAAAATGTAGCTTAATTTACTTATAAATAAATCTATGTGTATGTTTTTATAGTTTGAAAATTAAATATACATAACATTACCTTAAAATTTGGTCAGTATTTACAATTACTTTGAATGTAATGTGGAACTTGATTATAATCATCAGGTGGCTTAATTTCATCAAAAGCAAGTAAGATCATTTTATTGAGTACATTTCCAAATTGTCTACTCGTACTTTCACCTGAATGTTGAAATTGTTTTTGAATAATTCTATTTTCAACTCCATGCCCCAAAGTCATCAAAAACATACCTATTGTCTCCTTAAGCTTAACTCCTTTAGTGGAAGTTAACCCATAACTTCTTAATCTATCACATAATTTAGCAAAGACATGTTTCTCCATTCGAAATTGCTCATGACAGCGTCGATAATTGCCCTCAAGTATTTTTGTTATGAACATCCATCCAGTATGAGGAGAATTTCTGCATGACTCTTTTACCAGAAAGTTATTATGATGATATACAATAGTTCTTGTTGTTGCAAGAACAAATTCACCATACTCTGCACCATATCTTATGGCTTCATCAAATACTTCTTTCATATATTCCTATAAATCTGTATCCATTCTAAATTAAATATTTAAGAAACACCAAATAATATTTATGAGTTTAAGCTTCAACCAATAAACTTTGTTTATATCACAATGAATTGGAATTAACAAGTCTATAGCAACAACATGTTCCACACTAATATTGTTTCTAACATGTAAAAAATTCCATAGAATTTATGATCAAACAAATCATAGAAACCTACACTTTCCTTTACTCAACAACACAAAGCCATAATGTAATTAATAACATTATATTTTAATATAATTTGTTTTTACATATACAAAAATTATCATATCTCTTATAAAGAGAAATTTTTTCATATATGTCAACATACAAAAAAAAGTGACATTTTTTTTTTCACGTATGTTAACATACAAAAAGTGACATTTTTTCTTCACAAAAGTATGTCAGTATACAAAAAAGAGACACTTTTCTTTAACCATTCATTGTCTTTTTACTATAGACTGTTGATGAAGTGTTCAGGTTCTTCCAATGCCACAAATATCTTCCTATCTGTCTTCTTTATAAACAAGGTAGTACCTACCTTGAAAAGAGAACTAATAAAATGACATTCCGGAAGGGTTTTCAATCTAGCAACAACCTCTTGAACACCACATCCAAGTGGATCAGTACGAATATATGAACCCCTATTATTGATATTTTCACAAAGTACATCAAGTTGTTTAGATAATTTTGATGTCATAGAATTTCTTTTCTTCACTTTTTTGAATTTCTTTTTATTCGGTTCAAGTGATGTTTTGTTACGGTTGCTATATTCTCCTTCCTCATTATGATTACCCTCATTATGATCTAAACTAGTAGCTATATCATCAATGTAATCATTTATCGTAGGTGCTTGTGTATACAAAGGAGGCATTAAACCAGAAGTTGTTGCTCAAGCCCTAGCTCCTGTTGTTGTAATATCTTGAAACAATTCATCTAACTTAAAGACATGCTCCAAACCTTTTGTTCGAAATTTTGATACTTCAAGATATTTTTATTATAATTTTTGAGTTAGCATACGAATTATAATTATATAATTAGACTAGACACATATATAAATTATAATTAAAGAATCTATCTAGTGATACCTACTTATAACTTAGTTATCCACCATTCATCTGAAGCCTTAACGGTTTGCCTTTCCATATCCCAACCAATTCTAGTCTCTCCTCTTAATAAAAAGTCGCATAATTGCTATTCTTTTTTTATATTATCCCAATAATTCTTAAGTTGTTTTCTATCATATTGTTTACCAGTTTTTTTGTTAAAATTTTAAAGAAAATTCTTCCATCCTTGTTTGCTCAAATGTATCTCATTTCTATTACCTGCTCGAACTTGTTCGATAGTTAAATCAACTCAAATCTCATGTGTTCTTGGATCCCATATTGCTTTTGTTTTTCCTTGTGTTCCATCATTTGTCATCTAATAAAAAATGATAAAACAATACACAAATATGATACTTGAATACACCTATTACTTAAAAAGAGAACTAAATTAACATTTCATTAAAAGAAGATACCTTGATGAAGAACACACCTAAAACATGTAGAACTAAATTTAATACGAGGTGAAATTGTATCTTAAAATGTTAAAAATTAAAACTAAATTATTATTATTATCTCTTAATATAATTTTAATTTCCAATCTCATTGACATGAAATCGATTACGTTTATTTTAAGTTGGGTTAAATATAATTGGAAAACCTAGTTTAAAGCATCAATTTTCTCTATTGTTGAAAATACAAAGTATATGTGAGTCTTAACAAACGTATGAAACCAACTAATACTAATAACAATTGTAATTTATCATGTCCACAAGAATGCTATCAAGAGTCCAAACCACTACTATGAAAAAGATCTTAATTAAAAATTTACAAAATCCACTGACAACTGAGGTCTTTGTGTATATGACACGACGTGATACACAAAAATATTAGGAAAATCAAAAGGTTCGATATATTTTCATCACAATTTAGAAGCAAGTTTCTGTAAGTTCAAATATTAGGTGACTTTACAATTCATTAAACATATTTTCATTGGATAATTCCACCTCGATATAACCGAGAAAACCCAAGACAATTATAAGAAGATTTTTTTATTTAATATATAAGCAAACATCTTTATATATGCAAAAACATATGTATAAACATACAGGATCACAATACCATGGAAGATTTCCCATCCATGTTCTAGGATTAGCTCTCTCTCTCTCTCTATATATATATATATATATATATTCAATAAGAGGCAATAGTGATGAAGGTTGCTAGTAATTGACATCTATTAAATATGTTTCTAGTTTTAACAGCACTCCATTTTATTGCCAACTCAAATGTAGTCAAGTGGGGTGTCATCTTATCTAAAGATCTACTTAATAGTCTTCCTCCTGCAGTATAGTTATAACATTAAAACTATTTTTTATTTTTTTTTCCATTTATTAAGTTATAGTTATCAAATTATCATTTCTTTTAGTTTGTTACAAAGCTCTAAAATAGAATTTGCTAAACACTATCACTAACAACAAATTATCATTTTAAGGCAAGCCTTTTGTTATCAAAATGGAATCTGCTGAAAACAGTTCAGATTCGTATATATACAAATTATCATCCCCTTCACTGACATTAAAGCTTCTTCTACATCACCCAAGTCTAGATTCGCATATATATACCACAAACACAATTATAAGAGGACGTTACAATTGCTGAGACCAGTGTGACATTGTAAGGTGAAAACAATAAAATCTTGGTCTTTACACAACTAAAACAAATATTCATCACAACCCAACAAAAGCTATCCCAAATCAAACAACAAATTAAGACAGACCCACATGAGCAATAACATCAAACATGGTATTACAATAATATAAGCTTGAATAAGATTAACATTTTTGAAGAAAAATTATACCTTGCTTGCATTTCAGAAGAAGGAGATCAAGTGAAGCTGTTGATATTCATGTCTGCAGAGCTCTTGAACTATTAAAACTTTTGAAGAAAAATAAGACATGAATGACTATGTTAAATAGCTTTTAAGAAGAACAAGAGCAAAGAAATCACACACTAATGATGAACAGAGAAAGATTTTATCTTATATGTCACAAATTATAAATCACAAACTAAAGATGCCAATTTCTTCTACCTTTTGAGTGAACCCATGTCATCAATTTCATTGTGGATAGGGTTTTGATTTTTTTTAGAAAGGGAAAATTGGTATAGATCGATGAAGCAGAGGATATGGATGGAATAGTTGATTTGTTGTTCAATCAAGTAAGGGTAAAGTTGGAATTATAAAAGATTTATTAAATGAAAAATTGGCTTCACGTGTTTTCAGTAGAAAGCCTTTTGTGCCAAAACTAGAAATTATGGTTTCTTTGGGAAGGGCTTTTCAAAGCCAAAAGTTATTTTGAGATTCAATCCAAATATTTCCTCGAAATGACTTCTAGGTTTTAGAAACCAAAACAAATACTTCCACCCATATCCCAAACTGGCCCTAACTTGTGGGTTTCGAGTTTTTTTATTAAGATGTTTGTAAATCAGGTTTTGGCTTGACTTCGTCGCTCCTCTGTACTCTGTTTTAAATGCTAGACATCAATAAAAGTCAATTGTGACGTATTTTAAATATAAATATGAGATTTGTTATTAATTATTGAAGAATATCCATCTTAACATAACATTATCTTTTTATGATTTACACAAATAATTAAACACATAAATGAAAAAAAAAAAAAAGAATCTTATATTGATGTCAACGTCTAATCAAGTCATGATTTTCTAATAAAAACTTGCTTCATTTCTTAATATTAGGATATGATTAAAAATACAACAATTTCATTACATTTTATGCTATGAATTTCAAAGGTCTCGATAATTAAAATATTAGAATTGTAGACTATTATTTTTTTCATCAATTAATTCAGATATTTGTTGAAAGTGCTTAAATTCAGCATTATACCGTATATATATGGGTGGACCAGTGGCAAGGGCGGGTTAGGGGGAGGTTCACCTTTCCTGGCCTAGAAACTTCCGACCCCTATCTTCAATAATTGGATTTGGAGAGAAACTAGGCCACTTTTTTTTTTTTTTTTTTTCTTCTTTCAGTTGGGGTTTGTATTTTCTAACTTATCTAGAGTGTTGTTGCATTGATATCCTTAATTATATAAATGATTTAAAATTTTATTTTCGCAATTATTCTCATAAATTTAATAAAAAAAATATAATATTGGAGTAGAAATTTTAATTTTGGAATTGAATTTTTCTTTCGATATCTTAATAAATCCCTCATTTTCATTTTAGATGCATAAGAATTGACTGTTCAAATTTTAGACGTAATTATCTTAATTATAATTAAAGAATGTGTTTTAAAACTAAACTCCATTGATATATAATAATAATATGGAAATTAAGCTTTCAAGCTTCAAGTAACTAAATCCGCGAACCCTCCCGATTCTCACGCTTGTCTTTAGCCAATTCATAACAACCCTCATTTTCGC
Organism: Dimocarpus longan; assembly: GCA_022984855.1. Classification (NCBI taxonomy): domain Eukaryota; kingdom Viridiplantae; phylum Streptophyta; class Magnoliopsida; order Sapindales; family Sapindaceae; genus Dimocarpus; species Dimocarpus longan. Next base: position 1,330,311 of record CM041024.1, on the reverse strand, counting down.
CGCCCACATCTACCCCTCCAATTTCCACTTATTTACACTTCTACTCTCCACCTGCTCCTCCTTCTATTTTCTCACTTGCCCAAGACAGGAAAACTTTGTTCGATTTTCTTCTTCTTCATCTTCAGCAATGGCTAGAGGCTCTTCTCAGTCGCAATCCGCCACTTCCGCCTCCAACTCACGCCCCGGCGTCATGGCTCCCCGTGGCTCGGCGGCAGCCACGGCCGGCATGCGCCGCCGCCGCATGACCTCCTCCTCCTCCGGCGCGGGCGGCTCTGGCTCCATCGGAGGCTCCGGACCTGGCTCCAACATGCTCCGATTCTACACCGACGACGCTCCTGGCCTCAAGATCTCTCCGACCGTCGTCCTCGTCATGAGCCTCTGCTTCATCGGCTTCGTCACCGCTCTCCACGTCTTCGGCAAGCTCTACCGCTACAAAGCCGGAGCGTAAACAAACTCCTCCAACTCGAATCGGTAACCGGAATGCTCTCCGATCACTTCTTTTTGTGTACTTTTTTCGTCTTTTTCGCTCTGTAAATGATGGCAGGGTTGTAGTGTTTGTCTGTCTCGAATCCAAAATCCTTGACTTCTGGTTGACGATCACTTTTTTCTCTGTCTTCAATGAATGAATTTTCGGCCTATTTTCACTGCTCTTTGTTTGCTTTCGTGATACCATTAGTTTTTGACCTTTGTCTTTATCTGCCTCACTGATTTCCTGCGATCAAAACACATCAGTAAAGTTGATGAACCTTTAACTGAACTCCCTTTTTAGACTCTTTTTTAGTGGTACGGTCTTGCTTTGTATTTGTATTCTTCGAAGTTACTTTATAAAATTGTCTTTATCCAGATAATGTTAATCACTTTTTTCAACTCATAAATCAAATCATAATAGTGAAAAGAAAGCAAGCGTAGCTTGAATTGATGAAGTCGAAGTTCTCGATTAGGAAGAGAGTTAATGGATTAATTTCCTTGTTTGCGTGTGAGCGATGAGTCAGTTGAAACTGTCAGTAAGGTCACCGTGAGATAAAGGCTTGAATTTTGAGTGACCTGAAGCTGCTGTTAGTTTTGATTTTCTCTTCAGAAGTAGCAAGTAGAGACTAGAGATTTATGGCTTGATTTCGATTAGGGAAGGGTATAAATCCTTATGCGTAGAATTATACAGCGGAGGAATGTTAATCTTTTGTTTCTATGTTTGAGCGTTGAGGATGCATGTATACATTTCAAAGTCTAATAATGTCTTAATGTTCAACTAATGTGAGAGTGAATCGTTATAAGAGTTGTGTCCGAGACTTTTTGTGATGTTGTCGTCTATGGTTCTGGACGAAGACATGAGTTTTTGTGTTCATGGAGACACGTAGTGCTTTTATACATCTGTATATTTGTGTATTGGTAATGTTGAGCACTTATATATTATCTAGTTATGATCATGTATTTGTTTGCTTGTAATGTAAATGATACACCAATCATGATCATTGCTGAAAACAATGGCCATATGAAAAGCTCTGAAAGGTTAACAGATTCTGCAGTCATTGTTAAGTTTCACTTGGATTGTTTTAAGAATCATTAAAGTTGAACGTTGGTGCTCTTGCCGTTAACTGTGTCATGTTTAGTTTGTGTCGCAATTTTTCTTGGGATGGAAGTAGGTTATTTATTGGTAGACCTTGCATCTGTAAATTAAAGTGGGTGTGTTTGCATCACTTAATAGACTTAATATTAACTAGGAGAGCTCCTCTTGGATGTAGTTGAAGTAAGGTTTAGAAGAAAATTATGCGTCAGCTTGATGCTAAATCTTTAGTTATATAGTTATCTCATGACAACTGGGAATGGATTCCATGATTTGGTTATATAATGATGTAAGTCCATTGTGGGGTGGTCTACTAGTTAGTGATTTTTTTCCTCACTAGATTTATAAATATCTGAAAACCAATGTAGAAGTGATGGTGATGGTTCGAATCCTTCTTATTGCTGTAATGCATAATTGTCCATGTCTACTAGGACGGGGAAGCTATATGTTGTACTTGATCTTTGGAGAATCCTATCCAATTAATAGTCAAATCTTTACTGTTAACTGTTGAGTGAACACTTGTCATTGGATTCTCCAAACTTGGGTAAGACTGAATTAAGTAGAGGATGCTGGTCTAATTAGGACTTAATACCATTAATTAGCACTTTGTATATTCATTAATTATTTTTATATTAATTTTCTAAATATAGACCTACAATGGAAAAAAAAAAATTCTGCGTCACTTTATAACCGAACCATTGGAGCGAAATCACACAGGTCTCCTGATAACTTCATATATCAAGTAAAGCTCTCAGGTTTCTGCCTCAAGTTGCCTTTTAATTTTCTACAGAATTTGTTTTAGCAGCATCGAATATGTGACAAACGTAACTGCTAATATTTTTTGTCTGTCAATTGCAACCGATGCGAGTTTAGTTGTGGTAGTTATTACTATCCGCTGCTTGGTTCTCTATCTGCCAAAATTAAAATTTGTTTTAAAAAAAAAAATTAAAAAAAAAAGGTGAAAAGACTTCCTAAATTTAATAGAAATACTTGCATGACAGATGGAATTTGTGAGAGATGGAGAATTTGACATGATAGAGATTTTTCTCTTCCACATAAGCAAGGAACATGATTTTTAGAACACCAATTATATGACTTACTATTGTAATTTTGAGAAGTGACCTCCATTGCTTCAATTCTAATAGTATGATTTAAAAATATTTATCATGTGTCAAAAGAAAACTATCTATTTATAGTATAGAATCATCAATCAATGAGAACGAGACCTATTTGACATGTTACCAAAAAAAAAGAGTCAGTTTTTATATTTCACTTGGGTGGGGGATTTTTATTCAAAATCTCCACTTCATAGGATAATGCGGTCACCATTAATTATACCTAGCAATAAAATAAAATGTTGCTTATTTAAAAATAAATAAATAAATAATATGTTGCTTAATAGAAGACTTGATTTCTATCATTCATATTTTACAAAATTTTTCCATCTAATATGTGTTAACATGACGCATTATATTATGAGAGAGTGCTTTTAATATAAGACATATGTTAAAATCAATTTTTAAGCCGAGAGAATCCACCATTTGCATTTTTGCATGAAATAAAAATATTATAAACTTTTAAATTTACATAGATTGATATTCAGTCCAAAAAAATTAATTCTCTTCATAAATAATCAGCATCTTTAAAGCACATGTGAATTATATAAATAGAAAATCACCATTAATAACTCAGTATGATATAATTGTGAATAAACAAAAACTCAGTATAAATATTATGGATGGTAGCTACTTTGGGGAGTTTTTGGTTTAGATTTAATTATTAAATATAAAAAAGAAATCAGTTAATATGAAAAAAAGGAGAGCAGGCAACTAAACGGCCCAATCCCGCCAAAAAAGAGGAGTAGAAAAGTCCAGAGTGTGATCGGCAGCTTGTTCGTTTGACGAAACGCACTCTGCGCTCGACGGCTCGATTGGGGTCCCAAAAATAGAGAAGCAGTGAGACCAAACACAACAGCAATGCCAACCTTTACAGAGAGAGAGAGAAAATCAAGACCAATCCATCCTCTTCCGTTTCTCTCCCGCCACAACACAACAATATGAGCGTGATAGACATTCTCTTCAGAGTCGACGACATCTGCAGGAAATACGACAAGTATGACGTCGAGAAACACAGCGACCTTAGCGCCACCGGCGACGACGCCTTCTCTCAACTCTACTCTTCTCTCCAATCCGAAATCGAAAAAGCTCTTCTTGTTAGATTTTTCGTTCTCTTCCTTCAAAATTCTCTCTCATTTGTATCTTGATTTTTGACGAAAAGAAATCAAATTGTGCAGAAATTTGAAGCGGCTTCAACGGAGACGAATAGAGCGGCTGCGGTCGCGATGAATGCAGAGGTTCGTCGGATCAAGGCTCGTGTCAAGCAAGAAGTTCCCAAACTGCAAAAATTGGCCGTCAAGAAGGTTTTCTCTTTTTTTAATTTTTATTGCTTTTGTTTAATTATTATTATTAAATTTTTTTAATTTTTAAAATTTGTGATTTTTCAATTAGGTTTAACCTGTATCTTGGTTAACTATGATGTTGATTGAAAAAGTGATTTGATTAGAAGCAAATCTAATTTATGAAATACTAGAGCAGGTTGTTAGCTGTGTTGGTAATGGCTCAAAAAAATTTGATTGATGTTGGATGAGGTGGCTGCTATAGTGTCTAATTGATTGATGAAAACGATAACAATGGATTAGCAAAAGTGAGACAAGAATGGGTGACAAATAATCTTTGTTAAGACAACATAGTAGTATCAAAGAATTTAGACTGGAGATTACAAGATTAATTAAGATTAGATGAAAGCACAATAATAAAAAAGCACTCACAAGTTTAGTGATTGAGAATAGGAGAATCTCAGAAGTCTTACAACAGTAATTTGTATAGAACCTGAACTTTTGTAAGTGCAAGTAGTAATTTTTAAATGGGTTTTAGACATTAAGTGTTCTCTTACCTCACTTTCTTTTCATATTTTCCAAATTTAACATCCTCCTTATGGATTGGGGTGAGGTGTTATGATGGTGAGGTTGTATCAGACTTAATAATCTTAATGCTGTTGTGATACTACTAACAGGTTAAAGGGCTTCCAAAAGAAGATCAAGAAACTCGTTTGGAGCTGGTGCTTGTACTAACTGACAGGATTGAATCAATACCAGATGGGAATACAACTGGTGCCAAGTCAAATGGGGGATGGGAAACTTCAGCATCTAGTAAAAACATCAAGTTTGATTCATCAGGTGTTTAGTATTGTTGATGCTTTCCTTGAACTACAACTCTTTTCTGAATGGGAGCTTCGTGTGAATGTTTATGAATAAATGCTGACCTAGAGTATTTGCAAACAAATCATCAGACGGGAACTTCAGCAATGATTATTTCCAAGAATCTGAGGAATCGAGTCAATTTAGGCAAGAATATGAAATGCGGAAAATGAAACAGGCATGTAAGATGCCTGATCAATGCATATGTACTATGTAAACACTGGGATACAATTATGTGCTTTTAGCAATTTGGTAAAAGAAGCAGATAATATTATACTAAGCACCTTACTGCTCTGCTCTCTCATTTAATTCCATGAAATTTGTACAGGAGCAAGGTCTTGATGTTATTAGCGAAGGACTGGACACGCTCAAAAACTTGGCTCAGGATATGAATGAGGTAGGTCATTTTGCTTATAATATTTGTAATGATGTCAAAATAGTACTTATTGACCATTTACTTTGTCATGATCAGGAAATTGAAAGGCAAGTCCCATTAATGGCTGAAATTGATACCAAGGTGAGAAGTTTGTAAAAGCGGTAATAAATTTTCCATCTTTATCAGATAATAGAGACAACAATGTTGGAACACTATATAGATGCATTGCCTGACTCTAATTTAGTGCTTTTATAGGTGGATAAAGCAACATCTGATCTGAAAAATAATAATGTGAGGCTCAGGGAAACACTTTTCAAGGTAATTGATTTGAATGATTTTCACAATTTTGAATTTTTAATGTACAGTTAACAATTCTTTCAACTTTACCTAGAGAGACTGGCTTGATTCCAACAAACAGCTTTTCTTCTTTTATCCAGATAAGGTCCAGCCGAAACTTCTGTATTGATATCACTTTGATGGGTATTATTCTGGGCATCGCTTTCTATTTATATTCGTAAGCTCCGTAACCTGCTCTTAAATTTTTTCTTAACATTTTGATGTGGCATATAATATTGCAGTCAGCCCTTCATTTTCTTGTACTTTGTGAAAATGGTCTTTAATTTTGGTTCTCTGAAACATGATTACCCCAATCTTGTTTCTGATTGATGTATTTTGTAAGGAAAAGTGGCCCACATTGGTTACGGTATGTAAGTCCTGATAATTTGTGCGACAGCATGAGCAGCTTTAAACATTTCATTTGCTTAAAAGAGTTACCTAATTTACTAAATAACATTGATTGTTATTTAGGTCACAGTGTGTGTGACAACCCGTCCCTCTCTCTTGGACTTGGGCCGTCAGAATATGTCGGCCCCCTAGCTGATTTCTTTCGCCTTCCCCGTGTCTCGAACCTATGACTTAAGGGCTAAGTACAAATGGGAAGTAACACGATTACCAATTGAACTACTAGCTCAATTGGTACTCACCTTGCAAGAAGAATCCATTTGATCAAGGGTCTAGGTCATGGGTTCAAGTGCGGGTGGGGAAGGCGAAGCAAAACTCTCTGGCTCGGGGATAGTACCTTGTGAGTGGGACAGCCCAGAGTGGTCACACTGCAACGATAATGCTTACATCTGTCTACATAATTAATAGATTTGAAGTTTGTACACAGTTTTTGCATTAAAAAAAATAATAATAACGTAAGCTTACCTCAATTTCTAAATATTTTAGAATGTATTATATATCATCTCTTTCTGCACATTTCTCTAGAAAATATTTTATTTAGTGTCTGCCTAAGTGGTTGTCTCTATTCTGTGGTTTCATTTATTATCCAAATGTATAATAATATACTCCCATTTTTAAAAATATCATGGACTGTTGCTCTTGTTACTTTAGTCAAATAAAACAATGAGAAAATGGCTTGCATGTCCACCAATTCTATATCTCTAAACCGTGACTTTGCCGAGAAAATTGTCTAACAACATATTTTCATTTGGTGCAGTGTACTGAAGTGAATTCACGTCGAAGGCTTCTTCGGTAGCCACTTTCTTCAAAATGTTGTCTGGTATTATATTTTTTTATTAATTGAGAGTTTACTTTGTATCATCTTTTGTCCATTTCTACCGGCACCAGGAAATTTGTTAAATTGGCCATTTGGTTTGACTGTGTAGTGATCTTTTAGTTCATCATCTACACATTCTCTCCTGAGTCTTAAGCAAGTAGATAGAAGATCAAGATATGTTAATATAATATGTTACAGCGGCTCCATTAATTTGCTAATTTGGCTTTCTTCCCTGCATTTATTGTGTTAAAGATTATTCTTCGTAATATTTCTGATCTCTGAGTATAGCGATAATGTTATTCAGGTTATAACTGTTGTAAATTGGGAAACTCACAGTATACCAGCAGCTTTAACGGCTTTATGCTTCATATGTACAACTAAAAACAACTATAGAAGTAAGATAGACTGCTGATCTTGTCACATTTGTTGCCTGAAGCCCCCATGTGCCTTATGTTCTAAAACTTCTTATGCTGTACAGTCTGACCATTGGCTAAGTGAGGAACCACTATAGCCTTCACTGAGGGGCCAAATATTACTGTAAATTTTTCTCTGTGAAAGCCAACTCATTAAGTCCCTGGAAACCAATTACAGGAGCTGACAGGTTTGGGTATACATGTTGAAGTTGGCTGTAGTAGTTTATATCCTCACTAGGAAATGTCTTGCCAAGTGAAAGATTCTCATCCCTGTAGTCAACACTCGGCTTCTTGTTGGATAAAAGGATATCTTCATACACATTTTCCTCGCTTGGTTTCCTCTTCAATAGTTTGAAATAAGTCTCCATAGGAGAACCTGTTAGTGGAGAATTCACTTTCTCATAACTGTTCTCATAGATTGTAGTGAAATTTTTTCCATTTTCGCTCCCCTGACAACTTATACTTGAAATGGTTTCAATAGGGGTCAGAGTCGGATCAGCAAGAATTGAAGCTAGTCGTGGGTAGTCATTGTATAGGCAATCAGTGATCATGTCTTGGTTATTGTTCATGTATATGGAGCATGCCTCTCCAATCTTTGGTATGTTGTGAGTGTCATGATGAACTTCACATGCTCTCAGTGTGCTGTTTCCTTTGAGTCGAACCCGACATAGTACCCAGTCATCTAACTGTAAGAACAAACAACAATACTTTTCATAAAGTTGGGAAGATTAGGTTGGATAAGTTGATATAAATATTAAAACTAGAGATCCAGAATAACTTTGAAGACAAAATAAAAAACAAATAGGTTGTTCAATTTTATTCTTCAGCAAATAGAATTGAATTAGGTTACTTTCAGCGTTTATTAATGTCTCTGCAATCCATGTGCCATCTGAAAAAATTAATAGGAATTTCAGTAACTTTGGGTCCTTGTAGTCTGCTCCAGCCTGAATGCTTAAAATCTTTAGAGACAGTTTATATTTTGCCAGCGCTTCAGCACATTCAAATTATCAAGCTATATGTTTCATTGGCAATTGTAACATAGATAGTTTATCAGAATTTTAATGTAAACTCAAGTCTGATTAGTTAGTTAAAAGAAATCTGATATGTATGAGAAAATCCAAACTATAGTTGTTCATAAATATTAATAAAAACAGGAGGCAAAAGTTCTAACCTTGTCAACTTATTAGAAAATTGGCGCACTTGCCAAAAACATAGATGTCGACTATAGTTTTTTTTTTTTTTTTCTATTAGTGAGAGTTGGAAACAATTAAGTACTGCTACAATTTGGGAGAAACTGAAAAGCAATTTTCAGAATAATCTGTTACTTGTTCGGTGTCAAATAGGTTGAGGAAGGGAGGGTGTACAATGCTACTCGTTCCACTATCTGCAATGACTAGTAATTGGAACCAATTCAAGTAAGTGTTTTATGTAGTTTTGGCCATAGACTTTTTAGATAGTTTGTTACTTGGTTTAGTACTTCTAACTCTGCCAAGATTAAACAGATGAAAATTAAGAAGAAATGACAATTCTGTTGTTAATTATGTTGCTTTCCATAGTAGCGTGCAACTTTGTTTTTTATTACTTAATATACAGAAAAGAATGAAGTATTACATGTTGGGTCAAGAATATTTTTTGAAAACAAGTACATCCTAACTAAAAAGCAGTTTAAAGTAAATAAAAAAACAAGAACATAAATAATTTTTCTACTATCTTCTATAAGATTATATCCAAGTTCCATGTAAGATGCGTCCTACAACTCCATCTACATTAATCAAATACCCTGTATTTCCATCAGGTTTCAATCACAGAACTGTATAGAGGTTTTCGATCATATATCATATATGTAGATTATGAAAAAGATTATAGTATAGTGATATATGCATATCTACTTAGTACTTACTCTCATTGATCCTTTTAATCTTGTTGTGGTGTCAATCAGTCTATACTCATGCATCATCCAGACTGTCTTCAATCCTCTAGGAGCTCGACCAGTGTAGAAAACTAAAGCTTTCTTCACTCCAACTCTCTTTGAACCAGAGCAACTAAAAATAGGCTTATCAGTTGCAGTTGCCTTCCAATATCCTACTCCTGCAGCCCTGTTCGGCCTCACTCCATTCGGGTACTTCTTGTCTCTTGGACTGAAGAAATACCATTCATTCTCACCAAACAAAGCCTTCTCTGTACAAATAGATCATAAAGATGATCATTTAATAGTAATCTGACAAAAAACTAATAAAATGTACATGTCAATGATGAAGAAATATATACCGGGTAGCTCCCAGGGATTGTACTTATAGAGATCTACTTCAGCGATTAATGTAGCTGGAAGTGGACGCGAAGTAACTTTGTTTTGTAAGTAATGAACAATGAGTTCTTCATCTGATGGATAGAACCTGAAACCAGGAGGGAACTGGAAACCAGGTTCTCCGCCAGTCTCCATGGAAGAATTATTAAGCTTAATCAGAGTTTGATCAAGGGCAGAAAGACTTGGACAATCAAAGTTAAGTGTTACAAATATTATTATTAGTAGTTAATTTCTTGTTAAGAGAGAACAGTTATAAGACTTTATATTGTGAGACTTCATGCAGATGAGGACTTGATATATATGGACAGCGAAAACAACACCTTTGGCTTTTCTTGTTGGCATCGATTTTTGTCCAAGCTTCTTGGCCGTAGGAGTAGTTGATGTTGATTCTCTAACAAGCATTAAAGTTGGTTTTTATAATTAGTAGTTTTATGTCATTAAAGTAGCTTGAATAAAGTTAATTGTAATTGTTTTTGATGCCACTAGTTTAATCCTGGTATAACATGTTACAGTCGTCATCGTATTGCAGCAATTAATGTGGAAAGATGAAACTCTCCGTGATTGCTCAATATCAGCATATTATTGGACCGTTTCCTTCACATGAGTGCTCCATTAATTCTTCCAAGCTTTGATCTTGCTGTACAAGTGAAAATAATTTCGTGTATTTAAATGGACATAATTTGGCAATAGATGGGCTTAATTAATCAAAGTACTAAATCTCGTCAAAGTCATTCCTTAAAGAAAATCTCGTCAAAGTCATTCCTTAAAGTGAAAGTTATCTGAATCAATTTATTATGTAAATGAAATCAAGAGTTTAAATTGAAAAATCTGAAGCATCTCTTTAGAGATAGTTGTGGTTGTCTAGAAGATAATGTCATTGTGCAAAATGACCCGCTAAGAATTCTCGTCTTGTTTTATGACCTTAAAACACAATTTACCATTAGGATTGTCAGCAAAATTATTCCGGAGTGAAAAAGGGAGGAATTTTGGCTTAATTGCTTATGGCTTGAACTTGAAAAACTCCTCTATTTAAATGGGGTTTGTATGTTTAGATGAACACATAAGTTTGCTAGTCATGTAGGCCTGAGTGTCAAAAGACGTATTGTCAGTTGGCATATGGCTGCAGAAGCGTAGCCGGCCAGTGCGCTTCCATGTATGTCAGATCTTTTGTTACCAACTAATCTCGTCTTGATTTAAGGGATTAGATGGTCACATAAGTGATAGTCTTAATAGTTAGGATCAAATAATGTAAAGAAGCAACATTAAAAGTTGCATTCGGTGCTGCATTTAATGCATCTTTGGGGCTCTTATCATTCTATTTCTAGGTGACATTTTTTAGGGACTATTTCCTCACAAATGAGAATGCCTGTTGTCCATTTCATCTAATGTTTGTCTTACGTGGTTCGGAAGTTTTTGAGTTAGATTGGTTTGCAAATTATAAAATAAATATTCTTACCTCGAGGGACTTTACTTTTCGTCTTTAACTTTTTCAAAATCTATTTTGATTTTATAAGATACTATATCATGTCATTTAAGAATAAGATACAACATACTATTAATATTTTAAACATTAAAAAATTATTTTTTAATATTATTATTAGTTTAAATGAAAAAAAATAAAAGTGTTTACGTGAATTAGAACTATTCTCAAAGAAGAGTCACAAAATTTGACAGTGAATACATCAAATATGATTATTGAGGAGGAAACAACTAGGTTTTTGTTCTTTCAACCATTGTCCATAAAAATGTCCGTATTGCGTGGACCTTTCCACTCAATATTTCAGACAGCTGACAAGACAATTATGTTATTTTCAATAGAATAAACTACAATTAGATGGTTCTATTTTGTCATTGATTAGCTAGCTCTGAGCAATTACACTGAAACTATCAAATAGGACATGAATCAAAATGCCATAAAATGAATATCTGGTAAAATTCCCTCAGTTTGGGAACAATCAAATGCGACCTAAGAGCATGCAAATATTCTGTTTTTGGCTCTATTACTCTCCCTCTAAACATAGGATTTTCCGAGCCAACAAGCACTGTAGTGCCACGTGAAAAAAAAAGCATAGTAAGGCCAGCATGACAACTGGACTTCACTGCTGGATAACTTTCCGTTTTTGGACATTTTTGATGTGTCTTTTTCTCTAACTTTTGTCCTAAAGTTTCTTATTTGGAAATTTATTCACCAAGCAGCCTATGATCACCATTCATCATCACTTCCACACATTTGATTCGTAGTTCAAAAAACGTTGTGCGTGGAGTTTTAATTTTGTTAGTTTTGTATTTTTTCAATGAAATTAAATTGTTTAATTAATTTTCTTGATAAGATAAATATAATTAATCTAACAATCAACTGAATTTATTGTTCTTATTGTGATTAGATGAAGTTGAGGTTATATCAGTTATTGACATCAATATTAATGAGATGTCAAATTTGAGTTATACCCTCCTTAACTCTTAAATTTGTAATAATACAATCAGAACACCCATCCAAATTGTGTTTCGACATTATAATCAAGCGCACATCAGAGGCACTAATAACTTGAGTAGTGGCATTAAACAGCAAGTTAATCATTAACCATATGACAATAAGGCCAAAGATCATTTCTATATTTGAATTTTCACCTTACCTGAGTTTTAAGAATAATCCCTATCTCAGCAAATCAAGTTGATTGTTAAAAGAGAAAAATTAATAGGAAACAAAATTTTGATCATAAATGAATGAAAACAGCTATATATCACATATTTCAAAAATTAAAAAGAAAAAAAAAAAAGAAACTCAGATCATGTGAGGATCTTAAATTAATAAATAAGAAACAGAAATTCACCTCTGTGGATAAATTTAGCAAATATATATATTCCATTGACCTTGTCTCGTAAAGTTGATAACTTTTCTAAAGGTCGAGGAGAATATTCTTTTATAAGATTCATAGAAAGTTTCTACAATTTTCTCATAAACGTAAGATACAATTTTCTGATGCATTAGAAACTAACAGTAATTAATTGTATTTTCATTCAAATACGAGGTAACATGATATCAACATAACAGTTAGAAAAAGGTAGCTAATTAATAACAACTAAAAGTAGTGATAACACAACAAAAACAAAACCGATGTTAACCATGTCTGAATTTGTTTGTATGTAAATAGAGACAACAGCAGCTGCAGATTTAAATTTAAAACCCTTACTAGATCAGTATTTGAAGAACTACTTTTCATGTCACGGGTCCAGCCTTGTTTGAATCGACAAAGCTTGTCTTCTTTCGTGGGTGAAGATACGAATCCAAGGTGGGTTCGTTTGTCTTCTTTTATAACAACAACTTTTCTAATTAATATTTTCTTGTTATGAACGTGAGTGGGACACAGTTCAAAAGCTTATATAATTTGTGAAACGAATATAAAGAGACTATATTCAAGAAACTTGAAATTGGTCAATGTCAGCTCAGAGTTTTCAAGCTATTATATATGAAATTGATTATATGCATTGAATAAAACTCGAGTACATTTCATGCATGCTTCTAAGAATCTTGGACTAATTCAGTGATTATGTTACATAATTTATCTCATCATATGTTATATATATATGAGAAAAAGGTTTGTTCTTTTTTAATTAGTTATAGATTTCTTTTTTCTCTAATACAATTTGAATATTATACAAATTAAATCACTCAATCGAAGCAATACAATTAATCTTCATACACACTTCTGTGAGAGAACTAAAAAAATAATAATCCATTAAAACTTCCACATTAATGAAATTTTATACATTATTAATATTTTTCTAGTTATATACCAAATTTATTTGAGTATTACTACTATTCAATGCAGGACTGATGTAATTAAAAACTGGCAGAAAGAAACATGTAATTGTTACATATATGAGTCTCATTCGAGCATTTATGATTGTTGTCTCAAAGACTGGTATTCTATTGTGATGTGAAGTTGTGAATGATTGAGAACAGAATATATCAACTTTATCTCCATTATAGACCAGTTATAAATTTCACAAAGTTGAGATATTTTTATTTATTTATTTTTCCTTTTAACACACATCATGTACCCCACCCAATCTCATATACCAATACTGTTGACGGTGAAATTTAACCAACAAAAATTAGAGTCAATAGGACAATCTGCCACGGAGGTCAAGTCAACTAATCAAAGTGTGAAGGCATGGTGCTTGGGTGGAGGCATGGTGTCATTCAAAAAGAAGACCAGCTACCTCCTGGTTCACTTGGTTGGCAGTCTGTTCATTGTGCCTGAAAACTAATGACAACATTTAGAAGGGCTAATTAGCAATCGGGGTTCAAACTTTGGACATATGACAGATATCGAATACATATTAAACGTCTCTTATCATATAACATATATAATAAGAAAAATTTCAGATGGAGGGTGGTGAAGAGTTTGAACTAGAGATCTTGATTCTGATATTATATTATTTATCATTAGATTTAATAATTTAAACTAATAAAAAAAATCCGACTATAATATTTAAAACTTGAGGTTATGATATGTTAACAGAAAGAAACAGAGTTTTAGCTTGCATTTTAACAAGAGACTTCGACTCTGATATTATATTAGTTATTGTTAGATTTAATATTTAAATTAATTAAAAAATATATAATTATATTATTTAAGACTTAAAGTTATGATATATTAACAGTAAGAAATAATATTTTAGTTTGCATACCTCTCTCTTTAGCGAAAACAAGTTCTATTATTTATGGAATAGGTTGAGTATCTGCTTAAGAGAAAGCCGAAAAAAAAAACAGAGGATTAGGTTAGGTAACCATGCCGGTAGAAAATGCTCGAGCATTAGAGATGCTCTGTCAAACGGGGATGAAAGTTAAATCAATGCCTGGTCATCTAGTCACTGTCACATGGGTAAATTTTGCTTGGATTGGAGAGATTCGGTGAGTTAACTACGTGGCAATGGCATTAAATGAAAGTACAATTATTGTATAGATCAATTGTCAACGAAGTAGACGATAATGTTTTTCCATTTAATTGAGGTTAACGGCACTCGTCGTTGACCCGTTGATGACCTTCAAGGATTCCCTTGCCTTGTTTTTCCAACTATAGTCCTTTTATCGGTGATCATTTGACATCCTAACCATCGCCATTGAATGTTTTCCCGACCAATTTGAGCCCTACATTGACTTTCATCTAACGTGTATTGGCAACTAAGAATTGCAAGTTCAAATGTAAGTACATCCCCGTCCAAAAATTGGTTGAGGGCACTAATTAAATTGACTTGTTACCTTACTTCCACGATAAAGATGTTATTCAACAAGTGAGATTGAATTAAATTATTAATGAGATTGGATTTGATTGAATAAGATAGTATTATATTGGATAATTAATCTTATAATATATTTGGTATAAATTAAAGATAGTATTGTCTATTATTTGATATATTGTGGGATTGTATTGGACAAAAAATAACTATGTATTATATCATTTTAATAAAATAAAATTAAAAAATTTAATTAATTTTTCAAAAGTTGATGGTAAACATCTCACATCCATCACTGGCAAATGAAATTTTCGATTATGATATAAACTTTGCATCTCTTAACTAGTAAATCTATCTTTGGATTCATAAATGAAAAATGTTTGCATAAGATAATCTAATTGATGCAAATACTAGGGGCAAACCGAGTAAATCATTTCAGATTTCGACAAAATGTGATTCTGGACTGTAATACAAAGCTTTAATTCTCTTCCTTCAAATTATAACCAAACAAACAATATCTGTTTGGTAGCTAGACTAGAGCTTTTTCACAAAAATGATGCAAATCATAGTTAAGGTCATGATGATTAATATGGCCAGAAGTGCAAGGAACAATCTCTTAATCTTTATTCTTGAATATAAAAAATCTCTTTTCGTATAAATAATTAATGGGAATAAGTAGAAATAAACTTTAAAATACTGACGCATCACAATGGAATTTAAAATTATTTGTATCGATAGATCAGCATTTTTCTTTCTATCAAAATGTACGTTCCACAACCATGTCACTTGGGTGTTTAGATGTACCCAGAACTCTAAATCCAGAGATCGCAGACAAGATTATTAATTATTCGATCATTTGTCCAAATATAGTGACAAAAATGGCCCAATATAGCTCTCCTAAGTCATGACCCATGTAAAAAAAAAAAGTCATGACCCATGTAAAATGCGTTCGTGTCTGCATGCATCACGTGCAATTAATGAAAGGGACGATCGATGTACTTCAATTGCACGAGACTGTTCACAATTGAGTGAATTCAGGGGTCCATTATATGCTTTAATGGTTTGGTGGCCGGTTTCGTGGACCAAAGATAAAATTTACTTTCTAATTTAGTGTATAGTTCAAACTCTATAATCCTAGATTTGGATTTTTTTTTTTTTCTTTTCCAAGATTTTTCTGTTGGTGCATTTACTCTGGTCCCTATGTATATACATCTCATCATTTCCTCCTAAGTCATATCAAATATATTTTACAAGGTTTTATAGGTGTAATTTTTTTTTTTTTTTTGTTATAATCGTCATACTCTTCAGATATTGACTTTTAAAAACAGTCTAGACCGCTACGATGATTAAACAACTTTTTGAATGAGCAAAAAGAGAGGGACCTCATACGAAATGGAGAAACTTGGCCCTGCAATTGGAGGGATCTATTGGTAATTAACCCCCTCATAGAATGGTTTGGTACAAATTATCCATCAACGACAGACATGATACTCGAATTCGCAACTCTCTTTATGATGCGGGTGTGTTGGGCCAACACACCACAACAACTTTGAGTAGCTGTAGGTTTTATATTATAAGAATAATTTTCATATTATATAAGTAAATATCATAAATAATGATTAATTTTAATAGAATTTGACAAACCTCTAAATAAAAAAGTTAAATAACTTGTTATGGGTGTTTTCACGATCAAGCCAAATGGGCTGTTAAAAGCTCAAAGGATGGACCCAATGGCCAGAAGCCCAAAAAGCCCAGTATTCTACTCGGCCCTTTGCATGTGCTCGTTTATCAGCTCGTCCATGAGCCCGTTCATGAAATCAACTATCTGCTTATTCTTCAGACTTTTATCTAGTTCGTCTATCATCTCGGTCAGTAGTCCGAAATGGGATCGGCTCGTTAGAGAACCCTATTCGCTCGTTAGTTTGACAGGATATCCTTTTCGCTAAAGAGTTCGCTTCTGTCACGCCTATCAGATTACAAGTCAACTACAATCAGAACCGTCAAACCGAATATAGCTCAAGGCGTATCATACACGTCAATCCTATGAGAGATTACAGTATGGATTAAGAAAATCTCACCTAACAGTATGGGGTTAATGTCTAAACTCATATTTTGACAGAGTTGATCTGACAATGTCAGTTTCATTAAATGTAATTCATCATTTCAGTTTGACTTATTGTACTTTGTCTTATTAGAATTACCGTAGCACCTTCCATTTCTCTATAAATGGGGGAGGAAACTCATTGTATAGGAGGACAATCTTTGAGTGCTATTATTCTATCAAAATTGAGAGAGAAACAGTGGACGTAGGTATTATTGGCCAAACCACTTAAAAAGCTTGGTGTTCGGTGTTCTTTGTTCTTCCTTTGCTTTTCTCCTCACCTTTTCGGCGCTAGAGGAAGGGTCCAACTACAAACTTTCAGTTTACAACTATTATAGCAAAGGAAAGAATGACTAGAAGTTCTAACGCAATGGCTGACAAAATGGAGAATGTTAACCAATGACGAGGTGCTCTACAAGCAAATATAGGCACAGACACCTCAAATGCAGCTATGGATGGAATTAACCAAAGTATGCCTCCGTTCCCCTCTGGTCAACCTGCGCTTAATGCCCTGGGAGAAGATACCATGCAGGTCTTATAAACGCCAGGAGGCGTTAAAGAACATAATGATGCAGATAGTAGATGTAGTAAAGGTGTTGACACATGCCCAAGTTCGGGTCGTCCAAAGACCAGTTGAAATCCAAGCGGTAGAAGGGAGATTCACTAAAGAGGTACCTGCGCCATAGAGATCAATTTGTTTTTTGAACATGCGACCCAGATCTCGAGTTCAACCAGTTCATGAGGATGAAAATGTGGCGCAGCCCTCAAGACTAAGGGTGAAAGCGAGTCGCGACGGGCATCAACAGGTTGAAATAAGCCAAGGACATGCACGGGTTCAGCTCGAAGAAATGAGAATGAGCATCGACGCCGACATAGAAACTCGTATAGAGAAGATGAATTGGACAGGTTAAACCAAGGGCATGAACCAGGTCGTCATTCTCTTGAGCTCGAACAGAAGAGAAGGCATGGGGCGCAAGACCGCCATTCCCTGAGTAGAGAGAGCAGGCGGAGCGAACGATCTCTGGCCAGACAATTTGAGAACCAAGACCTAGTCATAGAGCAGCTCTTTTAAAGAGTCCAGCAACTAGAGGCACGATCTAGAGGTCAAGAACAAAAGAGTCAAGGCGAAGAAAAGACTCCATTCATTTTGGAGATTGAATTAGAGCTGCTTCCCTCAGGTTTAAGATCCCCAACATCCACAATACAACAGAGACTCTGATCCTTATGACCACTTAGACCCTTTCAATATTCAGATGGACCTGCAGACTACCAGTCTGCTGGTCAAGTGCCGTGTCTTCCCATTGACGCTCGGTGATATTCCTCGAACGTGGCTCAGGAACCTCCCACCTCATAGCATTAGCAGTTGGGAGGACTGTCAGTGAAAATTCATTAATCAGTACAAGACACTGAAGAGACAGCTCGCGTCACATTGTCACCTCGTAACAATTTTTTAGCGTTTTGATGAGCCGCTGAAGGACTACATCGATAGATTTAGATGCGAGGTGAATAATATGAAGAACCCTACGGACGAGAGGATCCTAACCGCGATCTCGGTAAGACTTAGAAAAGCCCTATGAGAGCATTTATAAATCTCCTGTAAAATACCTTGGAGAGTTCTATGAGCGAGCTGCCAAGAAAATTAGATAGGAAGAAGCTTTCGGGCTAAAGAAACCTAATAATCCGAAAAGCGAGGCAAATGGTTCCCACCAAGGAAAAAAGAGAAATTATGGTAGTAAAGAAGACCAGAGAAATCGCTCCAACAATCAGGTAGTAAAGCGGGCTTGGAATGAGCCCAAAAGAGATTGTCCTACACCCCAGAGCCGTTATGAAAACTACAGTGTCTTGTTAGATAGGCATGATAAAATCTTTAAAACTGAGAATGATCGAGAGAATTTCAGGAGGTTGAGGCCCACCAACTTTCCAGCAAATTTCGAAATCCAAAGAAGTATTGTGCCTATCACAGGGAGACTGGACATTATACCTCGGACTGCAGAGAGCTTAGGGATGTAATAGAAGACTTGATTAGAAAAAGTCACCTGAGAGAGCATGTGATGCGGCCTGCAAACTTGTGACCCCCACAACTGCATCCTCAATCAACTCGACAATCAGTACAACAGCACCAGCAAGCTCCATAACAAGAGCATGAGCTCGTGGTAAAAACCATCTTTACTATACATAGTGGTCCCCATATTGTAGGTACATCGAACAGATCGTACAAACACTACGTGTGGGAGGCAAATCACGTTTTGTTGATAGGACAATGTGAAAATGAAGGACCTACGAAGAAAGCAAGAATAGTCTCGGATGACATTATTTTTATCGAGGAAGATGCGAGGGAAGTGCGTTGGCCCCATAACGATGCACTTGTTCTCCGAGTCAGAATAAGTAATGCTGAGGTATGAAGAATCATGGTCGATAGAGATAGCTTAGTTAATGTGATGTACAGGAGATGTTATGACCATATAAGGCTTGGTACAGAGCAGTTAAGACCCTCCTTAGAGCCTCTCTATGGCTTCACTGGAGATGACAACATTTCAATAGGCAAGATCAGACTTTCGCTCACGCTCGGGGATTCAGGTCGACAAGCAACTGTGCTGGCAAATTTTTTTATTATAAATTGTACCTCCGCGTACAATGTTGTCTTGGGGGACCTGCGATGAATGACTTGGATGTAGTCACCTCCACCAGAGCACTCACAGTTAAATTTTTGACTCCCAATGGAATAGGTTGCGTACGCGACGAGCAATACCTGGCATGACACTATTATGAAGAAGCAGTAAAGATGAGGGTTACAGGAAAGAAGGTCAATATGGTCTCAGAAGAAAAGCCTCATGCTATAAGTGAAAAATGAGTAAGCCATGACCTTGATCCTCGTGAGGTGGATGCGGATAAAGGGCCTATTGAAGAGCTCGAGCACGTTCAGGTCAACGAGCTAGACGATGAAAGGTGCTCAAGCTAGGACGAGGCCTAATCCCAAAAATAAGATCCCAATTCGTTAAGTTTCTCAAGGTGAACCTGGATATATTTGCCTAGAACCATGAAGACATGGTAAGGATAGATCCAAAGATTATGTCACACAAATTGAATATTGACCCCTACCATAAACCAGTTCGCCAAAAAAGGAGGCTCATGACCTGTGAGCGTTATGACGCCCTGAAGAAACAGGTGGACAATCTACTGGCCAACGACTTCATCCGAATAGCCTACTACCCAACCTGGGTCACCAATCCTGTGTTCGTAAAGAAAAATAATAGAAAGTAGAGAACGTGTATTGATTTCACAGATTTAAATAAGGCGTGTCCAAAAGATAGCTTCTCTCTGCTAAGAATTGATCAACTAGTAAATGCAACAACTGGCCACTAGCTCCTAAGCTTCATTGATACTTACTCGGGCTATAATCAAATACCTATGAGTACCGAGGACGAAAAACACACTTCGTTCATCACTGACCGCGACCTATACTATTACAAAGTCATGCCTTTCAGATTGAAGAATGCTGGGACGACCTATAAGAGATTAGTCAATATGATGTTTGAGGAGCAGATTGGCAAGACAATGAAAGTATATATGGATGACATGCTAGTGAAATCCAGGCAAGCGACTACCTTTGTAAGAAATCTGGAGGAGATATTTCGTGAATTGAAGAACTATCAGATGAAGTTGAACCCTCTTAAGTGTGCGTTTAGGGTGGCCTCCGGAAAGTTCTTGGGCTTTATAATGAATGACAGAGGAATTGAAGTCAAACCAGAGAAGATCCAAACCCTGATTGACATAAGATCCCCTAACAGGATTAAGGATGTGTAAAGCCTCAATGACCAGATTGTAGCACTCAGTAGATTTATCTCAAAAGCTACAGACAAATGTGTTCCCTTATTTGATGCACTGAAAAAGGCAAAAAATTTTAAGTGGACTGAGCAATGTGAAGTAGCATTCCAGTAATTGAAAGATTACATGGACTGAGCTTCGCTCCTGTTGAAGCCAATAGAAGGAGAGAAACTCACTTATATTTGCGGGTATCTCAGCACGCTCTCAGCGCAACTTTAATATGTGATGAATGGGGGACGCAGCTCTCAGTATATTATGTGAACAAGAGATTACTTGGTGCGAAGACTAGATACTTGCAGATAGAGAAGCTCACTTACTGCCTGGTGATTGCATTAAGGAAGCTACGCCCGTATTTTCAAGCTCACAAAATCGAGGTCCTTACCCGGTACCCATTGAAACAAGTCTTCCAAAAGTTTGACACCTCGAGTCGGTTACTCTAGTGGGCAATTGAGCTAGCACAGTTTGACATTGAATACAAACCAAGATCAGCGATCAAGGCCCACGCTCATGCAGATTTCATTGCTGAATTTACGGGGCCTGCTAAGGAGGGGGCCGAATCTTCTGAAAGTTCGATGTGGGAACTTTATGTAGATGGGTCATCCAATGAGTTGAGAGCTGGAGTAGGAGTATTGTTAATCAGCCCTGAAGGAAGGTCAAATTTTTGAGCTATTGTAACGAACTCACTACGAGGGACAGTGGAGTTGTATTGAAAGAAGGGCTCGCGAGCAGGGGAGTCGTCTCGCCCTGACAACTCCGATGCACTTTCACCGCTTTGAAAAGTTGCACCTTGAGTATCCCTGACTTGTTGAGCAGATTCTCCCTCAGAGCCCTCATCGCTAGCCCCTACTTTGTGGTTACGACGTCCACGACTTGACATCTACAAAAGAAGTAAGAGGATTAGGTCGCTAATAGCAAACCAAACCTGGAAGATAGAATCTTCCTGAATCCATTTTACTAAGCGTTAAGTCGTGCGCCTAGGGGAGCTAGTAAGGACAGGAGAGATCTGGGTTTGAGTTCATCAAGACCCAGCAGCAAAAAAAGAAAAAATAAATAATGAAGTTTTTACATGTATCATAAATTCAGTCAAACAAGAAACAGTACACGTGTATGTTCCTAGAACAATCAAACACACATTATGTTCAGGTTTTTCAAGTTCTCCCAAGCCAGAAATGCGAAGGGTTGCAAGATGATCGAGCAAAAAAAAAAAAAAAAAAAACAGAAACCAGACTCGAAAAAGCAAAACAGCGCCATGCATACAAAAATAAAAGCAGAAAAATCAAGAGTAGATATACAAAATCACCTTGAATGCAGTGAGATCTGGTGGTTCTAGAGAGATAACGTTGAACAACAGCGACGGAGAAAGCAGAGAAACTCGAGACTGAAAGGCGTCTGATTTTGAAAATGATAGATGAGAGGAAAATGAAGTGTCTCTATCATTATATAGTTGCTGAGCCCTAATCGTTGGATTTAACAGCTATGTAACTGCCATTAATCTGACGATGCTGTGCGATTCTCGGGATTTTATCATCATGCGCAGTCAGTTGAAAGACGTGCATTAAATGCGTACGACATAAGATGTGCCCTGTAACCGTTGTCTAGGGTGATGCCATGTGTCCAGGAGATAAAGCAGAATTTGAAAAGGTGGAGTAACTGTTTCTGCCAAAGCTACTTATGTATAAGCTCGTAGCTCCTGGTCCATAAAATGCACAAAGAGCTAGGGGGTTAGTGTTATGGATGTTTTCACGATCAAGCCAAATGGACTGTTAAAAGCCCAAAGGATGGGTCTAATGGTCAGAAGCCTAGAAAGCCCAGTACTCTGCTCACCCCTTTATATGTACTCGGTTATCAGCTTGTCCATGAGTCTGTTTATGAGATCGAGTATCTACTCATTCTTCAAACCTTTATCTAGTTCGTCTATCATCTCGGTCAGCAACCCGGAATGAAATCGGTTCGTTAGAGAACCCTATTCGCTCGTTAGCTTGACAGGATATCCTTCTCGTTAAAGAGCTCGCTTCTGTCACGTTTCTCAGATTACAAGTCAACTATAGTCAGAACTTTCAGACCAAATATAGCTTAAGGCGTATCGTACACGCTAATCCCGTCAGAGATTACAGCATGGATTAAGAAAATCTCACTTAACCAACATGAGGTTAATGTCTAAACTCATGCTTTGGTAGAGTTAACCTGACAATGTTAGTTTTATTAAATGTAATTCATCATTTCAGTTTGACTTATTATACTTTGTCTTATTAGAATTATTGTAACACCTTCCATTTCTCTATAAATAGGGGAGGAAACTCATTGTAAAAGAGGACAATCTTTTAGTGCTGTTATTCTGCCAAAATTGAGAGAGAAACAGTGAACGTAGGCACTATTGACCGAACCACTTAAAAAGCTTGATATTTTTTATTCTTCCTTTGCTCTCCTTCTCACCTATTTTCTTATTTCTTATACTCTTCTGATTAGATTTGCAGTATTGGACTTGTGGACCTGAGTTGACTAGTATTGAACGCCTACATAACTCAAGTTAGTTAGATATTTGTTTGCTTCTGCAAAATTGACGCAAATCAGCCCTTAAAGTGATGGTGTTTAAAAAAGGAAATATAGTGACCACTATATAGTTCTCAAATAAGCAATTAATGTGTTTTTCCTTTATTACAAAAATTGCTTTTATCTGTTTAAGCTAACATATGAAACAAATACAAATACTTTTAAAAAAGAAAGAAAGAAAGGCATATATATATATATATGTGTGTGTATATAACCAAAATCTATATTTTCATCATTGATATGGATATGAAAGATTTACTAAACTATCTCAACATCAAAACTAACTTTCAAACATGTACTCTACTATTGACTCACATGGGAGATGGGTCATTCAATCCTGCAACCCAATTATATATATCTATATGCTGCCAGACGAATACACCAAAGCAATATTCATCTCAATAAGCATGCTTCATATAATTCTTACAATAATTGATATTCCATAGCCCTATAAAAAGAACATAAATTCCATGCCACAGTCATTTTATTCTTGAATTGGTACGTACAATATATATCTGCGAGTACTCACTCGACAACACATGTGACACTCCTTCAATTATAAGCTCATAAAAAATTTGCAAAACCGAGAAATCTGAACAAAGATTCCATTAGGGATTAAACAAAGCATATAGTATACATATTGATGATTTTGCATTCTATATATGCAGAGAATGGTTTGTCATTCAAAAAATATTCAGAATTAATAAGAAATAAAAGTTTGAACTCTTATAGATGCTGAAAAGAATTAGGCTACGAGACACATGGGAGATCGTGTGTATTTTCAGGGACCGAGGTCAGAGAAAGAGAGAGCATCCATGTCTTCTAAGAGCAACATCCGAAGGGTAAAAGCCAAAAGTGGCTGAATAGAATATTATCATAACTATTTATATTCATTTTCTTCTTCATTAAATCAATGTTTTTAAATATAATGAACAAAGAGATTATTTTATATATACATGGAAGACCAAATCAATTAATAATCTTACGCTAACCTGGATTGTCAACACTCGATTAGTTTTTCATCTCCTATATATAATAAGATTTGAAAAAATATTTGATTGTGATTCTTATAACTTAAATTTTGCTCTTATCTGGGAAAAAACGAAACTCAATATCGTTACAACTTAAAGAAGTGTACAAGCATTTGACCTCGTAGAGTGCAAGCTCTCTTGCTGAGATTACCGGTTAATTATGTTTTATATAATGCTTCCTAATCATCGGCCTGCTTGTAGCCAAATCATTTTCCGTGATAGAATCCAAGACTCACTAGGACTACAAAATGTACATGTTCATGACATTAGAACAATATTTATGACTATAAACTATTAATGTTGTCAAAGAATGAAGGGGAAAAAAAAACATCTTATCCCTAATATAGATCTTAAATAATTGTAAATCTTTGAGAACAAACGGTCTCATTTTCAAATTTAATTGAAAATGTCAATTAATTGCATGAACTTTAATCAAATTTATATAAGCAGATTAGAAAACTTTATTTCTCCCTTAATTTTCGGTTAAGAGTTCTTTTTTTTTTTTTTTTTTTTAATTTAGTGAAAAAGAAAATGTTACTGAGAAATAAAAGTAATCAGAAGAATATATGTATAACTAAAAAGAAAATAACCATGCTAAGAACCATAAAGATGCATGCCTCCCCTATTAAGTTAAAAGATAAACATATGTTTGCAAATGTGTCAACAGTCTTGCATTGGAACCTTCATTAATGTCTAGATTAAATTTCCACATATTGCAACAAAGGAAATTAATACAAATTCAGAATAACGATATAAAAAAGGTAAATTAACAAATTAGGGAAAACTTGTATAATTAGAGTCAATGAAGGGAGACGTAAAGATATGCAAACAAAGTCTTCAACACGGCAAACTTATGGTGTGTTTACTTCATGGATTGAGGAATATGAATGAGGAATGAGATTGATTGATAATGTTTACTTGCTTAAAATTCATTTCTTAATGAGAATGAAAGTGTGGACCCAACACCAATTTGAGATTGTGGAATGGGAATCTCATTCCCTCCAACCCACTTGAAAATCTTATTCTTATTCCTTTTGTCAAGATGAAAAGTCTTTTATACCTTTATTTTTTAAAAAAAAAAAAAAAACTATTTTATTTGATATTTAAAAAAATGCATATTGTAATAAAAAATTGCACACCATTGGTTTTTCGTCACTAATTTCTTAATTATCATCATGAACTATTAAAATAATATATATATATTTTTAATAATATGCAGTTTTTTATTTGATATTAAAAAAATTGTATATTATAATAAAAAACTGTATACCAAGTTAGTGGACTATTAAAATAATATACAGTTTTTTTATTATAATATAAAGTTTTTTCTTTGATATTAAAAAAAACACATATTATAATAAAAAAATTTGTACATTATTATAATTAATTCATACTTTTAATTAAGGGTATTTTTGTAATTTATAATTAACTCATTACGATTTCAAAATAAAGTAAACAGCTCAATATGAATACTATCGATTCCGATTCCGATTTCTATAGTTGAAGTAAATAACTTATTTTGACTCCGATACTTTATTTTGATTCCAAATCATTCTGATTACAAATCATTCCGATTTCTATTTTGATTCCTCCAAGTGAAGTAAACGTACCATTAGACATATTTTATATTTATGAATTATGAATATAAGTCATGCACATTATTCAAATTTGGAATCAAAAGTAGTCATCTACTATTCATTATATCTTTATCCCAACCAAAGGACTTTACATCAAAAGCAGCCATATATATAGACCTTGGAAAATGATTTTTTCATTACATACATTATAATTAAATAATAACCATTAATAATAATATATAATAGCGAAGATAAGAACATGGGAAACGTTTGTAAAAACTGAAGGGTAGAGATTATAACATAAACAAACAAGGCTACAAAATTGAAAAATTGAAAAAATGAACATATACAGAAATTGAAACAGCTTGACTTGAGGTGATGGAATTTCATTCCACAAACGACAACAAAATAATTAAATTAAGGCACAATTTATTTAACGGCTCAAACTCTTATATAAGACAAATAGACTTCCGCACGACGTAGTTTTGACAGAAGCTCTTATAATAAAAGGAAGAGGTCGCTACAGATTGATCTCCCTGACAATTTTTAGAAGGTGGTTTATTTAAATTTGTGTTGGTACATGAAGTTAGATATAAGTATATAAACAGAAAACAAATTAATGATCATATCATCTCAAAAAAACTTAAGAATATTTTAGACGTTCAAGAAGAGTTTTGCAATGAGACATAGAATTAATTATAGTTGTGTGGTTAATTAATTTTATTTCATTAGAACAAGCAAAAATCATATCCAGTGAGTGACTTATCAAGTGGAGTTTGTGTAAAAGCATTAAAAAGATTGTAAATACAACAATCATATATTAAGAAACCAATAGATAATAAAAGATACTTAATTTTGCATGAATTCAATTCAAGTAAGGTTGATCAAGTGAACATATATTGTGAACAAGAGAGTTTTGATTATTATCTACTAACTATAAGCATCAATGAAACAGAGTTAATTAATACTCCTGAAAAATGAAATTCTATGTAGAAGTTTTATCTGAACTTGGCGATGAAACTCAAAATCAGAGAGAGACCAAGAGAAGTATCAATCAATCTACATAAAACATATAAAAGAACTAAAAATTATGTATATAAGCATATTAATAACAATCCATTTGGCTTCTAATAGAGTTTCAACTTATCAAGAAGGAGAGAGAAGAAAAACATGCACTGACCTCAGGTTTGCTGGTTTTGATCATCAGTCGGTAGTTGTTGGCTTTTCTCTTGAAAATAATGTTTGGTAGCGTAGAAAGTGCGGGAAATTTGGTTATTATGGGACTTGGAAATGGCTGTTAGTAGTTCTAAATTGAGAATGAGAAATGGAAACTTTTGGCTGGAAACACAGCATTATTGGCAATATTATGACGCCATTTGCTATAACTTTATCACAAAGCTATGTCGTTTTCGTCAAAAAAGCAAAAGCTTAAATAACATCACTCATGAAATTATGTTAATATTTTATAATAAATACAGCATTTGAACTGAGTGAAATATCACATTATAAATTTCTCCAAGTAAACTTAAGGATTAAGTTATGTTGATTTACCGACAACATTAAGGACTTTTTCTGTAAATCAAATATTCATTAAATTTAATTACTCCATGGTATATTACTTTTCACAGCATAATAAGAAGTTCTGATTATGATGGTCTCAATTATTTTTTTTTTTTATCATTTTCATAATCAAATAATACTATATTTTTTTAGAAATTTACCAAAATTTATTATTTAAATGATATAATAAACTAATTTATAATTAATATAGTTATTACAAATCAACTTACTACATAATTTGAGAAAAAATTTGATTTTTTTTTTTTTTTTGGAAAATATAGTATTCAATGCTTAAATATAAGCAATATTATATGGACAATAATCTTTACTAGTAAGAATGATGAAATATTTTCTTTGATCCTAAAAGATTAAGAGTTTAAATCTTATCATTATCCTAAAATATAAGACGTGGATAATTTTATTTGAATTTAATCTTGTTTACAAAAGTATTAAATTCAACTCAAGTACTCCTAAAATATAACAAAATATAAAATACAAACTTCATTGTAGGATCCTATTCATATTAATTTTTTTTTAATTAAAGTAGAAATCTAACCATTACAATTTGAAATTTGATCATGAAGAAATACCATTCGAATATGTAATCCTATTAACACTAGTGTAAGAAATAACCACTTGGGTGATTTCGTCTCCTCATTTCAAATTTTAAAACGTGTGTATAATATTGAACTTTATATGACTGTGCATGAAGTGGGTAAAAAAATCACCCCGAAAAAGGTTGCCTAGTTCAAGGAAGTGAATATGACTACTAACATGCAAGAAATTTACCGAGACAAACTCACATGACAGTACATAACCAAAAGATTCTTCAATCTGAGGCGAGGCAGCCACCAGGGGGTCACTGCTCTGGGACCGAATTTCTAGAGAAATGTGAGTGAGTGAGTGAGTCATCGTGTGTTTTCTCGTGGGCTTGACCTAAACGGGTCGGACATACAACACATATACACTACACTATAATACCCTTTATAAAATTGAAAGAGTCATCTCTCTCTCTCTCTCTCTCTCTCTCTCTTGTCTTCTGTATCTTGTCTATCTATCATATCTCTTATATCTATCAACTTTATCACTGCCAGTCTTTTTGTGGGTCCCAAATCCCGAACCAGCCACTCACCTCTCACGGACGGCACCTCAGCAAGTCCCATCTCTCACTCTCTCTCTCTCAGAGACCTCTCTCTCTCTCTCTCTCTCTCAATCCTTCTTTCACTTTAGAGTGTGTTTTCTTCAAGGTCCTAAATACAATTATAGCATAATCATTTTTACCTCATCGATGGCTGGCTGTAAAGGTCACTCACTTTTCTCTCTATCTCTCTCTCTCTCTCTCTCTCTCTCTCTCTCATGTACATACACACACCAACCTTTTTCAAATCAACTTTGATACGATCTTCTCTCTCTCTCTCTCTCTCTCTCTCTCTCTCTCTCTCTCATATATATATATATTTATCTCTTTTCCCTTTACGTACTTTGTCTCTGTTCTTTCACTTCCCTTTACATTCTCTTCTCAAATAATTCCAAGTCTTTTCTCGTATACTTGCAACATCGTGTGCACATAACACTTTTTATCAATTTAATATGAACAAATATATCACATATAATATACATCTTATATAGTCACCTTTTGATGTAGACATATTACATTCTATTTTTCTCCATCTCAACATCAAAACTCACCCAACTTTACCTGTACAAAATTTACTACAAGTAAAATAAATTCACAATATTGAAAATCCGAAATTCAGATAAATGTTGAAATGTAGATATTATAATATGAAAATGATATAATATTATTTATATTTATATATTACATGAATAATATATAGACGGTGGTCCAGCCGAGTCTATGGCTGACTGACTTCGAGAGAAGCCGTGTAAGATAAGGGGAGAGAGAATATTCTCTCTAGGTAGCTTTCTTTTTGGTGTTTTCTTCTCAGTTTCAAGCAAATTGAAGATGGGATTTTTTTTTTTTTGCTCTTTTGGGTGATAAGAGTCTAAGTTGTTGGATTAGAATCAATTAGAAGTCTTTTTTTTCCTCTTTTATATATTTCTTCCAAGGGGGAAGAAGAGAATTTGAAGAATATATTTTGAGAGATTTGTTGGTCGGATATTGTGTGTTGCCAAGCAGCTTTTGTTTTTTATTTGTTTTGGTAGGTACTGCTTTTGAGCTTCTGAGTTAGTTCTTCTGGTTTACATAGTTTAGGACAAACCCACACAAGCAGTTACTTTGTTTCTCTTCCAAGATGATGTCTCAAGATGGACTTTCTGTTCCCTCCACAATCATCAATAAAGGGTTTGTTCAAGAACCAAATTCAAACCCTAACCCTAACCCTAATAACAATAATCCATTGAAGAGGAAGAGAAATTTACCAGGAACTCCAGGTGAGTACATGTGTATATATATATATCTTCATGACTTACCAGCAACTTCAGTTTTTTGTTTCTTCATTTTAGCTATGTAGTGTTTCCTTGATGGTTGTTTCTGTCTTGTTTTTGGAGCAGATCCAGAAGCTGAAGTGATCGCTTTATCTCCGAGATCTCTCATGGCGACGAACCGATTCGTCTGTGAAATTTGCAACAAGGGTTTCCAAAGAGACCAGAACTTACAGCTTCACAGAAGGGGCCACAATCTACCATGGAAGCTGAAGCAAAGAGCAAACAAAGATCAAATTCGAAAGAAGGTCTATATCTGCCCGGAAAAAACCTGCGTCCATCATGACCCTTCAAGAGCCCTAGGTGACTTGACTGGAATAAAGAAGCATTTCAGCAGAAAACATGGAGAAAAGAAATGGAAGTGTGAGAAGTGCTCGAAGAAGTATGCAGTTCAGTCAGATTGGAAAGCCCATAGTAAGATTTGTGGCACGAGAGAGTACAGATGTGACTGTGGCACACTCTTTTCCAGGTAATGCAAAAAATCCAACTTATATTTACATATCTGATTTTCCAAGCTTTAATACATGTCGTTATTGCTATAAATTAATTCCTTCACTTTCTATGATTAGTTTGGTGAAGACTTAAATGCTCTTCACGTAGACAAAACACTTTCATGGTCTCTCTATATATATATGTGTGTGTGTTTTTGCCATAACTTAGCAAATTTGGAACCGGGGTTTTTCTTGGTTTTGTTATCAAACAGGAAGGATAGCTTTATCACGCATAGAGCTTTTTGTGATGCTTTAGCTGAAGAGAGTGCAAGGTTCACTTCAAATCCAAATTTTAGATCAAACGAGTATGGAACAAGTAGTAATTCACATCAAGCGGCAGGAATTCCTCAGTTTTCATCGGTTAATCTTGGTGGAGATGCACAGAAGTCAAGGCTACCACTCTGGTTGGACCAAGCTAGTACTGGGAACGTGATTGGGAGCAATTCTAGTAACAATGCACTCTTGACACCAAACTCTTCAGGCTTGCCTGATCAATTGGCACAAATGGCTGCAGCGGCGCCAGTCAACATGTTTGGTTCTTTGTCGCAAATGCAGTGGTTCAACAAGTATCCAAAAGAAGAAGAAGAAAACAAGGGGTACAGTAACAATTTGCCTGAGTCGATAACTACTAGTTCTTTGTATGCAAACAACCAGAGTCACCGCCACCAACAAGGGGGGCAAGTATCATCAGCTCACATGTCAGCCACCGCGCTCTTGCAAAAAGCAGCTCAAATGGGATCCACAAGGAGCAACACAGCATTGAACAACAACAACAACAACACAACCACCACCGCCACCACTACTACTTCCGGGTTCGGTTTAATGAGCCCTTTTTCATTCAATTCTTACAACCAGCAAAACAAGACTCGACACGAAGTAGGAGTAGTACACAACAAGAACTTGAACGAGTTGATGAGTTCCATATCTTCCCCAACCTCATTAATGGGCAACAACTCCAAGAGTTTCCCAGTTGCATCAGCTGCAGGAAGTCTCATCAATGCAAGTTCAAGCGAAGTTGAGAGAAGTTTAACTAGAGATTTTCTTGGCGTTGGAGGTGAAGAAGCTAGCAGACCCTTCTTCCAACACGAGCTAGCCAAGTTCATGGACATGAGCCAGTACAGTACTGGCCATAACCCTTAGATGTTTGTCCCATTTGACACTTAAAAAAAGAAGAAAAGTTAGGTGTCGCTAGGACAATCATGAAGCCTTTTCTTTCCTTTCTTTTTTTTTTTTTTTTTTGTGGCCGAGTTGCAGTGAATTAACTCAGCAAACAAGTCTTGTGAGCAGGGGGCCATTGTGGTGGTGCAAGAGAGAAAGAGACAAGACAGAGAGAGAGAGAGGGACCCTCCATTGCATGTAGTTTTAATTGTAATATTTTTCATCACTTAACTTTTTATTTAAATGTTTAACGTTGATAGAACATAGCTTCTCTTCCTCCTCGTGTTTACACATGGTCGTGACCAGTTGTTGTCTCTATTCTTTTTTTGGTTTTTCCTTTTTTTTTTTTTTTTATCCTTTTCTTTCTCACTCACTCACTGTGACGGCTGTGACCACATTACAACGTTAATTGTTGTAGATATATTCATCGAGTTTCAAACAAAAAAGTATGATCATGGAGGTGCATGTAGGGTCTATTGCCTCTACTTACACTACGTTGTGTTTCTTCGTATGGTCGGAACACATGAAGTGGACTTGAGAGGATCATCTTTTTCTTGGATAAAAACAAAGAATATTTTCACATCTCATATTATAATTGTCTTGACTCATTAGTTACAATAGATTTAGAATCTTAAAGTTGATAGACAAGGACTCAATAACAATATATAAATTCATATTAGTTCTTCATTGATGCACGGACCCAATTTAATTGACTCCATTCATGATTATATAATTGAATTTAAAATGATGATGGGAATATGTTTATGAAAATATTTAAAGAATGTTATATACCCAAGATAATATCTTAGAATTGCATTCTAGTTTTACGAAAGTACTCAAAAGAGGTTTTTTATTTTTTATTTTTTCCCTTAATTTTATGTGAATCGAATTTGTATTTAAAATTTACAATTCCTCCCTCCATCGCAATTATAATAATACATGAAATTCTGGTATTTATCTCATTAATAATTCTCTATGAAATTTTCAAAAACAATTGAAGAAATTGCTAATATGTACCCTATATGTTTAGGGGACATGTCAACAATTTAAAAATAGATCAATTAGTTACATATTTATTCTTTTAAGATATAAAAAATTATGTGTTGATGTATTGAGAGAAGAAATATAAATCATTCATTTAAATTTTTTATCATCATCTTATATTCTTAGCTCTTGGGATATATTTTAATATGACGTTAATTAATTTTGATCTAACATTTGTTGCTTTAATTTTGTGCGTAGTGTTAGCCTATATCCTAAGGGCATAGGTTAAAATCACAAATAATTAATGAATGAATAATACAAAAATCAAGAAAAAAGATCAAGGAAATAAAGGCATTCACTAATAATTTCCCAGGTGTTAGCCTAAGGCATAGGTTAATAGTATCCAATTTTTATTAATGATTCTAAATTTCTTGATTTTTAATTATTGAATTAATTCAATTCCACGAGCTTATACATAATCACAAAATACCTGCAAATACCCATTTTAATCTTAGATAAAAAATCAACTTCATTAAATTAATAAA
Source organism: Dimocarpus longan (assembly GCA_022984855.1). Taxonomy (NCBI): domain Eukaryota; kingdom Viridiplantae; phylum Streptophyta; class Magnoliopsida; order Sapindales; family Sapindaceae; genus Dimocarpus; species Dimocarpus longan. Next base: position 1,297,334 of record CM041024.1, on the reverse strand, counting down.
ATGTCGTAATTACGCTCGATTTAATTCCTATATCTCTAATTAATGCATGTTTAAAAAAAATCCCAATGTAGTATATAATGCACTAAATTTACACGGTTAAACTATCGCCCAATGTAATTTTAAAAGTAGGGAAATCTCTCATTCAATCTGGATCCAAATTTTAGTTGCTTCTACTCTAAGTGGTATTTAAAAAATAAAAATTAATTACAATGTTATAGTGATGACCTATATATTAATTATGACACTTTCATGCATGGTAAGATCACAGCTGTAAATGTATTGCACCGAAGCTCTTGTTCGTTGCATCACTTGAAAACGCGTTGAAGTTCATTTTCGTAGCACGGGCTGGCCATATATGAAGCAAGCACTACTACAAGTCCTTTTCTTAGCTCAATTGGAAATTTGTGGGATCGGTGGGATGTGCAATTCTAGGCTTGATTTACTCCAGTCTTCGCGTCATCAACTAGATATGATTTGCGATTCCAATAGGCTACCATGTTTCCTCGTATAAATCCTATGATTTTGGGACTAAATGAATTATTTTCAACATAAAAATCATTTCTTTCACCAAGTCAATGAACAAGTCATTCAGTTTTAATTATCAATAATTAAGCACCTGCAGCTGCAGCCAACATATTTGGAAAACAGGGGATTGGAAAATATGAGCCACAATTGGAACCTTTTTAAACTTAATTTGGCAGGATTGGAACTAAGAGAAAGTCTATAATAGAATTCGCATATTACTTTTGTGAATGCATTAAATTAAAAAGTCACTATTTATAATGTCAGTGCTACATAGAAAAAGTTGATACTCATTAATTAGATTCTAACTTCAAAAGTAACTTTTAGAGTTATCTAAAATTTTGTCCGTCAAACTAATTCAATGAATATAAAATGATGAAAATTTTACATTGCTGATGAGAAAAAGAAAGCTCTCCAAAATAAACATGATAACTTTTACCTTAAGAAAGTTATATAAAAAATTAAAAATCAATAAAAGTTTTCTTAAGAAATTAGAGGTATGATTGAAAAATATAACCAATTGTATCCATTGCATTTTTTTTTTTTTTACAGACTTTATATTATAAGTACATAAATTAAAATCAAAACTTCCTGATATATACTTTAAGTTATATACATCTCTGAACAGATATCTCATAAACAGAGAGGAGAGGCGCACACACAAGTGAAAAAATTATCATAAACATAAAAACAATTCTCAAACTTTATCTCTCCAATGCAGAGATAAGGGGAATGGTGTCAACTTCACTACCTACAAGTGAGCATATGCATTTTGCATTTTGAAAAGGTAATGTAGTTCCAAAAATTCTTTCTATTAATAAGAGTCTTAGACACATTAATTGTTGGTGGTGGATTGTCCACCTTTGCACTTACATCTCCTTTCATCAATAAATTTATCTTAAATTGATGCTCCAACTATTTAGACTTCGTTAAAAAAAAGCACTTTATCCTATTAAAAAAAAAAAAACAAATTAATGGATATACGTCGATTTTTTATTAACCAAGCATCGATCATCATCATCATAATTGATACCATAGAATTGAAATTTGTTTATCTAGAAGCCCTTCACATTTCTCTTTTTGATAAAGAAGGCACTCGTATTTCATGCTACGTTTTTCACATGGTCGTATTCATGTAACTGACAATTTATTCAATAATTGTTTGCTACTTTGCTCGAATATGGAGAAGTACACATTCAATATAATAATATTTTCCATGTAGCTCTTAAGAACACGTGTTTTTTTTTTAAGAAAAGGAAAAAAAAAAAAAAAACCTTCTTCAGACTCACACATGTCAATTTGATTTGTAATATCTGGTAATACGTGGCACAAAAATTGAGTGGACAGGATCCATGATCCATCCATATTATTATTATTTAACAACTTTATATTATTTTCCAGACGGTATCGTTTTGTTGTCACACGGCTCAGACCACACCTGCAACCGACTGTTCCCGTGTACGGCAAACAAACCAGAAAATTTAGAGTCCCGGCAAAATAGAATAAATAAGCTTAATAATCAACAAGTATTATGATATTGCCTTCCTCCATCAAGCAGATCTCGAGGGGCGGCGTTAAAGTTCCTTCACTGTTGGTGAAATTTTTTTTTTTTTTTTTCGTTCTTTTATTTAGAATGAGTGTAACTTTAAAATTAATTGAGGAATATTTGTGTTTGAGGATGGATAAGAGTATTAAAAAAATATAAAAATAAAAAAACTACTGAGAATGAGAAAATTGAATAATTACATTATTTAAAATGCTATTTTTGAATTTTTTATCTTATTTAGGAAAACACAATTTGTTAGAATGTTACTAAAAACATTTTTGTAAAATAAATTGTAAATAAAGTTATTATTGTTTTTCCCTTTGATGATTGATGAATCATTATTTTTCTCCTTAATGATTTTAATAATATTAAAAATCTCTCAAAATAGCATTAATTCAAATAAAAAGAATAAGTAAAAAGATATTTCTTGAATCGATAAGGGAAAAAAATAATAATAACTCTCTCAAATATGAAAAATAATAAAATTCACACATACTTTAATTAATTGTGTTGTGGTATTTTAACATCTCAAAATTTTAAATCAAATTCCAAATACGTCTTAAAAGAGGAAATCGATGGTTTGTCACCATCCCTTTCTTTTTAAAACTTTATACTAACACTATAAATTACGTAATTTTAGCACTCATATGAACTTTTTAGACAAAATTGTACGTACTTAATAAATCACAAGGTATCTTGTATGTCTTCTCTTTAATAGCAAACTATTCAAGCGATATAAAAGAAAAAGTTGATGAAAAATAATTAGCAAAATACACCAAAAAGAGAAAAGAAAGAAAAGAGGGATGAGGTTCATCAGCCCAAGCAAAGTCATTAGCAGGGGGGAGCCAGGATCTATGTTATGGAGGAACCGAACTAGTAATAAATATTAGAGTTGAAACATAACAAATATTGTATTAAAAAACTAAGTTATTAGAAAGTAAAATAAAATATTATATTGTCATTTACTCTTTAAACAAAATAAATTAATAATTAAAGTAGACTCTAATTTTATGAATGAAAATAGAACTTGCCAATTTTTAAAATTAAAAATACTATTAGCTTTTAGTATATTCAAATCTCAAGTGCTTACATACTTCCTAATAATTTAATTTTATCATATTAATATCAAACCAAACTAACTTATAACAACTAGGAACAAATTTAAATTAATAAACATTTAAATTACAACCTAGTAAAATAAATTTATCAAATCATATTAATAATCTAACATTATAGAAAATATAAATAACATAAGTTTTAAAAAATAATATATTTATATATAATTTACAAACTCAACTCAAAATAAGTCAAGCAAATCAGGATACTGCAATTCACAAAACAAGCTTAATGTTAAGAATGCACAAGAAAATAGTAAAAATCAAAATTTTCTTAACATTAACAAGTAAAATAATATACAAAATTTTATAAAATTTGATAGATCTTTCCCATACTAAAAAAGGCAAGGGATAAATTATTTAAATAACTTATACTAATAAAATAAATGAAAAGAGCTATTAAGTTAAAAAATAAAAATAAAAAATCTTGGAGGAGACATATGTCTGACTATTTCTATCTATAAGTAGATATGCAGTATGTTCTTAAATTTAAAATAAAAATTAAGTAAACATATTACATTTATCACGTGATATAGTCTAAATTACACTTTCAACCTCTGAAAAAATCTAATTTATCGGGGGTCATGGGCCCTCCACTCCGTCGCCCATGGTTATCACAGTAACAAAGGAGTAAAAGTGACTTAAAAATTAAGTTATAAATCTCCGATAAATTTCAATAGCTTAAAAATTAAATTCAAACATTTTTGTTCAGTCTAGAATTAATTACCATTTTCATGACTTACTTGTCAATTTCGCAAGACGTTGTCATTACTCATTTTCACGCACCAGTTAAAAAAGGGCGTTTATCCGAAGTGGCAAAAAATATTAACATTATGAGAGTTATTGACTCTGGAATTTTACAAAAATAAATTAGGGCCCGCAGGTGATAGGATCTACAAACACCGGGAGTTGTGTTTTCTTCTCACATCATTTTTTTTTTCTTTCCTTTTTTTATTATAATTTTTCTGTGCCATACATAAAATTAGATGAGATAAGAATAAAATTTGAATCCAATTTAATCAAATTTGTTGACGTTATTAAATTAGATGATAAGTGAATAAATTTTCTAGATGTTTGCATTGTTTGGAAACTTCAAAATATTCTTGAGATGATCGGCACGATTTAAATTGTGAATTTCTAAGCAGGTGAATAGTGACTAATGAACCATCTTGATGAGATGTTATAGATTTGCAAAGATATCAACTTTTTCACAAAACAATGATATTAGTGGCAAGAGAGAAGAAAATAAGAATGCAATCGCATTTAACAACTTGGTGTAATATTAATTAAAGTACCTTTTGTTGTCCCCACTCATCTTTAACAAACGATATCGTCATTTGAAGAATTGAAGCTTACATGCAACCAAACATTATTAAATTGATGGATGTGAAATTTAAACCTATTTTTTTGTTCACTTTTTGATAAGGACCCATTAGCAACTTTTAATAATTTCCATCTTTAGATCAGATTTTATGAGTTATATAAACCACATATATTTCACTTGCTAATCATTACTTAAGTGGCATCCAACGACCCTGTGCTAATAATATGATCTTTTCCTTTTTAAAAATAATGAAAAGTAACAATAATGATAATCCTATCAAGCTTTTATCAAAACAAATTTGAACTTGCAATTGGTATTTAAATAAGGAAACGAAATATTTGAAACAAATTTTAAAAGTGTAGACTCTACTAGTAATGGTTATATATCATAAGATGATTCAAAATTTCAATGAAGTCAAATGAAAAGAACCCATAATTCTGTGAATACGGTAATTGAATGTATATTTGATTTTCGAAACTCAGATCTAGCTAATAGATAATAACTTTAGGATATGCATGAAAGCAATTTTGAAAATTATGTTTCATCATAATACTATTCAAAATATCCATTATTTTTCATAATATTTTACTTTTTTAACTATTTGTTCTTAAATAAAATAAATATAGCTTGATATTAGAGAGCGGTTATTTAGATATTGTATCAGATTCCAATAAATGTTTATAAAAATAAAAAACAGGAACAAGAACAAACCTGGTGTTACCTGGATTGCAAAACCCATGTGTAACACCACCAAACGTGGATAATTGAGTGGAAGTTGGGTCTGGGTTAGAAACCCAACAACCTGGACCCAGCCCGAAAAATCGCCATCTATAATCATTTGCAGTGAAGTTACATGCAACCAATACAGTATTAATTTGATGGTTGTAAAGCCGAATTTTATGATCACTTTTTGAAAGCGAACCTGTGGCAACTTTAATTAGTTCTCTCTTTAGATCATATCAATGATCAAGTATTAATTATTTAAACTAAATCATTACATGTTAACTAAGCAGTAACCAATGACCCTGTACTTGTATTGTTTTCCAATAATAGTATTTATTTTTTAATGATGATTAAATTACAAGAATGTTCTTCCACTTTTAACAAAATATCAACTAATTAATCGTTCATAAATAAACAATAAAGATTGTATCAACATGTGTTTAATATTATTATATGTTACTTTTTTTAAATTAATATATAATATTATGTACCATGAGGATATACATTAGCAAGGTATAAATATAGTAATTGATATGTTACCTGATTTTTTGAAATTTAATAGGATTTATATTAGTAGCTAATTCTCGTAATTAATTATGTTATCTGATTAATTATATTATATTGATGAATTAAAGTTTAATAAATATATTAAGAAAAAAAACAGAGAGAAGAAAGTAATGACCAAAGTCCAAAATGACACATAATATTTATGGAACAAAATTACATAATTCACAAATTACATGGAAGATGAAAAGGGGAAACAAAAAGAAAAAACGAAAAAGAAAACTTGAAACTCAAGCTTTAATAGTACACAAACAGGCATATAAATCAAATATAATACAAATGGGACAAAGAGAGAGAAATGGACAATTATTCTTGGAAAAAGCACTCACCATGTCGTTGATAGATCACCACCACCGCTTAAAATCCGACTCAGCAAAATCATACACCAGTAAACAAAATGGACCCCATCACAAGTTCTCCTATCAGTGTCACAACCAAAATACCGCAGAAGCTATAGCAATTGCACCATTGAACACCACCACAATTTGCATAGCCACCATTGAACTAACTTTCACTGCTCCAGAGGTGTTCCCTTTGGTGTCATCAGCAGTGTTGTCATCATCAACTGAACCATCAGACTTGCTCTTCTTAGGCTTGGAAGGAGCAGGAGCTGGTGCAGGAGGCTTGACGCCGAAAAGATCGTAAGGAAGGAGCACATGGTCAACTTGGTAGACGGCAAGCTGACCATCAGTATAGATGGTGCCTGTAACACTAGCGTTCGTGATGCCAGTTGAGATGTTGACTGAGCTAGTGCTGTAAGAGGTGACATTGAGTGGATACTTGTATCTGCCGTTGTCTCCTGCGTTTGTTCTAAGTGGGTTGCTTACGGTTTGGAACTGTGATATGGGGATGTAGCTAGGGATTGCATGGAACTGAATCAAAGCAGCCTTTTGTTGGTCATTGAGACCGTTGAGTGTGCCTGAACTTAGGCTGGAAAAGGCGGCATCGGATGGTGCAAAGATGGTCATGCCATTGTTTGTATCATTGAGCTGCTTCTCGATCTGATCATAGGCTGCAGTGGATTTCAATAGCCTGATGAAGAGCGAGAACCCGCTGGCTTTTTCGAGGATTTTGGTGACGTTTGTAGGGCCAGGAGGAGCTGGAGCTAGCGCTGGAGGAGCCGGGACAAGGGCAGGTGGAGCAGGTGCAGGAGGAGAAGATACAGTGGGAGCAGCCGGAGCTGCGGCGGGTTGGGCTAGAATGGTGGTGGTGGAGTGGAGGAAGAAGAATAGGAAGATTGAAAAGGAGAAGCAATGTTGTTTCATGGCCATCTTTGTAGTAATATGATCAGCTTTTGTTGCTAGAAAAAAAATTAATGCAAGAGTAGTGCTTGCAAGCTGAAAAGTGGACTTTGGACTCTAAAATAAGCAGTGTTTGATGAAATAGGAGAAGTGTTTTATGAAATTGAAGAAGTGTTTGATGAAATGGGAGAGAGGGGAGAGGGGGCTTATATTATGGTTTGGAGGGAGAATAAAGGTAGGTAAAATGTAGAATTTTAGTTAGAATAATCTTAGTTGTTATAGCAACTCAATCTTTGTTAATTAGATAGGTATGTAGTTATCAATTTCAATTGTGAGGTGAAAAAATATATGATACACTGTTGCAGCAACTAGTTTGCTTGGAAAGGCAGGAAAAACAGGAGGGATTTCAAGTGGGTGTGTGGGCAAATAAACATATAAATGATTGCTTTGTTTTTACTTTGTAATGCATTTTAGGGTAAACAAGGCAAAGAAATTATATATTGCCACAACCTTAAGATACAAGTTTCCTTTTGTTATACTTCCTTGAAGATATCAGTAGACAGAGTAGTTCATGAAGATTATTGATGGTAGCTTGTGAGATCCATGGTCCCTCCCAGACCCCAGTGGCCCAACTTCATGAATGTTATACTCTATCCTCATGAAAATTATATATCTTTTGGAGACAATGTCAACGCTGATGGCTCCTTGTGGGCCTTAATCTAGATTAGGTATTCCCCAGAAATTTAGCATGGAAGTTGAGATGGTACTTCATCTTGATTCTTGCTCTTTTCCCCCGTTTTTATTATTTTGTAGTTAGTACTTCGCGGTTCAATGTACCATAGTGACACCGATAGTCAGTATCAATTTTTGGGCATTAATAGTAACAGTTGATGGCCCCATAGAGCCCACATTGGAATTCCCATGAAGTCTTTTGGGCCACATTTGTACAACTGAAGGATACCAGCCGAATAAACAATCAGCATGCCCCAAGTAAATTTCCCTACTTGTGTTCATTCACTTTGCATGCATCCACAAACATTTTTTTCCCTACTTCTACTGGACTCTTAACATTGTCTTGTCCCTATTAATAATATTTGAAGACACTCAATTGCAAATGCACAATGAAGGCACACATGGGTGGTGGTGATGCAAATTATCTGTTCAGGAATTTGGGTAGCTTTATGAGAAAATGTATGTTTTAAGGCACTCTGTGGAAGAAACTCCCATTCACATTGCATTTGTCTTGGATGGAAACAGGAGATATGCTAGGAAACACAATTTGGCATTGGAGGCTGGCTACAGGACAGGATTTTTGTCACTCCTCTCTATTTTGAAGTATTGCTCTGAACTAGGAGTCAAGTACGTCTCAGTTTACGCTTTCAGTATCAATAACTTCAAACGCTGTAGTAAGAGGTTCAACTTTTGATGGATCTACTGTTGGAGAAGATCGAGGTGTTGCTCGAGGAGAAAGTGTCGTTGAACAATGAGGTATCAGAGTCTGTTTTATTGGCAGCTTAAAACTACTGACTGAGCCACGTAGGATTACAGCAGAGAAGCTAATGAAAGCTACCGTGAACAACACCAGGATGATGATTTGTGCGTGTGTGGCCTATACTTTCTGCAATAAGATTGTTCATGCTGTTCAAGGCTCCTGCATAGATAAATTGGAGAACCATTCTCAAGCATGTCATGATGATGTGAATGAATGTGTTGGGACAGCATGAGAAGGAGAAGACTAGTGTGGCTAAGCTGGTAGATGTTGAGAAGCATATGTACATGAGTATAGCACCTGATCCAGACATTGTCATTCGAACTTCAGGCGAGAGTAGCCTGAACAATTTCCTTCTTTGGCAGACAACCCATTGCTCATTGTATTCCCCAGCTGCACTGTGGCCGGAGATTGGTCTGTGGCACTTGCTATGGGCAATGATAAACTTACAAAGTTATCAATCTTATTTGCAAAAGAAAAAGAAGCAACTCTAGGATTCCCATACCCTCCAAGAACAGTTTATTACTGCAACATTATCATAGTTTACTGCACCTCTGTTACATAGAACCAATGATGGTATACAGAGCTGAATATACTGGCTTAGAACTGTCTTTTAATGGTAATGGTAAACCAATAATGAATTTACTTGCATGCGAATCTGAACATATGCATCAGTTTAAGCATTCAGCAAAAGATAAGAATAAAAAAGACTACACACTGCTTAACACATGAATTTCTCCAACCTATCCATCCTTCATAATCAAAATTTCACATTTCTTGACTATGGCAATAGTGAGGTTACAAAGTCTCGTACAATGCAGCAATTCTTGGTGCATGCACTAACGAAAAGGAGTTTTCACAATACAAGGATCCAATCTTCGATTGTTAAAAATGTAACAATGCTTTACTACAACATCCTCCTTCAATTGCTAAAAGCATAAAGCATGCCAGACCTTCACTGTCAAGCAGCTGTAATGAGGCTAAAATGAAACTATCATCTCCATTAGCATGTTTCTAAAATCTCCTATCCTGCTCCTTTCTCAGTTAGCTTACTTTCTGCCAAGGCAGCCTCCGCTTTTATTTTCTCAGGAACAAAATCTAGATACACAAACAATTTTTACTGGCATAAATAACACAAACTTTTCCTGGTTTGGACATTGGGATACATAAGTCAGAGAGAATAATACCAGAAAGAAAGTCATATCTCCTCTGCTTAGAAACAACTGATGCTGAAACAATAACAAGAAAGCATTAACATGTTGTTGGTTAAATCCAAAAACTCAAATTTTGCTATAATGCAATATCAGTATATAGCATCAAAACATGCAAAACTTCTTTGAACAACCATCTGAAGGTTGAAAACATGGTTTTCAAAATGACATATTCCCTGCAGTGCAGACCTTATGTTCCAGATGAAGAGTTTCCAATGAAGCAGCTGGAGAATCCATAATCAAATTCAAGATAACATCATATGCACACATTAAAACAATAAATGTGATACATTCAGTCATCAGATACAGTAGGGAATAATCCAATCTGTCATTGCTAGATACTTCATTAAGTTTTTGAAAACAATCATATCTAATTTCCATTCAAACACACAACATAACTCTAGCCTGCAAAGCATATCTCACTTCACAAAAGAGAACAACATTCTGTTCTCAACAGATTCCATCATAAGGTCAAATCAGATAAAATCTAGCACCAGCTGCATATATAATATATCAACTCCAAGATAGATCTTACAGTGTGATGAACTACCAAGTGGTATGAAGGTTGCCGGACTCGCTAGACAAGTACAATACTCTTTCATGGATGAGTCTTAAAAATCCCTTCTCTCTCGTCTAAACCAAGGAAATCCAATAGCAGTAACACTTTCAGAGCCTCGACAAAAACCATTTACAATAAGAAGAAAAAGCAAAGACCGCATATCCTATATAAAGATTACATCCCAAACTTATATGTTCTCAGTCAAGTCATCACATAATCTACTGTACCACTAACAATTTATTAAACCATTTGCGAAGCAAACACTAATCACCAATTCAATTAATCACTATGACTAGCCTAACACAATAACCAAATTCGAAACAACAAAAAATGCATTCATTTTCAATAAATCTTAAAAGAACTAAGGAAAAAGAAACTACCTAAGTGCTGGTAACTAAGAGACTTCTTGCGATCCTTCACACATTGCGCATACCCATCTTCACAAAATTGTTCAAGAAACTTCTCCTGCAATCAACCAAGACAATGATAAAACCACGTCATAAACTGTACTACAACAATGTGCATACAAAATCAAATCTTTTATATACACACCAAGGCTAATTTCCAAATTCTAATTTTCACGTGCCAACTTCATTTGAACAAAAAGCTCGAATTTTTCATTTTTCATTGACCCAAATAAACAAAACCCTAAAATTGCAAGCAAAGCAGAACAGAGAGAGAAAGCAAAAAAAACCCAAAAATGAGAAGAGAAGATGATACCGTGGCTTTGTTGACGAGAAAGACAGCATCCCCGGTTATTGAAGAACCAGAACTCTGGCTTTTGACAATTCTCCGTATCCTCCTCGTCGGAAATCTACAAGCTTTCTCCTCCTCCTCGTCGTTGTTTTCGTCTTCGTCTTTGTCTCGGTTATGGGTTGTTTTCTTGGGTATCTTGGTCTTGCTTCGTTGATGGGAGGCTTCCTCGGTTCTGTTTTCACGTTCTTGCTCAGAGTCTTGCTGGGATTCTGGTTCTCGTTGTTGCGAGTCAGCACTGGACGACGAGGCTGGGACAACCACCACCTCAGGCTTCTTGACAGCTCCATTGCTGGTGGTGGTGTGACTCTTGGGTTTCTTCGAAGTAGGTTTTTGCTTTTTCCTGTTCTTGTTTTCTGGGTTTGTGGGTTTGGTTTTTCTTTTCGCTTTTTCTTCTCCCGTTTTCTTCGAAGAAGCCATCGTTTTTGTTTGTTTACAGAGGCTTCAGTTGCTGTCTGTCTCTCTCTCTCTCTGTTTTCTCTCTCATGTGGAGATTTTGTTTCTCTTTTGACTTTTAACAGAGAGCGCGCGTCTTCCGTCTGGCCCAAGTTAAATGGGCCGGGTCTAACGTACGACCCCAATACTCAGTTCGGCTGGACTTGTCATGTGGCCCCTCAAAAACTGATTTGGAGCTTTTATCTTTGTTTAACATGTAACTTGGCTAGGCGTTGTGGGTGGAGACTTGACGCGTTGGTCAAGAAGACATAATTACTATATTAATGTACCAAATTTTCTCTATAAATAAACAAGTTTGATTATCTTATCCAACTATTAATATTATCCATAAATTATAGTTTTTTAAATGACTTCAACAATTATCTTTACAACTAATCTAAAGACTATAATTATAAGTAATGTTACCGGTTTGATGAGTACTAGCTAAATAAAATAAGATCTATGCTATTAATCATGATTTATCTCATTTACATATGAAATGGTCAAAAAATGTATAAGATGGGCTCAATAGTTATTACAACCCAAAATAGAAGGGATCCTAAAAGAATTGGGTGAACCATATTAATGACGACCCGACTATTCGACTTGATCATTTGACCTGGCTATTGTCATTACCATCATGACACAACTCCTTTATTTGGCGCAAAAGTAGCAAGATAAACAATCTTAATATATGGTTACAGGAGCGGAGAAAATGACGAGTGCAGGGGTCATGCAATTAACTGGCAAGATTGGGTCCTCTATAAAAGCCAAACAATTTCCATAATAAAGGAGAAATAGATACCGAAAGGCTGCTTAAATATTCTTGTAAACTTTATTCAATAATTTTGATCAGTTGTTGGGTTCTTGTTTAAGGTTTGATAGTGTTCAAGTAAATCTAGCTTCTTTTATTGTTTGTAATATCTTTAGTTCTACCCGAAACAACATGAATCACATATTTAGTACGAATTAATCCAAAATATTTATAATTGTTTTTAGGGTTTTTTTTTTTCATAAATGATTATTTTTTTATGTTCAAATTGAACACTAATCATTTTTTTCAAAATCTTGGAAAAAAAAACTATTTTCGAATAAAAATGTACTTGACAAAATTATGAAATATTAAGAAAAAGTTATTTTTCAATTTCAACCTCAAAAAATGATTATTTCCGTAATTTTCTCTTATTTTTAAAATAATTATAAAATAATCTTATATTTTTTTTTCAAAATATAAAATAATCTTATATTAGTGATCAAAATATTTATAAGAACTTATCAACGTTAAATTTACGTAGTCCATGCAAATTTTACTTCTGCATGAGGAATGTAAAATGGAATTATTTTATCAACAAACTCGAATATAATGCATTTATTTAACAATATTTTTCAATTTTTGATTACTAAAATTACCAAATTACCAGAATCCGTTTTGTTTGGTTAATTATTGAAAGAGAGTTGAGATGGTGGTTAATGAATAAATAATTATTCATTCAAAAATGAAAAACCAAACGTGGCATAAAACAGTTGCCCATAATTGTACTAGCAAATTCATGCACTGCCTGATCAAAATATGGTTCAGTATCAGCTGGAGTGACACTACAATCATCCACTGTCGTACGACGAAATTGCAGGTCACGCTAGCGTCAAGCTTGATCAACGGGCAAAGAAGCGGTCAGGTTTGAGTCAATCTCTGTTACAGCAAATGTGGCGCCAAATTCTAACAAACACATTTGGTGATCCGCCTTTCATACAAAATTTTTTACTCGGATTAGTCGCTTAATCTTCTATACAGACACTTTCTAATCATTATTATTCAACACACATTCAAAACACTAACTTTCGCACTTCGAAATCATGATAATGAGCAGAACAACAAAACAGATTCTTCCGCTGCTTTTTCTCTCTTTGGCAGTTCTCGTCATGGCGTCGTTTGCCACAAATGCGACGTACGATCATCGAGCGGTGGTGATTGACGGCAAACGGAGAGTCCTCATCGCCGGTTCTATTCACTATCCTCGTAGCACTCCCGAGGTACAATACAAAACACGTTGGTTCCTACGTATGTTTAATCGTTTGTTGACTACGTATTTTTATACAATTTATTTGTTGTTGTCGTTGTGGTGTAGATGTGGCCGGACCTTATAAAGAAATCTAAGGACGGAGGTTTGGATCTTATCGATGTCTACGTCCTTTGGAACATACACAAGCCTGTTCGGAATCAGGTTTTGTTTTGTTTTGTTTTTTATTTTCTGTTTGGTTGCCAAGTAAATGTAGGAAAAACGAAACAAATCGAAACTTTTATGAGTTTTGACCGTTACTGTACTTGAACAATTGTTTACGTTTATATGGTGGTGCTTTGAGCAGTTTGAATTTGAAAGATTTTAAAAGTAAATTAATAAATATTTGTAATCTGTACTTTTAAAAATTACATTAAAATCTAAATGTATATTTATTTGTTAAATGATTAAAATTGATGAATTTTTTGATATATTTTAAAATGGAATTTATGAATAAAAAGGTGTACAGTAAATGTTATTATATTTCCATTGATTTTATGCAGAGTTCTAACAAAATTTATAAAAAAAACCTATTGAATCAATAAATTTCAATAAAATCTATTATTTTAGAAACTTCAGCAAATTCGAGCTACTCTAGATTGAATATACTCGTTAAATTGATTACTACAAGTATATTGATGAATACAGAAGTTGATTTTGTTGGTAATGTACAGTATAATTTGCAAGGAAGATATGATCTAGTTAAATTCCTGAAGTTGATAGCAGAAGCTGGTCTTTATGTTCATCTACGCATCGGTCCATATGTCTGTGCCGAATGGAACTATGTGTGAGAAAATGACTTGATAGTGTTTTTTGTTACTATTTTTTTTTTTTTTTCGGTTCAATTTTTCTTAAATAATGACAGTGTAATTTTTTTGAGCAGAGGATTTCCTATGTGGCTGCATTTTGTACCTGGAATTGAGCTGCCTACTGATAACGAGCCGTATAAGGTTTTTCATCCTACCTATTTCCTGCTTTCTGTTTGTTGATTATTGGTGTTTTGTTTATTTATTCGTGTGTTATATGGCTTTGCTCTCTGTCTCAGGCTGAAATGCAGCGCTTCACGACCAAGATTGTGGATATGATGAAACAGGAGAAATTTTTTGCATCTCAAGGGGGACATATCATTTTAGCACAGGTTTGGTTTTGTTTCCTTTTATAATGTTTTGTGTTGATTGTGGTGTTAGTTTCTATGTTTATTGATAAGAATTCTTAGTTGATAATTCGTGTTATGTTCCTGTTTCACTATATATTTTTCTATACCAGATTGAAAATGAGTATGGAAACTTTGATTCTGAGTACGGGGTGCTGCCAAAACATATATCCAATGGGCAGCAACCATTGCTTAATCTTTGGATATTGGAGTGCCCTGGGTCATGTGCCAGCAATCGAATGCTCCTGATCCTATGGTGAGCTATTTATTTGATTGTTTATTTCCTTTTTTCCAGTCGCTTTGCGTTGTAATTTAGCGACTTAAGAGTTCTAACATCAGCAATGGATAACTAATTGACAAAGGTTGCCCAAGCTATTCTAGATGATTCTTTTGCCAATCAGGGACTTTGTTTATGCTTTATAAAGCTTCATGCTTTGAATTTATAATTACTTACAGATCAACACCTGCAATGGGTTCTATTGTGACCAGTTCACCCCAAATTCTAACAACAAACCAAAAATGTGGACAGAGAATTGGAGTGGATGGTAAGATGTCTGATCTTATAAATCCTAATGATTTTGGTCGATTGAATGTCGCTCCCTCAAGCTTATAATTATTTACTAATGAGTTTTCCCATTATTTATAATGCTAGGTATTATACCTTTGGCAGTGCGGTGCCTTACAGGCCAGTGGAAGATGTCGCATTTGCTGTGGCACGTTTTTACCAGAGAGGTGGTACTTACCAGAATTATTACATTGTACTGCAATAATATTGGAATGCTTAAACATAAATTCCGACGTTCAAGTTGTCTACTTTTAGACACACTACATTCTCTAATCGATTTATTGAATTTGTTTGTTTGCAAAATTACAGTACCATGGTGGAACTAATTTTGAACGGAGTAGTGGTGGCCCCTATATTGTCACAAATTATGATTATGATGCTCCTCTCGATGAGTATGGTATGCTTATATCTATTAGATACACCAAATTGATGGTATGAGCACTGCTATTGAATTTAGGTGCATTTTCTTGTCATATTTGCAGTCAATGTGAAAGTTTTTGATGTTTTCTGTCTATGCTGCAGGAGATATTGCACAACCCAAGTATGGCCACCTAAGAGGTCTGCATAAAGCTATAAACCTTGGTGAAGAAGCAATGGTGGCAACTGATCCAGCATATACCTCTCTTGGTTCAAATTTGGAGGTATAAATTTTAAACACTTCGTAGAATATTTACTCAAAACATTACTTCATTATCTTCTTTATATGTGGGGTCCTACTTCTACAGTATGAGTTGTGACGTAAAGAATTGATTTTTAGTCAACGTCTTTCTTGCCGGCAGCTGTTTATAAAACGGATTCAGGATTATGTGCTGCTTTTCTCGCCAACCTAGGCAACCAGTCTGATGCAACCGTAAATTTCAATGGCAATTCCTATCACTTGCCCACCTGGTCTGTTAGCATCCTACCAGACTGCAAGAATGTGGTTTATAATACTGCGAAGGTTAGCATCATTAGTGTGCGGTGCTGCTCATTTATTTGTTTGCATAGTGGATTTCCTGAGCTTTCTTTGCAAAATAATCAGAGTTCATTAACCTAAACTGGGATCACCACTACTTTTATTGTTGACGTGTTTTAATACCAATGGGTTAGAATGTTTTAATATTATTGTTGGATCTTCTCTAAATAGTTTAAGCTTTTGTGTTTGGCAATTACTAAGTGTCCAGCTTTGGGTACCACCACATGATGAAATTTGTCATTGTTTTTCAATTTTTCTAAGTTTGAATGCATATGTGAGCTTAAACTATGTATCTATCTCATTGATCTTGTACATAAAAGGTAAATTAGAGTACTTAGATACTTAAAAACCGTCAGATAGTCTCAAATTGGTAAAAGAAATAGCTTTGCATTGGTTTATAAGATAAGGGTAAACCTCCACTCATGAACTAGTTTTTATGGTAGAGTTAGGCCCAAAATCCTTTTCTGACATGGTATCGGAACTTTGGTTTTAGTTCTAAGGTTGGACTCTATCTAATTATGTATCGCCCAAACTCGTCTGTATGGGTGCAGGTGCTACCAAGTGAGCACGATGTGAGTGAAGAAAGGTGTTAAAGGGTCTCATATTGGTAAAAAAAATGGATTTGCATTTATTTATAAGGTATGGGTAAACCTTCACCCATGAGCTAGTTTTTGTGGTGGAATTAAGTCCAAAATCCTTTTCTGACAAAAACCAAACTTATCCCATATCTGTTGGCCTTGCATGTAAGAGGGTGTTTAACAATATCATCTTATTTTTTGATGTTAATATTATAATTGAAAATTTTTAATTTGTCTTGACAGATAAACTCTGCGACTCTGGTTCCTAGCTTCACACGTCAACCAATGAAAGCTGCTGCTTGGAGCTATATAACTGAATCAGTGGGCATCACAAAGAAGGATGCACCTAAAAAAGCTGAGTTAGTGGAGCAAATAAATACTACAGCTTATAAAAGTGACTACTTGTGGTATTCCTTACGGTATAGCTGTCTATTTGTTTTCTCAAAGAAAAACGGTTGCCTCTACAAGCAATTATCTTCTGACTTTTACTGGTGGCAATTGGCAGCACTGATATCAAAGATGTTTCTCAAAGTGTTCTTCATGTGCGATCAATTGGCCATGCCCTTCATGCTTTCATTAATAGGAAGTTAGCAGGTGCTTGGAATCAGAAAGTCTGATGAGCAAAACGAATCTTTGGTTTTTGTATTTCTTTAAGTTGGAGGTCCTACGTGTTGTGTTCTTCTATGTATTTGTGATATAAGGCATTCACTAATCAAGCTAATTAATCCTCTGTGATAATCTGCTTTTGCATGTAGTGGAAAAGGCAGCATTACCGATGCTAAATTCACAGCGGACATACCTGTCACACTTGTACCTGGGAAGAACACCATTGATCTCTTGAGTATGACCGTTGGACTTCAGGTTCCTTCTGATGAAATTAATCCTAGCAATTAATGAAATAAAGAACATCATATTCTAGCACGCTACTTTTATGGTCTTATAACTGCAAAAATTTCAATTTTGATATACATATATATGTATATAGATGACTGTGGGTATCTGATGTGATAAGTTTTTATCTGTATCAGAATTACGGAGCCCATTTTGATAAAGTGGGGGCAGGGATCACTGGTCCAGTGCAGTTGAAAGGCTTGAAAGATGGAAGTACTATTGATCTATCTTCACAGCAGTGGACTTATCAGGTAAATCCTTGTTTTGTGAGATGTTGATAACTGCTTTTTCCATTGCAATTGCATAGCCTTATGACGAAACAAATTTCCCATTAAGTTTACAAATAAGTTGAATAGCCTCTAGAAATATTTGAACAATGATGTCCAATCTCACTGTCTATTTGCTATTGTGAGTGCAGGTTGGCTTTAAAGGGGAAGAATCAGGTCTGCCTAGTGGAAATTCATCAGAATGGAAATCACAACCTACCTTGCCCAAGAATCAATCTCTGATATGGTACAAGGTATTATTAAAATTTTTACTGTTTAGTTTTTCTTTATGTAAATTAAATTTTTATAATACATGTATTATTAAAATGAAGTTTGTTAAGTTTAATATACTTCTTTTATGTTGATTTAGACGACGGTTGATGCTCCAGGATGAAATGCCCCTGTTGCTATAGACTTCACGGGATTGGGGAAGGGTATGGCATGGGTAAACGGCCAGAGCATCGGGCGTTACTGGCCAACCAATGTCTCTCCAGATGATGGTTGCACTGATTCTTCTGATTACAGAGGAGAGTATAGTTCAAACAAATGCCTTAAAAATTGTGGGAAGCCGTCTCAGTCACTGTAAGTCCTACATAACCTATGTCAATAAATTTAGAAACTTGTTTCAGATATATTGATTCTGATATCACCAACCTTACAGGTATGATGTACCCCGCTCCTGGTTGAAAGTGGCAAGATACTCATGTTGTTTGAGGAGATTGGCGGGGATCCAACTCAAATAGCTTTTGCCACCAAACAAGCAGGAACTGTGTGCTCACATGTGTCAGAGTCTCACCCTTTACCTGTGGATATGTGGGGTCAAAAAACAGGAAATGCATCAGGGCCTACGTTGTCCCTCCAGTGCCGATTGCCTAATCAGGTTATTTCGGCAATCAAATTCACGAGTTATGGAACTCCTGATGGTTGTTGTGGGAGTTTTAGCAATGGCAAGTGCAGCAGTACTAACTCTCTTTCCACTGTACACAAGGTGTGATCTCTTTTCCTCATTGTTTGAAAACACATGCATCTTCTCCTTCGGCTCCTTTGTGATTATAAATAAACTTGCATTAGTCTGTACCAACAAGTGTTTACTTTTACAGGCCTGCATTGGATCGAAGACTTTTAACATTGCAGTATCTACCAGTACATTTGGTGACCCATGTGAAAAAGTAACAAAGAGTTTAGCTGTAGAAGCAACCTGTACATGAGGAGATGGTGTTGTAACCATCCGATCCATTTGGGGTACAAATGAAGTGTTGCCCCAAGTGTTCTTAATAATAAATTGAATGTTTACATTGTATGATAGTAAGTAGAAAGAAGAAAATGGAATGTAGAACTGTGTCGTTTTATTAGTGAAAAAGATAAATATAGAGGTACTATAGTATTAGTCCTAGCTAGCACTGAAGCAATGCCTAAAAAGCTACATTTTCAGTGCAAGATTGTTTGCAAAACTATGGAGATCTCATTTGTAAACAAAGTTTAGTACATTCCGACGCTTCAATTTTTTGTAGATGTACAGGGAACGATGATGTTAATAGGCAAAATTTATAGCCTTTTTTATTTATTTATTTCCAAAATTTACAGGCCTTATTTGCAATAAAAGATGCGCAACCTTCTTCTTTATGAATTACGGCTATATGACAGAAAGCCCACGAGCCCCAAGTCCACATAGACAAGCCCGCTGTAATCTCATAAAAAACATTGAATCGGGCCTACAAATCACCGCCGACCTGTTTGACGCCTCTATGATGTCATCATCATTATTATTACTATTATTATTATTTAAGGTGAGGGAGAAAGATTAAATTTAAATATTATTACCCACATATTTTGTTTTAGAATAAAGATGAAATTCGAACTTTTGATGTTTTAAGATCAAGAGAAGTGTTTAATCAGTTCCATTGAGATTGAGGTGTTAAATAACACATTACACATGCAATATTTGACTTTTGTCCATTTGGGATTAGTTTTCTTAGCCCATGTATCTCATAAATAATCAATGAAGATTTTACAAATATATACATATACATATATATATCTATATATATATATATACCATATGTGGTAAATGTGACTCATATTAAGGACCTATTGAATAAACGTTCTTTTACCACATTGGATGATAATCTAAAAATGTAAACTTTGACATGATAAAACATTATTTTGTCTCAAAACAATGTTTCTGAACAATAATTTTCTTATATTATAAATGTAAAATAAATTTCTTT
Organism: Dimocarpus longan; assembly: GCA_022984855.1. Classification (NCBI taxonomy): domain Eukaryota; kingdom Viridiplantae; phylum Streptophyta; class Magnoliopsida; order Sapindales; family Sapindaceae; genus Dimocarpus; species Dimocarpus longan. Next base: position 1,277,159 of record CM041024.1, on the reverse strand, counting down.
AAATGTTGTTGGAAATAAAATTATCTCATGATTCATCTCACAATAGTAGGATACGTTATCAACTAATCAATACCAACAAATCTATCAAACTCACAAACCTAATTATTCTTTTTTTTTTCCTCCAGAGTACAAACCTAATATTAAACTTGTTAGTTTCTCTCAAATACATTAGATGCCATATATTGTCCAAAATTGACCTTTTACTTTATTAATTCTAGGTTATTGCTTCTGACATTTGTGGGAAGCTCCAATATTATAAACTTTATCCTTTATTTGGATAAGGGACCTAACTAGGTCACTATGGAAATGGACACTATCATGAGGCAAATCTTAGCAAGTCGACTTTCTCGACAGCTATGATACCAGCCACATGAAATTTTTATTAGTAGTTGTGAATGGAGATGTTGGGTATGTGCATTTAATGACATAATTTTAGTAGATAGCAATTGTATGGCGGCAGCTGTAGGGTGGGTTTTAAGTGGTTGGACATTAGGAAGAGCAAAGACTAGTTGTGGAAGCCTTATTGGAGCATTTGACGTGCTTGTGTAGTCCACTTCTAATCTTCTATTAAAAAAAATCAAAACCCATCTCTTATGTAATTAAAGTTTAATACAGTAATTATGTACCATTCCTATAGTCCTATGTGAAAACGTGACATCATGAAATATTCCTTTCAATAGTTTCTCCATTTATAGGTGACAATTTGTGTTCCATTGGGACCACTCATTGATTTTCTTTAACCGTGCTTGAACCTTAGAGTCAATAAATGCGACCAAATTTGAGCTTTCATATTGTCGTTTGTGGAATTTTTCAAATCATTTAGCCATCTTTAAAGTTGCTTTAGAGGATGATTAGATATTTGTGTTAAGATTTGCCATTTATCCAGTATGCCTATAACACGTTTTGCAGCTTTTTTTGTGATCTCGAATAAAGTTTGGGATAGCCAAACAACTATGAATGATGGCCACAAAGTTGGAGACCTACAAATAATAATAATTACGACGGCCTAAAGTTATAAAGTTTTTCACTAGGTTTTTTTTTTCTTTTTTGATAAACACTGAAATTACTTTAAAGGACAATCGAGACTATAGGACGAAACATCGATGACGTGATTCGAAAAATAACTCTTATACGAAAGATCAATTCATACAAAGATAGGAGGACGATCCACATAAGATGAAAAGATAATCATATAGTGACTGCAATACATGGATATCAAACCCACCCAAGTTCAATAAGAATTTGGGTGTAGTGCCTACAACTAAGGCAAAGCACAAGAGATATTTCGCACTAAGTTATTGTTTCTATTATTGATGAATTGGATCTTGAGTAAAAAAGTATATAATATATATATATATATATATATATATATAGACACACACACATTATGTTTCTCCTGGAGATTTAACAAAACTACACTTTGATCACATTACCTTATAATAGAGGTTGTTCTCCACTTCTTCATTCATAGAATAGATAAAAGATTAATTTGCATCAATAACACTTTACAAGCCTATATAGTTAGTTTTCATCATTTAGTATGGAAGTTATTATTTCTCAATTGTAAAAATAGATATTTCGACTACGTAAGTAATGAGTAATCTCAATGGGTCTTGATAGACTTGTAATTATTTTGATATCAGCTTTAAAAATAATAATAAGACATTGCTTTAACAGGATCCAAAAAAGATATAAATCATTTCAAATTGATAATCTTTGAGGTTGATATGAGAGCTTAGTATTAATTATACATCAGAAAAAACTAAGGTCGAAGTTTAAATTCATCTTTACCCAAATTAGAAAGGAAAAAAAATATACATTAGTCTTTATTTTCAATAATTCTGATCGTAATCATTGTGAATTTTTAATTTGTTTTTATTCAAATATCAAATTTTTACTAATCAAAATTTTAAAAATAAGTCAATTTTTTTAATGAATTTGTTAAGTAAAAGTAATTTGTTACGTAAGTAGTTAAAAAAAAAACTATATATAAAGAAAATATTAAAAATCAATGTATAAAAATCAATGGTGATCAGCTTTTATATATAATTACAAAGTAACATGATCCCAATGACTATTGTTGGGGGTCCAGATGTGTATCTATTAAGCTTTCGCTTAGACCTTGCTTTCGGTTGTAACTGCAAAACAGTAAAACCTTGGTTAGGGTTAGAAGGATTACTCCGAGCCTATCCTTTAAAGCACAAGTCAATAAGGTATCTCCCTCTATTATTTTCAAGAACTATCTCCCCATTAATTGAGATGAGTTTACCTATTTATAAGGCTGTTACCTATTTTACAGATGTCTCATTGCATGTGAAAGACTTTACATTTGTTAATTCCATATGTTTTTAGGTTCGATAGGTGTTATTTACATGTCTGATGTGTGTCCTTGTTGGGTTAACCCTTCGTAAGAAAGTTCGTTTTAGGGTCGATTCCTTCGCGCGGATATCGTTAGTGATGTCACGTGTCTCTTCATCAGCTGTCTACGTTTATTCCTATTATTAGGTTCACTTTATACCCTTACAACTATAAATTCAAAAATCTATTTTAATTTATCAAAAAATATTTACTCTCATAATAAAAAAAGAGATATCTGAATCTCTAACGAGGATATGGAAAAAAATATATTACCCAATTAAATTATAAATGACTACGTTATTTGATTATTTTTTAGTTTAGGTATATCTTAACATGTAAATGAGGAATCTACCTCAAAGACTTCCACCATGATCAGCAAGAGATGAAGTTAGAGTATAAGTCATTCGAACCTCGTGGAGCACCAACCGATTAAAACACTATTAAGAAAGCCAATTATATATGTTTATGAAAATGAAAGAGATAATAAATTGAAAATGATAAAGACATTAGAGAAATCCAAGACAAGGACCAATGCCGGGAGGCATGTTGAAGTAAGACCGTTGTCGTGGAATTGATAACATTACTGTATCCAATAATTTTAATATTACTAAACTAAAAACCATTTTTAGGATTAATTTGACAATTATGATTAATTAATCATGATGACTATCTAGCATTAATAAGACGGAATCATGTCCCAGTCAGAATCGCGTGCCTTGTTGGGGTGAGAGAGTGCCTCGTTCACTGATTGCAATGGAATCACTGCGCGGATCGCACGCCCATTTTTGCACCGACAGTGCACCAACGATTAGATCCTGTCACGGATCGTGAAATTAAATTTAATTAATTAATTATATTTCATGATATAATTTTAATTAGAGCAATGCTATATATCCGAACACCTTGGAATCCAATTTTGATCCCATTTTAGGACGTATCAATTTTTCTTTTTAGAAATTTAGGATGTATCAATTAATTCTCATCAATGATTATTCATTTCACTTAACAAATATATCCATTTACCAAGTAACATATTATAAGCTAAAATTAATTAATGAATAAATATTACTTATTATGATTATTCATTTCACTTAATAAATATATCATTTGTCAAGTGATACGTCTTAAAAGTTAAAATATAAAGGTGTGATATCTAGGATTATCGTTTTAATTAATATAATATACTAAATTTTAAATCCATTTACATAAATGATTAATTAATTTCATTATATCAATTAAAATTTCATCATGTAATATAATTAATTAAGTATACTTAATTTGTTAGCATTTTGACATAATTTTGACGCAGTTTGATGCACATATTATTAAGGGGAAAAATGTTGTGATCCATTTGATATATTCTTTTTAGATAAATAATATTACATTTCACAATTTTTTTAAAAAAAAAATTTATTCAAATGATATAACAAAGTAATTTATAATTATTAAATTAATTTTAAGATGATATATTGATAAAGTGATAATTACACATAAATTTATCATATTATTTAAGTAAATACTTTGATAGTGTAACATTATTCTTTCTAAGTTAATATTTCTTAAAAATTTATCCATTTTTTTTTAAATAATATAGTTAACTAATTTATAACTATCATATGAATTTTGAGATGATATATTGATAATGTAGTAATTATAAAATTATTATATCATTTCGATAATAAATCTGAATAAATTTTTAGATAAAGGAACATTATTATTTTTAAATAATTATATATTTTTTAAAAATTTATCTAAAAATTTTATATAAATAATGTGATAAGATAATTTATAGTTAATTTATTAATTTTAAAATAATATTTTAAAAATAAATTTAGATAAATATTTGGATAGTAGAAAATAAAAATGGAAAACACTTTGCATTACAATCAACAGGGCATTAAAATAATTATTCTTTACGTGTACGTACCACATCGAAAACACCAAACGTGGCACAAAATTATTGCTTGACGTACCATCTTTACACGTGTACTAACAAACACGGGATCCTGTCCCTCCTCCACGGCGACTGTCCTCCACTCACTCTGCTAGCAGACTGCACCTTGATAAGCTTAAAAAATCATGCACACTGCTTTACTAACTCATAATCATCCAGAAAAAAGGAAAAAAACCGACAATAACAATACGCTTCATATTTTGTCTGTTATATAAAGGTTGCGTCTCCAATGCGGAGTCGTAAGGGGGAGGAGGTTTGAGACTTGAGAATTGTGTTTAGCTCTGCAAATTTGGCAAGCAACACAAATCCGAAAAGTAAAGGAAAATCAACAAAGCTAAAGCAATTAAAGGCGTTTTCAAGTCATTAACAGTTGTTTTAAGTTAAGTACAAAGATAAGATTCTCTTCAAAAAAAAAAAAAAAGCTGAGTGCTAGTGTACGGAGAGTGGATGCATTTTGAAATGATGGTGGTCGGAGGAGGAAGAAAACGGATTCTGGACGTTGTTTTCTGTTTGTGTTTTCTTGTTACGGCGTCGTTTGCTGCAAATGTGACGTACGATCATCGAGCGGTGGTGATTGATGGTAAACGGAGGGTCCTGATCTCCGGTTCCATTCACTATCCTCGCAGCACTCCCGAGGTAGTACTGTACAAAGCACATTTCTACCTTTGTTTGTTTGTTTGACTACGTTTTATGTATTTTTATACGTGTGTTTTTTTTTTTTTTTTTTTTTCATGTTTTCTTGTGGTGTAGATGTGGCCGGACCTTATACAGAAATCCAAGGACGGAGGTTTGGATGTCATCGAGACGTACGTTTTCTGGAACGTACACGAGCCTGTTCGGAACCAGGTCTCTTTTTTCATTTTCTGTTCGGTTGCCTAGAAAATGCAGGAACAAGAAAAGAATCGAAACTTGGACAAATTGTTTTGATCTTCTCTGTTTTTCTTTTTTGTATTTTTTTGTTTAAATTGTTTTTTCTTTTTCTTTTTTTATTTTCTGTTTGCTTGTTAAGAAAATGCACGAAAAAGAAACGAATTGAATTTAAACAAATTGTTTTGATCTTTTTTTTTTTTGTTTTTTGTGTTTTTTTGTTTAACTTTTTTTTTCATTTTCTGTTTGCTTGTCAAGAAAATGCAGGAAAAAGAAAAGAATAGAAACCTTTTTGATGGAAAGTTACTGAACTTGAACTATTGTTTATGGTGTTTGTAATTTAAATTGATTATTGGAAGTGTATTAATGAATAAGAAAGTTGATGTTGTGGGTTATGAACAGTATAATTTCGAAGGAAGATATGATATAGTTAAATTCGTGAAGTTGGTTGCAGAAGCTGGTCTTTACGTTCATCTACGTATAGGTCCATATGTCTGTGCTGAATGGAACTATGGGTGAGAAAATGACATGATAGTGATTTCTTTTATGTTTGTTGATTTTTTTTTAATAGAAAATTTTGTGTTTTCTTTGAATTTTGAGCAGAGGATTTCCTCTATGGCTGCATTTTATACCTGGAATTGAGTTGCGTACTGATAACGAGCCGTTCAAGGTTTTATCTTACCTGTTTCCTGCTTTCAACTTGGTGTAAGTGTTTATTGATTTATTTATGTGTTGAATGACCTTGCTCTCTGCTTTTAGGCTGAAATGAAGCGATTCACGGCCCAAATTGTTGATATGATGAAGCAGGAAAAACTTTATGCATCTCAAGGTGGACCTATCATTTTGTCACAGGTTTGGTTTTGTTGTTTTTTCTCATTTATAATCTTTGTGTTGATTTTGGTTTTTGCTTTCTATTAGTTCTTTCCCTTTAGTAGTTGCTTTTGTATCATGATGGATTGTTTTATATGTAGTTAGTGTTTGACTTTCTGGGTATTGATAATTATTTGTTAGTTGATGATTTGTTTTTGTTCCTCTTTGTCTTTATGTTTTATTTATTTTTATTTTTATGATTTTTTTTTTATGCAAGATTGAAAATGAGTATGGAAACATTGATTCTGCTTATGGGCCTGCTGCCAACACCTATATCAAATGGGCAGCAACCATGGCTGTAACTTTGAATACTGGAGTGCCCTGGGTTATGTGCCAGCAATCAGATGCTCCTGATCCCATTGTGAGCTGTTTATTTAAATGATTCCTTTGCCAATTGAGGAGTTTCTTGATGCTTTATATTTCTTTACACTTACGTGTTTTTTATTACTGTCAGATCAACACCTGCAATGGGTTCTATTGTGACCAATTCACCCCAAATTCTAAAAACAAGCCTAAAGTCTGGACGGAGAATTGGACCGGATGGTAATATGTTTGATCTTGTTGGTTGTAATGATTATGGTTGTTTGAAAATGTTGCTCCCTTAAGCTTATCTTGAACTAATTTACTAATGACTTTCCCCATTATTTATAATGCTAGGTTCACTTCCTTTGGTGGTGCGGTGCCATACAGACCAGTGGCAGACATTGCATTTGCTGTGGCACGTTTTTTCCAGCGAGGGGGAACTTTCCAGAACTATTATATGGTACAGCAATAGTATTGGAGTGCTTGAACGTGAAAAAAAATGATCATCTTTATTACTTTTAGACTATGTACATTCTCTAATTGATTTATTAAATTTATTTTGGTTGCAAATTTACAGTACCATGGTGGAACTAATTTCGGCCGGAGTACTGGTGGCCCCTTTATTGTCACAAGTTATGATTATGATGCTCCTCTTGATGAGTATGGTATGCCATCTGTCCACTATATGTTAAATATACACCAAATTGATGGTATAAGGACGCATGGCCTTGTCACATTTGCATTCAGTTGCATTGCCTTGTCACATTTGCAGTCAATGTGAAAGTTTTAATGTTTTTTGTCTTGGTTTTAGGACATCTCAGACAACCCAAGTACGGCCACCTAAAAGATCTGCATAAAGCCATAAAGCTTTGTGAAGAAGCACTGGTGGCAACTGATCCAGCATATAGCTCTCTTGGTCCAAATTTGGAGGTATAAACACTTTGAATAATACACACACACAAACATCAGTTCATTATTTTCTTTGTCAGTGAACTTCTTCAAGGCCTTAAAATATTTACTAAATTGCAACTTGCTACAGACTACTTTCCTTTCTGCAAAATTTGAATTGCTGACTGCTTATATTATTTGTCCCTATCTTTTATAAAAAAAGCTTAAAGCAATCTAATACTTTTCCCAGCCTTGTGCTCCAAAATCTATACATGAGGTCCTAATTCGACACGAGTTGTGATGTGAAGAATTGATATTTAGTTAACACCTTTTTTTCAGGCAGCTGTTTATAAAACAGGATCAAAATGCGCTGCTTTTCTTGCCAACATAGGCACCAACTCTGATGCAACTGTAAAATTCAATGGCAATTCTTATAACTTGCCGGCATGGTCTGTCAGCATCCTACCAGACTGCAAAAATGTGGCTCTGAATACTGCAAAGGTTAGCATCATTAGTGTGCAGTGCTGTTCATGTATTTGCTTGCATAGTGGATTCCTTGACCTTCGTTTGCATATACTCAGGATATGTTTTTATATTATTATTGGATTCTCTCCAATCAGTTTAAGCTTTTGGGTTTAGAGAACTAATCACATGGTAAATACTTATAAACTAAACCTGTCGCATTAGGAGTGCTTGAATGATGAATATAAACCAAACCTGTCGCATTAGGATTAGAGCCCAAGACCTCTTCTATGATAACAAAAGATTTTACCAACTAAACTGGCGAATACCCACAACACAAACATCTTTTTTATTTTTAATGTTGCTATAACATAACTAAAAATTTTAATTTCTCTCGACAGATAAACTCTGCAACTGTGGTTCCTAGTTTCATGCGTCAATCTCTGAAAGTTGCTGATGATTCTTCTGATGCGATCGGCTCAGTTTGGAGTTATATAAATGAACCAGTGGGCATCACAAAGAAGGATGCATTTACAAAAGTTGGATTATTAGAGCAAATAAATACTACAGCTGACAAAAGTGATTACTTGTGGTATTCCTTAAGGTATACCAGCCTGTCATTCTTGCTGCTGTTTTCTCCAGGAAAAATTGTTTCCTTCACAAGAAATATTTTTCTAAACTTTCACTGGTGGCACTTGGCAGCACTGATATCAAAGCTGATAGCCCTTTCCTTGAAGATGGATCTCAAACTGTTCTTCATGTGCAATCACTTGGCCATGCCCTTCATGCTTTCATAAACGGGAAGTTTGCAGGTGATGGGAATCGAAGAAAAAAATTATGAGAAAAGTACATCTTTGGTCTCTGTAGTTATTTAATTTAGGCAGGTGATGGAAAGTTTTCATTAATCAAACTTATAAATCCTCTGTGATAACCCATCGTGTATAGTAATTAAGGTCTGTGAAGTATGATCTTGCAAGTTAAATTGCATCAAAATCTCAGATATCTCTCATCAGGAATCTGATGCACTGATTCAAATGTTATAGTTTTAATATTTTAGTTTCTGCATGTAGCCTCTCCTGTTTTGTTCTCTAATTGAAAATCTTTCACTAATAAACAAGTAATTGGCAAGTTATTTTAAGCCAGTTCCGAAGAAATTATTATATTTTTTATGGTGGTGCTCTTCAAATGTACTAAGATTTTTTGCAAGTATGGACTGCTGCACGGTACTGATATATTATATTTGTGAAAATTGGAGCTTTTGCAGGGAGTGGAAAAGGCAGCAGTAGCAATGCTAAGGTTACTGTGGACATCCCTGTCACACTTGTACCTGGGAAGAACACAATTGATCTCTTGAGTTTGACTGTGGGACTTCAGGTTTGACTCTCTTGATGAAGATTTATCTAACCACTTCATGAAATCGGAAACAACATCATATTCTAGCTCACTAATTTGTGGTCTTATAACTGAGAAAACTCCAAAGTTTGATATGTTCATGAATGTGAGTGTCATCTGATGTCATCTGTTTTATCTGTATCAGAATTATGGAGCTTTCTATGACAAAACAGGGGCAGGGATCACTGGTCCAGTGCAGTTGAAAGGTTTGAAAAATGGAACTACTATTGATCTGTCTTCACAGCAGTGGACTTATCAGGTCAATCCTTGTCTTTTGAGATGTTAAACTGCTTTTTTCATTGCAATCGCACATCCTTATGATGAAACAAATTTCCCATTAAGTTCACAAATAAGTAAAGTTGATTAACCTTTTGAAGAATTTGAGCAATGATATTCAATCACACTCCCTATTCATCATCATGAGTGCAGGTTGGACTTAAAGGGGAAGATTCAGATCTGCCTAGTGGAAGTTCATCAGAATGGATTTCACAATCTACCTTGCCCAAGAAGCAACCTTTGATATGGTACAAGGTAGTATTAAAATTTTATTTTATAGCTTTTGATTTTGTAAATGAAATTACCTTATTGCAGTACCCAAAATGATAAGCTGAAATATTCATTAAGATTCTATGCTAAATATTTGATTTGAATAAAAAATTTCTGATACTTTTAACTGGCAAGTTATTTGATTATTGAACTTCTTTTATTTTTGAGAATCACATTGTACCGATTAACAGAGAAAATGAAGTTTGTAAAGTCTGTTAATTTTTTTAATGTTGCTTTAGACCACATTTGATGCTCCTGCGGGAAATGACCCTGTTGCAATAGACTTCACGGGAATGGGGAAGGGTGAGGCATGGGTAAATGGCCAAAGCATTGGGCGTTACTGGCCAACCTATGTTGCTCCAAATGGGGGTTGCACAGATTCTTGTAATTACAGAGGAGGTTTTAGTTCAAACAAATGCCTTAAGAATTGTGGGAAGCCATCTCAATCACTGTAAGTTCTACACAACCTATGTCAATATAGTAGGGGATTTATTCAGATAATTTGGTTCTGATAACGCCAACCTCACAGGTATCATGTACCCCGTTCCTGGTTGAAATCAAGTGGCAACATACTTGTATTGTTTGAGGAAACTGGCGGGGATCCGACACAGATTGCTTTTGCCGCAAAACAAACAGGAAGTTTGTGCTCACATGTGTCTCAGTCTCATCCTCTACCTGTAGATATGTGGCGTTCTGATCTAACAGCAGGAAAAAAATCAAGTCCTATGCTGTCACTGGAGTGTCCACTTCCTAATCAGGTAATTTCTTCAATTAAATTCGCCAGTTTTGGAACTCCTCGTGGCAGTTGTGGGAGTTTTAGCCATGGCCAGTGCAGCAGTACAAAGGCTCTTTCCATTGTACAGAAGGTGTGATCTCTTTCACTCATTTGATCGAATTCTGTGCATCTTCTATGAGTTGGTATCTAACGAGAGTTTGCTTTTACAGGCTTGCATTGGATCGAAGAGCTGTAGCATCGGAGTATCAACCCATACATTTGGGGACCCATGTAGAGGAGTACCAAAGAGTTTAGCTATAGAAGCATCTTGTACGTGAGGAGACGGTGCTGTAACCATTCGCTCCATGTGTTATTGAATAATAAATCGAATGCTTACAAAGTAAGCAAAAAGAAGAAAAGGACATGTAGCATAGTGTAATTTCATTAATGAAGAAAAGAATATAGTGCAACAAATAATTATACCTGTTCCTAGGATAAAAGAATTGGAACCATGCATGCCTTTTCTGGCTGCAAAAGAATGTCTCCAATCTTTACATTTTCTATCAATTAATACCATAATCCACTACAATCTTTTAGCAAGAAGTTGAATGGATTGATCTATAGAGAAAACAGAATAGCGAGATTCTACCAATGGAAATTATGCTGAAGGTAGGATAATATTGCATATGCTGATTTAATGTTATTGATACAAAAACTAGGGGGATCTTACTTGTGTTCCAAAAGCAAAAAAATGACCTGAAACAAAAATGAGCACATTCAGACACAAAATATACACTATTTAGATGAACAAAGAACTATATGACGGCACGGAAAAACAATGATGTTAATTGGGCAAAATTTATAGCCCTTATTTGCAGTACAAGATGCACAACTTTATTCTTCTTTATGATTTTTGTCAGTATTGAGCTACTCCTTCCATTGCAGTGAACCCGGATGGTCTCTGAAATCTGCAAGAGTTGCAGAGTGGTGAATACAAGGATGGAGTCTGGTACTTGTCCTCTCCACCCATTATCGGCATGGGAACTCCTCTCTTGACAGGACTAACATAGTTTGGCCTGTAAGTTTTCCCCAAAACTCCTTCAACAAGGTCAGAGAGGTTGGAAAACCTGAACTGTGTCTCTAAATGAGCAAAAGCATCATTGTCTGGTAACTGGTAGTTGTGAACCCTGTTTTCTTCTGCTCCAATATGCCTAACCTTCACATCCATTTGCACCAGACCAGCAACTGTCACTCTTACAGTGTTAGTATCTGCAGTTCTTTCCACCACAACTCCTCTTCCATCGTTGATCCTCCATTCGGCTTCTCCATCCCTGGGGACATCAACTGTCTCACCATCCCACCTTACGGTGAGAGCATCAACCTTATCATCCCAATACGAGACTCTCTTAGCAGCAATGACAAGAGTGTGAGTGTCAAACATGACTGCAAGAGCTTGCACCCATGTAAAGTCGCGAGTCCTTCCCTCGGGTCGCGTTCCAATGAAATGAGCATTGATGTGGAGGTTGTCATCTGAAACTATGGCAAAGTTTCCTCCCTTTGCTCCATGGAAGTAGAACATAACACCATCACCACCTACAAACCTTGGATCGTAGCACAGAGAGCCAAATCCATTGCAGTTTGGTTTCCTCCCTGCCAAAAGCCAACCAGCATACACAGTTAAGAACACATACATTCTAAGAAATCAAACTTGCTCTCTTGTTTGACAATATCACCTGAACATTAGAAGTAAAGACACATATTTTACACAACAAAACCATTTATATCAAACAAAAAAAAAAACAAGATGGCAGGTTGTAATAGAGGTCAGGCTTACACTTGCAAGTGACTTCGCACTTGCTACTGCAGTCAATGAAGCAACCCTTCTCTTCCTTATTATGCTTAGGCTTCCTCTGTGGGCACTCAGATGGGCACACTAGAATTTTCTGATTACAAGCCCCTCTTGCCTCACAGAATGCTCGTTCCTGCCCTGACGGTAGGCGTGTTAAAAGGCGGTAATGTGTTGAAGCAGCATCAAGGGCACCCTTCTTTGTGTTGTTATTTTTACTTCCATTGCCTTGACCTTGAACGAAGGTAGCTTCCATTGAAATAAATAATAGCATGGAAGCCACCAAAATGGTAGATAATCTTATATCCATGTTTTAGTATTACAAGCAAGTTGTATTGAGTTTTTCTTTTACTTCTATGAGTTCTCAAGAGATGTGTGAGGATGGTATGCGAAGACAAGCATATAAAGGGGTGGTGAGGAGCAAGTAGGCCTTGGTGTTAGGCATAATTCAAGGGAATTTTCTTCTTCCTATAAATGGACAGTGAGAAACAGCTCCTCTACTATTGTTCCATAGCTCTATTTTGAGGTTTTGGATTTGACCAATTGGGTTTTGGACTGTGTTTGAACATATAATTATGACTTCTATAACTTCAGCTTGGTGCTTGCTTGAGTTTCAGTAACAAGTTTTCAGAACCTAAATTATTTTAGTAATTGCACGTAAAGTCGTAAACATATTTTGTCTTGCCTTAACAAGCTTGTTCATATATATATATATATATATATACATAGATACATATGTACATACATATATATTTATATATATATGCTCCTTGTTAATACTTCAAACTTTGTATATTCAAGGTGCAATATGAATTTATAGAAATAAGGTTTTGGTGTGAACACATTGTGTTCTTCTCTGTCACCTGCTTTGTTTCACCTTTAATTTACTTCCTCTAATGTCTTCACTGAAACGTTACACTATAGCCTATAGGGCGGTCCGTTGACCAAAAAATTGTAGTGTTAAAAGTCAGTGGTGTATGCATGGAGGGGTTTAGAATTAAATCTACTTAATAATATTTGTTTAAGTTTGAAACATAAAGCGTTACCGGAAATCTAAGCAGATTATTGTACAGTTGTAATAAACTATTTGGCCTGCGTCACACAAAACCCGCTGAGGCAGCTTAGTATGGCAGATAATGGCAACTTGAGGGCTATGGACTCATTGAAGAGACAAGTCTTGCACCTTAATTAATGCACATTAATGTGTAAGATCTGTTACTCATTAACGTTCTGATTACGCTAGGTTTATATGTGATTAGAGCCCTCTAATGCCTTGGGTCCCATGATTGATATTATCATGCAATCTTATTACATTGGATCCCATTATAAAGAATAGAAAACAATATTTCTATGCATAGGACCATCCCATTTTCGATATTATTGATTTATCGTGTAAATCTTAATTATTTCTTGGTTCTTTTTAAGTACCTAAAGTTCAAATCCATGGACTTTTACATCATTAATTGAAGTTTCATTAATTTTTTTGTCTTGTGATAACTAAGATAGTATTAGTTCCTTATTTTAATCAAGAGTTCTGAGTTTAATTTTTGTTTTGGATTTATATTTGAGTTTAGATCACTTGACAAACTGATCGGCATTGTACATGATTAGATATGATAGAGAATGGTATTGGGACAGTTTAGTAGGTTGTTTTCATTTGATTTTTTTTTTAATTTGATTTGGGCTAGGTTTTTATTTTTTATTTTTTTTCAAATATGGTTTGAGCTAGTTTTGCCATGTCATTTTTGTATGTCTTCTGCAATTTGGTTTGAGTTTGCATCTATATTTGCACTTTAAATCATTAATTGAGCACTTACTAAAATAGCACCATAACATGTTTTCGTGCAGTTGGTATTTGAATCTTCGTCTGTGTAGTGCTTTATATATATCAATATTTGAATCTGCATCTACATTTTGACTTTATATAATTGATTGAAGCTTTACTAACATGATATCAGAATTAGTTTGTCCAGTCAATTCTAATTTGGAATCTGCCAAAGCATTTCAATTTGGGTCTAAGGGTTAGTAACAAATATTACCACATCTACTGAGGAGGAGTACTTCAGCAAATTATTTTTTCATGATCAAGGAATTTGATAGCACAATGCACAAAAACTCAATGATTGAGGACCAACTGAATTGCTAGTATCTTATCAGAAAATCAATCTTAAAACTCTTTTTTACCCTGTTGATTACTAATATGCTATGAGCCAATTCTTTTTCTTGCTTTCCCTTTTTTTTTGTTGGTTTCTTGCTGTGAAACTACTGTGCCTTAAATTATTCATATCTTGGTACTTGAAATCAGGGAGACCAGCTTAAAATATAATGTAATGGGCAACTTTCAAGGCCCTTATTTGTATAACAATCAAAATGAAACATGAACACAAGATATCTTGATACATACATTTAGATCCCTGATTGGTCTACAATGTTAAAAAAAAAAAAAAACAATATTTATTATATATTTTTTTTCTTGTAATTCTCAGCCTTGAGATGCTGAATTCTCACATTGATGCAACCCCAGATGGTCTCTGAAACCTGCAATACTTGCAAAGAGTTGAAAATAGTGATGGAGTTTGGTACTTGTCTTCCCCACCCATCATTGGCATTGGCACCCCTCTCTTCACAGGACTAACATAGCTTGGCCTGTAAGTTTTCCCCAGAACTCCTTCAACAAGATCACTTAAATTGGTGAACCTGAACTGAGTCTCCAAATGAGCAAAAGCATCATTTTGTGGTAATTGATAGTTGTGAACTCTATTTTCTTCCTTGCCAATAGGCCTCACTTTTATGTCCATTCTCACTAGGCCTGAAACTGTCACTCTCACATTGTTAGTGTCATCAGTTCTTTCAACAATCACTAGCATCTCCTCGGAATTAGTCCTCCATTCTGCTTCACCATCGGCAGGGATTTCGATCGTCTCTCCATCCCATCTGATTGAGAGAGCATCAACATTGTCATCCCATTTGGAGACTCTCTTTGCAGAAATGACTAGTGTGTGTGAATCAAACATGACAGCCAAGGCCTGTACCCAAGTGAAGTCTCTGGTCCTTCCTTGTGGTCTGGTTCCAATGAAGTGAGCATTGATTTGGAGGTTGTCATCTGAGACAATGGCAAAGTTTCCTCCCTTAGCTCCATGGAAATAGAACATCACACCATCTCCTCCAACGAAGCGAGGGTCGTAGCATAGAGAGCCATATCCATCACAGTTTGGTTTTCTCCCTGCCAAAAGAACATCAATTTAGTTTTGAGTATATAAAATGGATAGTTTTCTATTCCTATAGTGTTCTTTTAACATTTGTTGAAATCTATACATGGTGTGGTCTTATAGTAGTTGTACTGATTCAAAAAGAAAATGAGTTCCTTGTAGAATATTGATTTCCAGTATTTTATATCAAAGCCCCTTTTCAGATTAGAATCTATTAAGTGCTTTGTTTGATAAAAAGCATTTCAAGCACTTTTTATCTCATGTTGGTCTAGTTAAATATGATTCTGTCGCTACTTGAATCACTTTCAATCACCCTATTTAATTGTTTTTATCAAATCGAAACAACTTGATCCTAGCTGTAACTACCATACCACTGTATGAACCAATTTTCCGTAATAGAAAATTAACAACACCATAACTGCAAAAACACATTAATAAACTGTAACAGAACAAGTGATCAGTAGACTTACACTTGCAAGTGGCTTCGCATTTTTTGCAGTCAATGAAACACCCCTTGTTCCTCTTGTTCTTCTTAGGCTTTTTCGCGGGGCACTCAGATGGACACACAAGAGTCTTGTAATGGCAACCACCTTTTACTTTGCAAAAGGCCCTTTCCTTTCCAGAAGCCAAAGGTGACAAGTCATCATAGTTTGTCGTGTCATCGTCACCTTTTCCCTTGCCATTCCCATTGTTGTTTCCTTTTCCATTTCCACTTCCATTCTCATGGCCATTGTTGCCATTCCCATTGTTGTCGCCATGGTTGCCATTTCCATTCCCATTGTTATCTCCATTGTTGCCATTCCCGTTGTTGTTTCCACTGCCTGCACCATGAACAAGAACAGCTTCTGTACATATCAATAACACAAAGACAGCCACCACCAAAACATATGACTTCCGCTTCCCTGCTGCCATCTCTGTCTTAATCAATCTCAACTATTTCTCCGTCTTCTCTTTGTTGATATTCAACAAGGCTGCAACACAACATATATACATATATAAACTACTTGAAGAAGAAACCGACGATCCCTTTATTCAGGCCTAATTTTTGTGAATATCTTTTCTTCAACATGCAAAAACACCAGAAAAAGTAGCTTCCAACTAGCATTTCCATGGATTATTAATTTAGCTTGTGAAATTAACAAAATATCTGTGAAGCTGTTTTCAGAAACCATTTTTTTATAAATTCTTGCAGTTTTCATTACTTTGCTTCTCTTTCGATACCAACTCGTAGGACTCATAAAAAAATAAAACAAAAAAATTATAATAGTTTTCTGCTATTGTGGTTTGCTTCATAAACTAAAAGTGTTTTTCACTTTCGTTTTGCTTACTCTACTTGTTTTAAGACTGTATACGCTAAACCCCATGAGAAAAATTTCGTAAGGTTGCATTAAAATTGTTTTGACTTGGATTTTAATAATGCAGTTTCACTTGAAAGCATTGGTGGAAATGTTTAATATGCGCAATTGCAGGATTCACTAGGAAGTGAAATATATATATAAAATGCAGTCAAGTAACCTCAACTGCTGAACATAGACCTGGACTACTAGTCATGCGACACGAGTCCTCAGAGTAACTCCGCATGTATTTACTATTTTTTTCTTTTAAATACCACGAATGGTGTAATAAGCCGGATTTAAAAATTTATTATCGGCTTGAATAAAAACTCTTTTATGATTAGGTTATATTAAGAGTAGTAGTTTTTACTTTATTATATATAGTTTTTAAAGAGCATCTTTTTCTCCATGTCAGTGAAAGTTGATCCTAAGATCTCTTATACAATGACGGGAGATTTCAACAACTTAATAACATTCTCAGCAAAACAAGAAATCTAAGTCCACTCATTGATGCTTTGGCAGAATAAAAATATGAAATGGAGTACTCGTTCTTTGGAAAATGTACCCAACATTTAATTAATAAGAGTCAATCTTAGATTCTACTTTCTCAAACGAAAATTTACTCACATTAAAAAATGTTGCAATCTACAAGTAAAGCATGTTGTAAGCAACAAGTAACCTGCATTTAAAGCACCAGAAACAAAGGAAATGCAGAGCTTGCTTGCCCTGCAACCATGGATCCTTACAAGCTCCATTTGGGACACTTAAAGAGAACTTTGTTAAAGAGAACTTTGTTGATTCTCCTACAAGCTAGCGTTTTAGACACACATCATCCATGTGAAGAGCCGACCTACTTTCCATTGTATAAGATCCCATAAAACCTTTTCTTTTTTTTTTTTTTTCTCCGACAAATTACCTCATAGTTCACACCTAAACATGCCCGTTCCGTTGACACTTGAGAAAGCTTTGAATTGTCTATATCAACTGGGTTCAGAATGGATTTCCATGAATGATTATCAAAATTAAACGACAGATTGATCAGGTAAAAGGTGGTGGCCACCTGATTGTGCTGTGAGAAAATTATTAATAGAATTAGCCTCCCACATCAATCTGTGATTAAATAATGAATTTTGCCATCATTCAGTGAGATTAAATTGCTTCTGCCTAGCCTTGTTTCAATATCTTTTCATTTCAAACATTACAGACTTATGGAATACAAGGTGAAATGTGATCAGATTTATATAACATAGTCTCAGTAGATATGATCTATTATTGATCTAGCATATGTCATTAATACCTAGTTTGAATAATGCACGAGTGAAGAACTATGAACTAGATAAGCCATAAATGCTGGATGCCATATGCACTCGCACACATGTACATGAAACACTTATTCCTTTTAAGTAGATTGTCATTTGACAGAACCCAATACTTGAAAACCAATCACTTTATCAACTTCTTCAAGAAATAGAAGATAATTTTAACATTGTATACACGATAGAGGCTGCAGAACCAAATATCTGCATCAGACGACGTAAGCCAAACCAACATCACCGTAAGTAAAACTAACTACACGTTGAAAGTAGAAAGGATTTGGTAAATTTATTAAAGGTGCTTCATGGTTATCTCACAGCCACTATAGGAATATAGGAAGATCATTCTTTGGTTGTTTGTTGAGACCTAGACCCTCTTCTCCTACTGCCACAATGCTAGTTGAGGCTCCATCTCCAGCCTCGCTTGCCATCTTCAAGAAGTAACTATGCCTGCACAAGCAATTTCTTAGAACCTCAAACGAGATCATAATTATCATAGGATATGGGAAAGCTTAATACCATCGAGTATCTGCTGTCAATTCAGGATGGAAGGCAGTCCCCAGCAAGTTCCCTTGTTTTACAGCAACGATCACTTTCTTCTCAGGTGTAGTATTCTCCTGAAATAAGCAGATCAAACAACTGCAATATATATACATATATATATGCATTTTTGTCTAGTAAGTAGTAACATGTTGGTTGCATTGTATTATGATTGCTGAGAAGTGTTATTAGTAATATTCCAGAAAGTTACATGGCTCTCTCAGCCAGGTTATCAAACTAAGTCCCTGTTCTTTAGTTCCGAAAGGAAGATTATGGGTTAAGACGCTAAGTCCTTGGTCTCTACCCAACATGACTCAAATTGCAGGAACAGGTGCTACATTTAATGGACAGCTGCAGCATCCTGGCCGTTTAATACAGCAGCGCAGATTAAGCAGAGGTCAAACATACATCCAATTCTTAAGGTGGATGCTGGATATATACAAACTACTTGGCCAGAACCCAATGGTTTATGTTATTGGATAGAGATGGCTTCCAACTACATAAGACACTTTTGGAGGACTACCCAGTTGGAGATCTCCTCAGCAAAACCCTTGAAAAAATATTCATTCACCTTCAAGCTTGTATTTAGTGACAGTATAATTCTAACTCCCTAATCGCTGTACACCCATCAGATCACCTAGGAAGCATAAGGATGTTGCTTTATTAACCAATAATTTGACATATTTGAGAAAACTTTATCTTTAATATGAGCCTTTAAACTGCAATAGTATAATAAAAAACTGGGAACACAAAGTTTTCTATAGATAGCTTCTAATTAAATTAAAAAAAAAAAATGTGCTTTTGTGTTTTTTATACATGATTTTCCAACAAAAACCCCAGTTTGGCTGCAACATCAGATTCTCAACTGATGTCACCCACTTTGAAACTCTAGTTATGTAACAAAACCAATGTTAATAGGAACAAAAAACATCTCAAGTGTGTTCAATTTTTCATCAAAATAAAGTGAATGATGAAACTAATAATTGCAAAAGGCATATGCAAGCACAATTGTCATCTATACAACTTCAATAAACAGAGGAAAAAAAAAAAACATTAATCTTGACAAGAAGACAACTTTCAAGAATCATTATGTATGTTGAAGGGAAGAGTGAATTTAGATTTAAATTGTTGCTAGAAAATAAATCATTGCAATAAAAGAGAACGCAAACCTCTTGGATTTCAACAGTAGAACTTGAATACAACACCTTGTTAGATGGTACAGGATAATCAGCCAGCACTTCAACTTCTGGTCCTACTTCAAGGACAGCAGGAGCACGGATGAAAACTCCACGAAATGTTTCTGGACCACCTTCCTTGGAAGCAAGCTCTGGCACTGAGATATCAGCCTCAAAGCTTTGTAACTGAGCAAACATGATTTTGTAAACACAACAAACAGAATTAGTGCCCATGTCACTGTAATAGGTTACTGACTAGCAGCCTTTCCTAAGCAGGATAATATATTTTTTACTGTAAAAGCATAACGTACAGAAAGTACAAAACAAAAATGAAAGTGAATGTCAATATCCTTTTAAAATCACTTGAGACAGGTTATAATTTATTATAGTTACCTATGCATATGAAACAATAACAAGAAGTTTTGTACAGCAGCACAGAATTCAGCCCTACAGTTGAAATCTCATTGATAGGTCTAGACATTATCTTCTTACAGAAAAATTAGAGATTGTTGTACTGAATGCTACTAAATTCCAATTCCAAAACCCAAATTTCAATGCTACCAATTGCAGGTAAGAAATAAGCAAATTCAATTTTGTTTTTAGTGTATTTAATAGATTTATCACTTCCCATTCTATTGTTTAGAGATTTTAATCGGATAATGAAGATATGTGAGCAAATCAAAGTAAATTAATCTACAGAAGAGAGGAAAGTCATTATCACAAACAGATGTGAAAAAAAATTAAATTAGAACATTCCACCAAATCCTATGATTCACCTGACTATTAATATGAGATCCCTGTCAGAATTATGTCCCTATTCTAGATACAAATTGCAACTTGAAATGCTAATTCAAAATAAGAAATTTTACATTTGCCATTTATATTCCCATTTTGATTATGATGTATGCGCCTTACCAATAAAACATAGATCTCTTTGTGTGCCTCTGACACTTAGCTGCATGATCTCTTCGTATGTCTCTAACATTAGTTGCATGTTTTAAGCATCATGTTATACAATTTCTACAACGTAGTAGTCAGTCAAGAGTGAAGAGCACACATTTTACCTGACTCCCAAAGAAGTTTCTATGAATGGTGCAATCAAGCCCTCCAACTAGTTCTTGTCCTCCTATTTTCTGTCCTGGAGTAATAACCGCAACAAAACTTTCAAACTTAAATACGAAAACATAAATTGCAAAACTCACATTCAAAAGGCCTAACAAGACACCAATTAGATACAAAGAAACAAACAATTGAAAAGGAAAAACACCCACCAACTGCTTTGTCGGCCAAGAAGATAAGACCAGCACAAGTACCCCATACAGGCTTTCCCATTTTAACAAACTCGCGCAACGCAGGAAACTGCCCATAAATATCAAAACATCAATCAATCTTAACGACCCAATTTTCGCTTCTTATTAAACATGACACATCCTCAAACTATTGTTGCTTGCTACAATACAACCATCTTTTCAATCAAACACCCCTTAAAACAACCACTAAACACATTCAAAAACAAAACCAAACATGTTCCCATTTTGTCGAAACAACACATTTCAATCAAGTTGACACAAAAACAAGAGAGAGACAAGACAAGGACCAGCTTGTGAAACTCAGCGAGTTTGGCCATGGTGGTGCTTTCACCACCAGGAATGATAAGAGAGGTAACATCTTGAAGCTGCTCCGGCTTCCTTATTTCAACGCCTTTCACTCCAAGTCTCCTCAGAACTACAACAAAAAAACCAATCATTCAAAAGCATTACCTTCTCGTCTTTATAACAACAAACAAATGGATACAAAATCCAATACAGAGATTACATTTGACGAGTTATTTTGAGGGAGAAAAGAGAGTGCCTGCGATGTGTTCGTTGAAAGACCCCTGTAAAGCGAGAACGCCGACCACCATCTTCGATAAATGAACGCTGCTTGGCTGGCGGCTGGACTCTCACGGTGTGTGTGGGCGCGCACGCCAATAAGAGAAAAAACCACTCGGGCCTTACGTTTCTGTTTTATATCTATTGGTAGGAATTTAATAGTAGTAAAATTACATTTAATCCCTAATTGTCGACGAAATATATATTTTTAATTTGTGGAAATTACAGGAAATACCCGATTAAAAAACATCAATTTTGTTTTTACCCCCTGAAATTAGAAAAATTATTTTTAACCCCTCAAACAAACTAATTACATGCTATACCCAAAATACCCAGAATACCCCTAAGTATAAAAGTGGCAGAAAGTGATGGAAAACAGTTTTGGATCACCGACCAAGCGGAAAACCGATCGGTTTTTGAGAGAAACCGAGGGAGAGCGAAAAACCGAGCGAGAGGCGACGCACAACCACTTTTTCCGGCCACAACGGCGACGATTCCGACTTGCCCAGAGGAGGATAGAGCTCGGGGGACATGAGTGCTTTTGGCAAGGTTAGTTTTCGGTTGGGTTGTTGAGTTTTTTGATTTTCATTCGCGATTTGAACATGTTTGTGGAATATGGATGTTGGGTATTGCTTATTTGGTTTAGAATAGGTTGGTATTGACTGGGTTTGGCCTGATTTGTGGCTGATATGGCCGATTCCGACCATATGAGCGTCGTCTGAAACGCATCGGTTTTCCACAGGTATGGAAAACCGATCGGTTTTCCACCACACCTGTGGAAAACCGATCGATTTTCCACCACACCTGTGGAAAACTGATCGGTTTTGCACCACAGGTGTGGAAAACCGATCGATTTTCCACCACACCTGTGGAAGACCGATCGGTTTTGCACCACACCTGTGGAAGACTGATCGGTTTTACACCACAGGGGTGGAAAACCGATCGGTTTTCCACCACACCTGTGGAAAACCGATAGTGGAAAACCGATGAGTTTGGAAAACCGATTTTAAATGTTTGTTGGTTGAATAGTGAAAAACCGATACGGAAAACCGATGTTACATATGAAACTCTGATTGGGTGATGCACTTAGACATAGGTTTTTCGAAATGTTATGAATCATATCGGTTTTGTCAGTTGGGTTTTTGAGATCTGCTCATTTCAGGTGAAAAACCGAAGTAAAAAACCGAATCGGTTTTCCACATGTATGAAAAAGCGAATCGGTTTTCCACATCTGTGTGGAAAACCGATTCGGTTTTTCACATCGGTGTGGAAAATCGATTCGGTTTTTCACATCGGTATGGAAAACCGATTCGGTTTTTCACACCTGTGGAAAACCGAATGTTTATGTAGTGGCAGAATGGCTTTTAATCCTGATACTGATCTTTTTATCACTGTTTTTGTGTCCTACAGATGGAGTTCAATTATAAATATAGTTTGCAAACAATTCCAAAGGAAACGAAAGGGATTACACATATTGGTCAGAAGTTGGTGAAGAAAATACTTGATATCCTGACTGGAAGGAACTTGTATGACCGGTTTATAAGAGAGTGCCCATTCGGATATATGTTGAGGAATACCAACCATACGGCTGCCGGCTCCGTTCTATTATGGGTTCTCGCTAGAGAAGTGGAGGTGAGTGGACGTAAAGATGAAATGTGGTTTGAACTTGGTGGGAGAATATATAGGTTCGGGAAACAGGAGTTTTTATTGATTACAAGACTTCATTTTGGAGGCATAGACCGTGAAATTTTCAAGGCAACCCAAAATGACCCGAACAGTCTCCTACAGCGATGGTTCAATGGAGTATTGCCGACTATATCCGAGTTTGCTACATTTGTTGAGGCAAGAAGTCAGTTGAACCGTGAAGACGAGGATGTATTAAATGATGAAGATCTTTTAAAGTTAGCGAATATAGGGATTGCTTTTCATCTGTTTATGGGGCAGGATGAGAAGGTGAAGATGTCGCTATTTTTGTGGATCATCATTGAGGATATGGAGAGGTGGAACTCATTCCCTTGGGGCATATTATGTTATAGTGTCCTATTCCATTACCTCCGCATGGCATTGACTGAAGAGCGGATCAGAAAGCCACCGCGTAACATCAATATTTATGGCTATGTCTATGCGTTTCAGGTATAACCAATACCGTTAATATTTATTCATTTGTAATGTGGTTAAATTAAGTATATGTAATATTTGTTTTTTTTGGCATTATAGTGGTGGTTGGTAGAAGTGTTTCCGGCATTGGCAAAGAGAATATCAGAAAGTGTCCGAGATTTACAAAATGAATTGCCAAGATGCTTGAGAAAGTCACTTAAAAGAACACCGACAATTATGAACAGTCTTGATGATTTATCTCCCGTAAGTGGCAAACGTAAACTATATTAGTTTAGTAAATTTATTGTTTGTTTTAATTACACTTATTTATATGAAGTATAACATTATAATGTAACTGTATACATGTATATAATGCAGATAATTGGCTTAGAGCAAACCCTTGAGCCTACCGACGCCGAAAGACAAACGGCTTATTGGAAATCCTTCAACTCTAATAATTTAGTAACGGGTGAAGTACATAAATCTGGCGGGGGAGGGAGTGAGGGTGACAGTGAAAGTGATGATGATGCGGATGATGACGATGATGATGGCGATGATAGTGATGATGATGATGATGGTGATGGTGATGATGGTGATGGTGATGATGATCATGACGAGGTTGACGATGTTAGGGTGGAGGGTGATGATGTGGTAGAGGGTGACTCTGTCGCAAATGAAGACGTTCAAGGCATGCAATCATCATCAGAGGATTCCCTTTCAGAGTTTCGAACAAAAAAGGTCCACGATATCCCAAATGTCCATCCTGAGGTACAAATCACCCCTTTATATGATTATCTACGGAATATGAACATTGTATGTAATGTAAAAAATATGAACATTGTTGTGTGGTAGTATGGTGTGACGGAGAGACAGAGTCTCTAAACATGATAGACGAAGTGTAATTTATTATAAGCAGGTTATGTTTTTTTGGATACTTAAAAATACAGGGGAGACTCTGGCAAAATTTTTTTAAATGTGTTAACCGTGTCAAAATTTTGTTACAGGTGAAGCAGTTGTTTGAATATATTGTAAATTTACAGAAGACAACTAATGAGAAGTTGAGTAGGATGGAGAAGAGGCAGAAGGCAACTGTGAAGATCGTTGAGAACATGGATAAGAGATTGAGACGGATGGAAAAGGATTTCTTATGGATTAGGACGTATCTCAGCGATAGTGATGATTCAGATGATGATGACGGTGACGACGACGATCATCGCGGTGGGAGCTTTGTCCCAGAGGAGCCCATTTATGTCCCGACTACAGATCAGCCAGCACCATCAGCTCTACATCAGGACGAGGGGGTTCGTCAAACATCTATCCCTGAGGACGAGGGGGTCCAGCAGTCACCTATTGAGGCGGGCTAGTCAGACATCCAGCAGGAGATCCAGGATGTCGTTCTGGCACAGGGGGATCACCAGTCACCCATTCAGCAGGAGGAGCAGGAGCAGGAGATCAGCGGTGTAGCCGCTGCAGAGGCTGGGCCGGATGATGACCAGGTAGACTTAATTTAAACAGTGTGTTTAACGTTGACGATTGAATTATAAATATTCTTTTGTGTCTTTGAATTTGAGTGCAGTTGCAGGGAGAAGACGGCCACGAACGGGCCAAACGAAAGACCAGGCCAGCAACACCTCTACGGACTCCATACACGGATCCTGGGCCGGCGAAAAAGAAAAAAAAAAATTGTCCAACAGCAGGTGACAGAGGTTGCACAGCCTGTAGATCCCATAGAGGCCGTCTATAAGGAATATAAAGCTTCAGCACATTTGGACCTTAGGTATGGAAAACAAAATAATAATTTCCTACAATCGTAGTTGTTGCCGTAACTTTAAATTTTTACCACTTTTTAAAAATTTTTTATTTTAGACGTGCGGTTGAGCGTTGCGCGTGGTGCGTGATTCCGACCACATTGGTGACCTTGGAAGACGGAAATAGTTGGTTGACTAGTGAGCACATCGATGCGTATTTGATGTGCATACGAAACGGATGGTGGAATGAGGACGAGGATAGAAGATACGCCCTTCATGGCACTTCTTTATTTGTAAGTTATTGGTTGATAAATTTTTCTAATGTATCATTGAAATCAAATAACATTATTAATTTTTAAAATGTGCAGGGCAT
The DNA here is from genome assembly GCA_022984855.1 of Dimocarpus longan. Classification (NCBI taxonomy): domain Eukaryota; kingdom Viridiplantae; phylum Streptophyta; class Magnoliopsida; order Sapindales; family Sapindaceae; genus Dimocarpus; species Dimocarpus longan. Next base: position 1,251,298 of record CM041024.1, on the reverse strand, counting down.
TATGACCATGGAATACAATAAGCAATATGTCAACCAAGGAAAAAGATTTGATCCAGCTACAGCCACTATACCCCCAGAATGGCTGCCATTCGGATGTGGCAAGATAGATGCATCGGTCCCGTGGTGGTGTGTTGACAATGTAAGTGTTGTTTTAATATTAGAGTCTTTTATTTGATAATTGGAATTAGTCCTACAACACTTACATTGAGAGAAACTGTAGGTACTATTGCCGTGTAGCTTGGACCAACAACACTGGGTCCTCTGTCGAGTGTGCTTGAAAGAGAAGAAAATCTATGTGTATGATTCCCGGGCGTCCATTGACATAGAGGTACGGCTCCGAGCATTGGAGCCGTTGGTGTGTTTTATGCCCGTTATGCTTCGCTTTATTGGGTTTTATGAGAGGACTCAATTACATATGCCAGCTGTAGATGAGCGATGGGAGGTTGAACGTATTGATGAGTCAGCTGTGCCACAGCAACCCGATGGGTGAGTTGTTAGTTAATATTTAGTTATTAATTAATATTTAGTTATTATTAGTTTAGTTATTAATTAATATTTAGTTAATCATGGAAGTTGTTAATTACCAAATAGTTAGTATCTCTGAATTGACATATATTTATGAAACAGGACGAGTTGTGGAGCATATGTCGCCATGTACGTACGGGACCTTTTGCAATCCAGGGAAAGTACATGGGAATCACGACCACGTGATACACCTGCTGACGCCCTCGCACTGAGGGCTTCGCTTGCACGAGATATTTATTCATTTTCACGTCCTTTGTATAAAGTAAATAACTCTGGAAAATGGATGATTGATTCTTACGGGGAAGTTATACTTAAGTGACATCAATAAACAGTTAATTATCCATATCCTATTCAAGTTTTGACTTCAAGTATTTATGTCAATCAGTGAAAACAATAATTTAGTTTAAATATTTTTTCAGTTATTAAAATATATTAATATAATTAAATAACAATAATTTAGTTTTTTATAATTCCACTAAATGAATAATTCCACTTAATGAAATCATGAAATCAGTCGCACTAAATATTTCATCAATTGAAACCAATTTAAGTTAATTTATATTAGAGTCTTTATTATGGTTAGGATATATTAAGTTTTGGTTTCGAAATCATTAAATTGTTGACGGTTTCGAATCATCCAACACTAATGATTTCATCAATTGAAATCATTTCAACTGAAAGCATTGGCCTTCAATTATTAAAATATATTAATATAATTAAATAACAATAATTTAGGTTTTTATAATTCCACTAAATGCATAATTCCACTTAATGAAATCATGAAATCAGTCGCACTAAATATTTCATCGATTGAAACCAATTTAAGTTAATTAATATTAGAGTCTTTATTATGGTTAGGATATATTAAGTTTTGATTTCGAAATCATTAAATTGTTGACGGTTTCGAATCATCCAACACTAATGATTTCATCAATTGAAATCATTTCAACTGAAAGCATTGGCCTTTAGTTAATCAGTAAAAATATTTAATCAATTGGTTTGCATGATTTAGTTTTTTTAAATATTATTGTGTAACTTAAATATTATTGTGTATTAACATCAATAACAACAGCAATAATATTATAATTTTTTTTTTTTAAAGAAATAATATTATATTATTGTGTAATTTTGAAACCAAAGCTTGATTCGGTTTTCCATAGATCTGGAAAATCGATTCGGGTTTTCAGATTGCTCTGGAAACCCGAATCGGTTTTCAGAGGATCTGGAAAACCGATTCCATCATTCAGATTCCCCCTGAAAAACCGATCAGTTTTTCAGGGTCACCGAAAAACCGGTTCGGTTTTTCAGGACCCTGAAAAACCGAACCGGTTTTCCAGGGTTACCAAAAACCGAACGGTTTTTCAGAGCTTTGAAAAACCGAACCGGTTTTCCAGGGTTACCAAAAATCGAACCGGTTTTCCTTTGCATGGAAAACCGATTCCGCTAAAATATTGGACTTTCTGTAACTGATTAAAGCACTTATAACAGATGAATGTGGTGTGCGGACACAGTGAAGCAACTGTAACAGATACTAATCTATTAATCCGTTAAACAAAACTAAAAGAAAGACCAATGCGATTATAATACATCCATTTAACGAAATAAGATAACTTAAACATGCTTCAGAGAGTTCATACGCGATTCCTACTCATTGTTTTCATCATTATCCATTTCTTGATTGGTAGCAGGAAATCGCAGAGGACATCGACGTTGGTTGTGTCCAGTCTCATGACACAAGCGGCATCTGCGGGACGGTGGGCCGTTGTCAATAACAGTTGTGCTTGGGCCAGCTTCCGCATCCGCAGAACCTGAGCTCATCCCACCCCTGGTAGAAATAGGGGGGTTAGGGCAACGAAGACGGTTGTGTCCCCTCTCGCCACATCTTCCACACTTTTTTCTACGACGATCTTCTCCGGCTGAAGGAATCCGAACTTCTTTCGGCCTACCTGGTTGTCTTTTTCCTATGGGTGGTAGTACAACCATACTTCTAACTTCCCCAGAAACATTCCAGCTGGCTAATTTAGGGACTGGATTGATCGGACTTGCATATGCAGCTTTCAACCATTCTGTGCTGTAATACTGACTGGAAAGTGTATCACAACTGACGCCCTTGAACCTGTCAAATTATCAGAAAATACAAGTTAAAGTGTATAGACATAACATGAAAAGCTGAAAGCAAACGTTGAAATATCATACCTGGCCACAGCACATGCATGAACACATGGCAACTGATCTAAGTTCCACTGCTTACATGTACATGTGTGCTCTTCAATATTAACCACCGCATCTCCTTTACTAGGATGCATGACACTGTATGTTACCGGTTCTGTAATGGGATATACACAACCTTCCGTTGCTAGATTTTTTGCCAACATGATGCGATCGTACGCAGCAGTGGTAACATAAGTTGTCAATTGAGCAGTAGCAATACGTCTATTATTAAACCATCTCTGCAGGACATTTCTTATATATTCATGTGCAGTTGTTACTGGCAAACGGCGTGCTTGCATCATGCATTTGTTGAGCGACTCTGCAATATTGGTGGTCATCATTTCATATCTTCTTTTAGGACAATGTGATCGTGACCACCTGCTCACCCCAGCTTTAACCAAAGTTCCATGTGTCCTCGGATGTAACACTCGCATTTCTTCCAATATCCAGTTGCATTCCTCAGTTACATAACAGTATGCTGCATTGTAAAATGCATTTTCCACATCCGAACGCTTTTTACAATGCTGCTTTAGGTTTTGCCATAAGTGAAAAAAACATAACACATGTGGAACTTCTGGAAAAGCTTCTTTCATCCCATTCGATATGCTTTTATGACGATCGGATACAATAAGCAAATCGTCCGACACGCCGATCGCCAATCGTAATTTTCTTAAAAATCACGTCCACGAACAGTCTGACTCTCCGTCAGCAAATCCATAAGCAATGGGATAAATCATCTCTTCTCCATCTTTGCATGCAGCAAAAAAAATCACCCCTTTATATTCACCTTTCAAATGTGTTGCATCAACAGCAACAACCGGTCTCATATAAGCTCGGAAACCCTCTATCGAAGCTCCAAGTGCAACGAAAGAATACAAGAACCGATCGTTTTCATCTCTCTCAATTGCTGTTATTGTGCCCGGGTTTGCTAACTTTAACATCTCAAAGTAGGACGGAAGCTGTTGATATGACTCATCCGCTTGTCTATACGCAAGTTTCTTTGCATATTGTAAAGCCTTCCAAGCTTTGCTATACAAGATTTGAACTCCATACTGCTCTAGCATTTCTCCAATCAATCGATTGGGTGTATACATATCTCTCCCCACCTTTCCCGCATACAACTTTCCGATGACAATGGCCTTCACACTTTTCATATGTGATTCCATGGCTGTCTGACGACACGTGTGCTCCGCCTCATACTTCAACACAAACCACATCGAGCAACCCTTTCTGCATCTGGCACGAACTATAAAGCTACAAGTTTTGTCCTTGCAACTAGCCTCAAATCGCTCCGTGTCTGAACGTCTAACCCGATATTCAAATTTCGCTTTCAGAGCATATTCTCCAATAGCTATACTCATTTCTTCTTTACTATTAAAAAATGCTCCCTTGTATAATGAACCAAGTTGGTAGACGGTTGACATAGCACTTGAAGCAGGCTCAATGTCGCCCAGTTCAACACCAGGAACAATCCAATGTGGTTGTAAAGGATTGTTCTGAAATTGTAAACCTGAAAATCTTATTTCTGGAAACCCTTCTTCTTCAGACACATCATCAACTCGAGTTCCCTCCTTATCACTATCTCCAGTTTCCTCAGAATCACTATCCCGTATCTCACCACCATTATCATTTATGTCCCAATCTTCATCATCAGTACCATAATTCATATAGTCATTGTTAACATCGCAAATTGGACTTTCTGTACATGTAAATTGGGTGCCAGCAGCATCCAGCGGATTATTGCTCCCAATTCCTGAAGTTCGATGAAAATGACTTTCAACCATTTGAGGATTTATAGGTCTTGACGTTTCTGCCTCGTTGTATCTTCTTCCTGGTATTGAGTTGGTGGCAATCGGAAAACCGATACGCCTGCTAACCTCAGCTCCACAATCTTTCACAATCTTATCCACATAAATCTCTTTAACATCAATATTTTTTATTGCCATCAAACCAACAACACCAAGATCGGACATGATACGTATCTTTTTAATTTTACCACTTGTCGCACTTTGTAGTAAATAATGTATACGGATATCCCACATTCTCCTATCAATACCAGCCTCTCTGTACACAATATCGACTAATGATGAAAAACTATTATTACTGTGAACCCCACACATGATCGACTCCCCTCCTACGTAATTACATCCATTCCACTCTCCGTCAAAATTGATTACAATTGTTTATTGAGTCATTCCTGTAACGTTCAAATAAAATAATAAATTAATCTCATTTCAATTGGGCAACATTACAAAATACAATTTTATAATCAACTTAATTTATTATTTTAAATTAACTGTAATCGGTTTTTCAGTACGGTTTTTCAGTGCCACTGGAAAACCGAACGGTTTTCCAGTGGCACTGAAAAACCGAACGGTTTTCCAGTTTTTGCTAGGTTTTTAGCCACTGAAAAACCGATCACACAAAAATCGATCGATTTTTATCGATTTTTCTGTGATCGGTTTTTAACAGAAACCGGTTTTTATCCCTGCAAATCTGTAATATGTGATTGAAAAACCGAAATCGGTTTTTCAGACCGAAATCGGTTTTTCAGACGCTATTCGCCCCTGAAATACCGATCGGTTTTTCACTGAAAACTGATCGGTTTTTCAGATCGGTTTTCAGTGACTGAAAAACCGATCGGTTTTTCAAGCCACTGAAACTGAACACCGATCTGAAAAACCGATCGGTTTTTCAGTCCTGAAAAACCGATTATCAGTCACGAAAAACCGATTTCGTCGCAGCTTCTGCAGTTTCCGTCGCATTTTCAGATTTCCATATCCATCAAAACCAATACAATCTTACAGCCCTAAACCATGCAAATATGAACTAAATAACCCAAAAACTAACAAATAAACATATACATTACCTTTGATCACCAAATTCTTCAACAATCAAATCCTTCAATGGATGCCACTAATGTTCAAAATCCTTCAATGGATATTGTGAGGAAGAAGATGAAGAGCAAATATAGACACTCAAAATCAAATCTCAGAAATCATCAATGCAAAAGTAGGTAGAGGAGAAATATGGAGGTTTTAGGAGGAAGATGAAGGTTAGTTTTATAATTTTGAGTGGAAGATGAAGGTTAGTTTGGTGATTTAATCTTAAGGGTAATTTCGTAATCTTGGATATAGAATATAAATAGTTTGTTTGAGAGGTCAAAAACAAAATTGATTAAGAATTGGGGTAAAAACAAAACTTCTCTTTATATTTGGGTAAAATTCATAAATCTCCCATTTTATTTTTACTCACGAATACGACTTTAATTCTCATTCTTTATAATATTTTAAAAATTCATCAAATTAATCCATTTGACAAAAAAAATTAATAGTCCTCCGTTACGAAATACGTACCAAGATCAAAACACTTTTACTCATTTTATTTTTACTTCAGTTAAATTAAAACAAAACAACGAAATTTAAAAATAAAATAAAATTAGAAAAAGATAGTTAAATCTAATCCATTATAACAATAATGAGCAGAGTGACGATATTTCTATCCTTCAAAAATTATGTGTACACCTCTTTCTTATATTCATCTCGTCAAAACTATCAAAAATCTTTACTTTATAAACAAACCCTAATGAATATCAATATTGTCATTATTTTATTGTTTTTGTATTATATTTTTGTAAATATGACATACAATACTTATTTTGTTACCTAAATAATTTTACTAAAATTTTAAGATTTTTTCCCAATAAACAAAACAAGCAAATTATGACTTTTTTTCTAATAATAATTAATTTAAAACTTATCATTTTATAATCAATTTCTTAGAAAAACTTTAAATTATTTTTCATATTTTACAATTAATTTGTATTCTTTAAAATAAATTAATATGGAGAAGTTGGAATTTGAAAAGGTATAGAGAATTTTATCTCGATTTAATTTTTGGAGTTATATGATAACATTCAAATAAGTTTCTTGTTATTTAATCATATTGTATTTTTTTTATCTCGGTTTAATGAACGTATTGTATTATGAAGAAGATAAATTTGAGTTTATCATTGATTATTTATGTAGTATTTGAAATAAAATAAACTTCTTGATATAGGTTTTTATTTTTAAATATGTTTTTCTTTTTTCTTTTTTTCTGTTTAACTAAATACAGTAATTTGATCATGATTTTAATTTATTCTCAATATTCTGTAATTAATTTATTTTCTTGAAATATTATTTGATAGTTGAAATTAGTATTTCAAAAGTATTATCGATATTTTACAAATACTTAGTTTTCTTAAAAATTGTTTGATATTTGAAATTGGTATTTAAAAGAGGAGTTAAGGGTTTAAGAAAATAAAAAAGTTTTATCATATACATAAGAAAGTGATTAATATCTGTGGGACTAATTACAAATTATTTGCCTTTTTTAGTATTTTTATAAGGATAATATTGAATTTTTAAAAATAAACGATGTTAGGGTATACATATAATTTTTTAGGTGCATAGATATCATTGCTCTAATAAGTGTCCATATGATTTGTTACTAGTTAGGCGTGCAAGTATTGCCAAATCCCATCCATGTAAAAGATTTAACAAAAGCCCAAAAATTATTAGTTCAAAGAAAAAAGCCCAAAAATAAAAGTTGTCGAATGCTATTTAGGATCATCTCTAACGTGCAATACCAAATTTTACACCATTTTAACGTTAACACCAAATTTTTTTACATCAAATTTTTTTTTTTCACTCCAATATATATGATATCAAATTAATATAAATGATATCTTCAAAAAACATTTTATACATAATTATTTAACCTATATATTAAATATTTAAAAATATATTAAAATATATTCAATCAATTTGGGGTTGTGGAATGGGAATCTCATTCCCCCCAACCCACTTGAGAATCTCATTCTCATATCCTTTGTCAAAATAAAATGTCCCTTATACCAATTTTTAAAAAAATAAAGAAAAATTTATTTATTTGATGTTAAAAAAAAAAAAAAACTACATATTGTAATAAAAAATTGCGCACTATTAATTTTTCATCACCAATTTCTTAATTATCATGATGGACTAATAAAATAATATGTATTTTTTTTTTATTATTATATGTAGTTTTTTATTTAATATTAAAAAAAATTACATATTATAATAAAAAACTACACACCAAGTTAGTAAACTATTAAAATAATATTAAGTTTTTTTATTATAATATATAGTTTTTTATTTGATATTAAAAAAAAGAGCATATTATAATAAAAAACTACACATTATTATAATTAATCAATAATTTTAATTAAGGGTATTTTTGTAACTTATAATTAATTCATTCCGATTCCAAAGTAAAGTAAACAGTTTAATAGAAATAATATTGATTCCGATTCCGATTCCTGTAGTTGAAGTAAACAACTTATATGATTCTGATACTTCATTCCGATTCCAGATAATTTCGATTCCTCCAAGTGAAGTAAACGCACCACTACTGTATTCATTGGAGCGCGAAACCGCACCAAAATGGTATACAACATTATTTTGGTGTATTCGATGGAGATGCCCTAAGAATAAGGTTTGTTGCCTTCATTATGATATTTTGTGTGTCGAAGTAACACACCAACCAAAACATTAATGAATATCTTTAAGAATGCTAAATCCTAACATTATTATTATAATGACTGAACCATGAATACGATTACTGTTTAATAGAATTAGTTGACAACACGGTAATTAAATAAAAAACTTAACAATGATATAGAATATAATTACAATTTGTTGGAGTATAGTAATTAAATTTATTATACCAAAGACAACCGAAGAAGAAATGGAGATGCCAAGTTGGGGCTTGTTTCCAAAACTTCTATTAAAAAAATAAAAATAAAAAATCTGTAACCTTTTGTTATCTATGTGAGTAATATTAAGTTTTATAATTTTTTTTCTTAAATGATGTAGCATACGGACGGTCAATATTTTATATATTATAAAATGATATGATAAAAAAACATTAACTTATGTTGATGGCGCTAACCGAAAATGTGTGAGAAATAATAGTTTTCCAATTTTACGTTTAATTTATGTTATTTGTTTTCATAACACAATTGATATCCTATTTATAAATATAAAACTATAATATTCACATAAGTTTTTAGTCTTAAAATTTTCATTTGATCACTCAACTATCCCCAAAAAAGTATTAACTTAATCAAGCCAATGCAGAAAACTACGAGAACTAAGAGTTTTATGGTATTACAATTGATTTATATTGTCTGTTTTCAAAACGTAACAGAGATCCTATTTGTATTTTAAAACTCTAATATTCACATAAATTTTGAGGGTTAAAGACTTTATTTTATCACTAAACTAACATTGAAAGGATATTAACTTATAGTTTTATGTTTAATTTATATCGTTTATTTGGCGAATGAAACTGAGATCTTATTTATAAAGATAAAACTAAAATATTCGTGTAAGTTGCACGTTGAAAATATTATTTGACATCTCAACTAACACTAAAATGATATTAACTTATGTTGATCAAAGGTAATCGAAAACGTATGAGAATCGATAATTTTATAGTTTTATACTTGATTCATATTATTTGTTTTCAAAATACAACCAGGATCTTAATTATAAACATAAGCTCTGATATTCACGTAAATTTTCGAGTATTAAAAGTCTAATTTGATTACTTAACTGACACTAAAAATACATTAAATTATGCACAATGGTGATAATAGAATATGCGTGAGAACTAGGAATTTCTTAACTTTATATTTGATTTATGGAGACTGTCTTCATAATGCACTAGAAGTGTGCTTATAAATAAGATTGAAATTGAAAATACGAAAGCGACGTGACCAAATACAAAAACAGAAAGGGACATCACCGAGTGCACGTCCGCCGTACCCATGCGTGACAATTGAAGATGCTGTTTTAAAGTCTTTTATACTTAATGGCCGTACCAAAAAAACCAAGAAAAACCTACCAATCCAATAGTTTTTTGGTCGGGTATGGTTTTTGGGTCAACTTTTTTTTTTTTTTTTTTTTAATAATTTTAGGATTGAAACTAATTAAAAAATAATCGGAGCCAATCAAAATGAAAAAACTGATGACGTGGCCCGTGGAACGTACCGGCAACCCGTGGAAAGGAAAATGGACAATACCATTTTCGATAGGTACAAATCATACAATCCGTGAAGGGAAGTTTCCTCCTTGAATTTAAAATGACGCCAAAATTCAATTATCGAATACGACCTTTTTTTTGTCATCGCACGGCACTTTGTTATTAAAAATTTAAAGTGATGTTTAACTTTATTTCTATTTTTTTTAGTGTATTTCAATTTTTTTTTTTTTAAAAAAAAGGTCGGCTAACAAACAGTTGAATAAATAAATAAATAAAGTAAATTTTTTTAATTGAACTTAAATTATGTTAATGTATGTTTTTAGGATAGGATATCTGTTAAGATTTTTTTTGGAAATTACTATCATTTTTATTTTTATTAACAAAATAAGTTTAAATTTAGTTTTAATTTTAATTTTGCACTAGCTTAAAAGACTTAAATTATGAAATTCATGCAATTTTACCTTCATTTATATTTAGCACATTATTTTTTAGTAAAAGTGGTTAAACATCTCCTCATTAATTAAAGTGCTGAATTTTAGTTCTTACTCAGACATATTAAAACTATATGTGAGCCATAAAATAGTATTTGATTTTGACAATTTCTCTCTTATTGGATGAGTTATTTTCCATTTATGGAATTATATCTCTAAATTGTATTAGAATGTGTGATCTTGACAACCTCTATCTTATTGAGTGTTAACTTAAAAGAAAAAAATTATTTTGGAGCTTGTTATATGAATATATTCCCTCCCTTAAACACCCAATTGCAGTTGTTTTTTTTTTTGTTTTTTTTATATATATGTATAAAAGAGGTACAAATAACAGACTTATTATAATATTAAAATCATTCTTAAAGCATAATATGAAACTATAACTTTTATTATTTACAATTCTATATATAAGAAGAGCTCACTTACAGTTTGCAACAATTATTATAGTAAGCACTGCCTCTCGATAATATTATCTATAATCTACTTAATTTATTTGCTCTTTCTCCACGTATATAAGTTGATTTTGGAATAAAAAAAAAGCTCTGGTTGTGTTACATGCATAAAGATATATGATTACTAGCATTATATTTACTCAACACACTTAATGAAATATAATTGATCAGGTATGCTAAAATTTATCGTGGAGGTGAATATAACGTAATATACTAAAAAAAAAAAAAAAAAGTTTTCCCATTTTGAGTAATAACTTCAAAATTGGATTAAAATTTTCACCGCTAAAAATTCATATGTTTGGTACACTATTAAATTGGATGATATAATTTAATCTCATATTTGGTGTATGATAGAATTATATTCATTGCATTCCAATCACATGTTTGGTGACTATAGAATTTGATAAAATTATATAGATACATGATAAGATTACCCATTATAATATAATTAATCTTATTATTATTATTATTACTTGAAAGTCTAATATGGTTTTCAGTCCAATCCGGTGCTATGTACAGCACTCCAAACACATCCTCACCGACAACTAAAAATCATTTCAAAGTAAAGATTAACAACTAAAAATTGGGTTTTTTTTTTTATCATATTTTTTGTTTATCACAATTCATATCTATAAATAATAATAATTAAAAAAACAAATTTATTATTTGAAAAATAGAAAATATAAAAAAGTATAAGATGACGTACCCCTCCACAGCGTGTGCAGGCTGTCCCACACAATTTCAAGTATCGCTTCGCAGTATTTCTCGGAGACATTTTCATTTTCATTTTTTTTTTTCCATTTATTTTTTTTTTCACGCTCTCTAGATTTTTTTTTTTTTAAATATCTCCAATTTCCACTAAATCCAAGTCTCCGATCATCACCAAAAAGGGTCACAGATCCTCCCCCATCTTTTTCTCTCTCTCTATTTTACTCTCTTACAGCGAAATTTCACGTTTTTTAGGGTTTTGGTTTCCAAAATTACCTTCGGATTCTCTCTTCCGATCCAATTTAGGGTTTTTTAAATTCCGTTTTCGCCCACATATTGGTTTCGCAACCGAATTCGATTCCAGGGTTTGCGAGTTTCAATTGTGGGTGATTCATAGGTAATTTAAAGGTACAGTCTTTGACCCCAAATTTTTAATTATTTATCTGCCTTATCAATTGGTGTCCGTGGTTGATGATGTGTGATAGAGCTAAGCAAGTTTCGTCGTTTAGAAGAATAAAGTTTGTTTTTTTTTTTTTTTTTTAAATGTTTTTGGATGCTGTTTTAGGGTTTTTATATGTTGGTGATTTGTGGACATTTTGTTTTTTTATATTTTATATCTTATATCTTATTTTTTTAGGTCAACGTTGGAGCTGGAGTGGGAGGAGAAGTCGTGGTGGTGTTTGATTTTTTGAGGCTGCATTGTATAAACTGGAGCTGTAGAGCGATGTTGAGTCTCAATCAAAATGGCTTTAATATTATTATAAGCTGTTTCTTTCATTTGGCTGAATGGCATCCGTTGGAATAGCTAAGCGGTTCGGGGCGTAAAAGCCCTCTCCTTTTCTCCTTTCATCTGTATAAAATCAGGTTCGAATTCTTTGTCTTCTTATGTTGTTTTTTGGAATTTGGATCGAGTTTGATTCTGAGTGGTGATCAATTAGTTTGTTGATTCTTCGATATGAGAAATTTAGATAAATCTCTCAACACCTGAATAGATATGCGAATGTAATTGTATTGATTGATTGTCGACATGAGGGGTTTTGGTCATTTGCAGGTTTTGGGATCATTACTTTTTGTTGTTCAGAGAGTTGTAATAACTACTTCAAATAGTTGTAATAACTACGACTTCAAAGGTTTTAGTGTTTGTGAGTTTTTTCATGTTTGGTAAGAGCTATTCGCTTGCTAGAGTGATGGGCTGTTGCGGGTGTTTCGGGTTTACTAGAAGAAAGCCCAAGGGGACAGGGGCTGCTGCGAGGTTGAATTATCGGATTTCCCAGGAGTTCTTGTTGGATGAAGAAATAGATGATGAGGATGATGCTTCTTATAATGGTGAAGCTACCAATCCGACCCATGGAGATGATGGTGAATTGCCAAACCGTGTTAAACGCTCTGAAGAGATCTTGAAGTTTAGAGAACAGAATGGGTTGATTTGCAGGCAATTTCCTGTTAAGGAAACGGACAGACTTATTCGGTCAGAGGTGAGCGTAAGAATAAAACTTATAGGATTTTCACAGTTGCAAATAGCAGAGTAATTTATGTGTAGTGTGATTTAATGTCTCAGAACCAATCACTATTTGAATATTTAAACTTTGGAAATCACACAAACAAATTTATGCCAAGCGGGCATGATAGACTATTGACGCTTGTTTGTTATCAACCAAGCATAAGCTCATAGAGTTTAGTATGACTGTGGTATGCTGTCATTGCATGCAGTTATAGTTAATAGTTGGTCTTGTTAGCTTGTTTTTACTACAATCACTCAAATAATTTGATCCAGTGTTAAGTTGCTAATTCCTATTCAAGCAGCTTGTGCAGTCTTTTGTGCTATTTCATTGAGTGTTACTATGGTGGTGATATATCTTCTCTATGCTTTAACTGTGGTGTTAACTGAAATTCATGTTTTTGGGGAATGATATGGTGAGGCCTAAATTTAAGAATGAACTTATGGGCCACAATCTGTTTATATATTCTTTGTTGTCTTGGAGATGTGTTTGTAAATGTTTAGGTGCCTGTGTACATGCTTCTTACTCTTGCATGTAGGCTATTTTATCATTGGTCATTCTCTGATTTAATTAATAGTAACACTGTGTATTTCTTGATGCTTTTTATCAGGATGAAAATGGTAATAAGATGATCAACGAATATGTGCGTGAGTGTAAGATTGGTGCTGGTAGCTATGGTAAAGTGGTAAGTATTGGTCTGAAAAATGTATATTAATTACTTGCTTAAAGGAAATTGATTTATGTCTTCAGCGTTTTGGCCTTGCATGTGCAACAGGTGCTTTATCGAAGTTCTTTAGATGGGAAGCATTATGCAATAAAGGTGATACTTTTGTCTCAATGAGGAATCATGCATATTTAAAGGGGTAGTAGCCATTTGAGTCACAATCTTTCTACTATCAAATCAATTATTTTGGGCCGAAATCTTTGTGACAGTAATATGGTGGATTACATTCTTGAATACTCCTGCTTCTTCCATTTATTTATTGAATGTTTAGTTGAACTCATGTTTGATGTTTTCGTGATTGTTTGGAAGCTTGTACCAATACAAGGCATTACTGTCCTGACATATGGGTTGTACATTTTTATTGCAGGCATTTCATAAGTCTCACTTGTTAAAGCTGCGTGTTGCTCCGTCAGAGACTGCAATGACTGATGTTCTTCGTGAGGTATCTGCACTCTGTTTTCTTTTATGTGATTCTGTTTTCTAAACAGTATAGAAACTTATCGCATTATGCCATTTGGAGTATATATACCAATGATGTCTCAGGCAAATGCTCAATCTTTGTTGTGATCACCAGTCTTAGACATTGATTATGCTCGTTTACAGTGGAGCATTTATACTTTTCTGTGTATTGTCGAGGGTTGACATTCTTGGGCTCCATATACTTTCCAGCAACTATGCCAGTTTTTTTCTGATCTATGATCTATCATTATACCACGATTATTCGAGAATGTATACCTTTATGTGCATCATTGAAAGTTGGCATTCTTAGGCTGCATATACCCGAGTTAAAATTTTCTATATGAATGTTGTTGATAGTCGAGTTGCCTGCTTACAGTTGGACAGTACTTTCATTCTTTATTCTGTCCAAAATTGGCATTTTATTTATTTATTTTTTAATTTGAATTGCTAAATGTTTAGCTTGTCATATTTCAAGCAAATAATGTGTACCACTGGTTATCCCTTTGTATCTTTATGGTAGAGATTATAATGATGCTTTTCTTCTTTTCATCATCGTCATCATCATCTTCTTCTTCTTTATTTTTATTTATTTATTTATATATTTGTTTTTCTGGTTAAGGATATATGATTTTGTGTTTAATTCTCTGCAGGTTCTGATTATGAAAATGCTGGATCATCCCAATATAGTTAATCTCATTGAGGTGATTGATGACCCAAACACAGATCACTTCTACATGGGTATTTTTTTTACTATTTTTCTTCTACCTTCTTTTCTTTGCCAATTATCACTTTTATCCTCTGTGATCAATTACTGCAGTGAAGTCTTAGTTTGTAAAAAAACTCTATACCTTATGCTTGACTGGATTTTATTAGTTTCTTTCTTTCAGTTCTTGAGTATGTGGAAAGCAAATGGGTTTGTGAGGATTCTGACCCGCCAAGGGGCATTGACGAAAATACTGCTAGAAAGTATTTACGGGATATTGTATCTGGGCTGATGTACCTCCATGCTCATGTATGATCTTCAAAGCCTGCATTTTTTCATTGCTTTCAGTAGGTTGTGTGAGCATGCATGCGTGGACTCCATATGTATGCTTACATCTGTGTTGGTACTTGTCCTGTCAATTAGCAGTTTCTTTATTTGAGAGTATATCTACATATTTATTGTATTTCTCCTTAATATCTAGCTAGCATCACAGATGGCTCATATATGCAAACAAATACATATGAATGTATCTTTTGTTTGCTTATTATACATCTTAAGCTATAAGATGTAAATGGAAATATATTTTCCTTCAGTAGGAGGAGCTTGAAGGGAATATTTTTAAGCCCCGTCTGCAAATTATCCACCAAACAGCCTTGTTAAATGTCGTCGTTGTTGTATTATGCTTCTGTAACCTTGACATGTTTTAATATATTTTTTCATGTTGTTTGTTTTATTATTATTGTTGTGTTGTCCTATAATCTTATATTTGTATGCCTGTTTTTCTTTTCTCTTTTGATGTGCTGATGGTGAAGCGAATTGCCTTTTTTTTTTTCTCCTGCTGATTTTTTGTCTTTCCTATAAAAAACACAGAATGTAGTGCATGGGGATATAAAGCCTGATAATCTGCTAGTCACACGAACTGGTACAGTGAAGATAGGAGATTTCAGTGTCAGCCAGGTATTTGAGGTAATGATTCATCTCTATCCTTTGTTCACCTTTATACTGAGGTTGACGAGTTGGAAGAGTTTTGGATGATGTATCTTTTCCATGTAAGGCTGCAAATGGAATAGCATGCACAGAATATGTGTTTTTGCTTGTTTATTTTATTTAAACTCTTTCTTACCCCTTGCTTTGTGTGCTCATGATTCTGAACACATGATGCGTAGAATGTGTTCTTTAATCGACAGTCATTATTTTGTAGAACAGACATCTTAATTATGTAGACTGATATTGTACAGTGGTGGTTCTAGTGGGATTGCAGTATGATTTTTGTGCATGCATGGTGAGTAGTGGTGGTAATCATGCTATAACAAAGCATTCCGTTTGTTTGAATTGATAGTAACAGTAATGGTTCTTTAATGTACTAGAACTACCCACTTCTTATGATTGGAGTGCAAGGATAGACTAGGATTTAACGACTGTTAACAATTATAAGTTTAATCTTATTAATTCATGTGTACTTCAGGCTTTTCTTTTTCAAATCTTTAAAATTTACTTTAGTTGTTGATCAAATGTGGATAATCTAATGTAACTATGCACATCTGTGCGAATAGATAATCCAAGTTGCTTTTTTTTTTTAATGTTCTGTTCAAGTTTGGGTTAATCATTATTTAAGGAGAGTCTATGGATTTTTCAAATATCAAATAATGTATTACGGTGTTGCATATTATATTGATGTTTTTAAAATTCCAGGATGTGAAGTAACTTCATTCGTAAATTAGTTGTCCCAAAAATGCTATTCATGATTAAAAGTATCTGAGATTATGGTGTGGCCGTGTGGGATGTTGTATTTCGTTGGTCAGCATCCACTTATTATTGGGCAAGACCTTACCTTACTTTGGTTGACATGCGAAACTGTGGAGCTAATATTATGTTTGTCATAAGCCCATCTCTGCTAAGGACAAAGTTTGTTGTTAATTCTAGATATAATGTTCTGCATGTGTCTTTTTCAATCTGGTTATGCATCTTGTGGTGGTGAAGTTATTGCTCTTGGAGCAGGAACTAGTATTATGATCTTACTAAGTTAGGTATATCTTTTGGTTTTTAAGGGAAGCATCGTAATTAATCTCAAAAGCATCATTTTGGTTCTGCAGGATGAAAATGATGAACTTCGACGGTCTCCTGGGACTCCTGTTTTCACTGCACCTGAGTGCTGTCTAGGTTAGGATTTTCTCCCTCGCAGAGATGGAAAATGCTGCAATAGTTGTTAACTAGACAAAACTGGATATGTAAGTGTGTGTGAATTTCTGTTCTGATTAACAGGTTTGACCTACCATGGGCGAGCTGCTGACACATGGGCAGTGGGAGTTACGTTGTACTGTATGATACTAGGAAAATATCCATTCCTTGGTGAAACGCTGCAGGATACGTATGACAAGGTGTGCAAAGTGCTATCTATATCTTTCTTTCTCTTTGTTCTGTTTTTTATCTGTGATACCATCATTACCACCTCCTATCCCTCTGTTACATTTAAAGAAAAATTAAAGAAAAGAAGAACACTAAAATGGAGAACTTTTCGCTCCTGCAGATTGTTAATAACTCTTTAGTACTCCCGGATGCTCTGAACCCACAGCTGAGGAACTTACTAGAAGGACTTCTTTGCAAAGGTTAGTAAAATCCATTAGTGATTAACATTAACCAGAGATGCTACAATTCAGATTCATTTTCATACATGGCTCTGTGTTTTTTCTCTCTCTCCTTTTTCCTTCATTTTCTTTTTAACCTGTGATGAAAGAAATGTGTAAATTGTTATCTGCAGATCCAAATCAGAGAATGACTTTAAATGATGTGGCGGAGCACACTTGGATCGTTGGAGAAGATGGGCCTATACCTCAGTATTTATGTTGGTGCAAGCGTAACGGCTTGCTAAGGGATTGTAGCAAACAGAACTCTTAACTGATTCCATTGTCTGATCATATATTTCTTTCTGTATAGTGGAAAAGCTAGGTTTTTCTTTAATTAAATTTGTAAGAACTGAGAAGTGACTGGCAAGTGAGGTATGCTGGCATAGGAATGGGTTTTAAGCAAAATTTTCTTGCATACAAGAGATAGAGGGCCCTCATTTTGCGCAAAAGCAAGAGGATTTCAGCGGGTGATTTTGTTTCAGTCCAAACAAGATTTTACCTCGGAGCCCTTTTGGTTAATTTCAATGAATACATTACAAGTGACAGTGGCTTGTGCCTTTCAAGGGAAAAAAAAAAATGACTGGCTTTTGAGTTGATATTTTGAATGAGAAACACAGTTTTATTCTCATTCATATATGCTATGTTAAATTGTTTTATTATTTGACAAGTGTTGTAGTTATAGTTCTTGGATCGTAGCTTTAACATGATAATGATTTATGCTTTTTGATGCATTATAAGGAAGATGTCTGTGTTTCAAATGCGAAACATAGCTGTATTTTTCAGTTGTGTTTTCTCCTTTCAGTTTGTTTCTGATTGATGGTTTTAGATGCATTGCAAGGAAGATATAAGATGAATTGCTGAGAATCACAAGTCATTTCATCGATATGAAATGGTGTGCTTTACAGTCACATAAATTTTGGTGAAGCATTAGATAAGAGAGAATGATGAAAATGAGAGTATCCAAATGACGTTCTTGAAGATGGAAGCAGCATGGAATCACTACTTGCCAAATGCAACCAACTTGCCCCAGTAGTGAGCTGGAAGCATAGGACAGACAGCATTGATTCACTCCTTTTAAAAACATAAGTTTACCAGAAAGTGAAAAAGATCCTGTCTTCATCATCACCTCCACCACGCATCAACTTTTAATGGAGATTAGTTGTGGTGCTTTCAATTGGGACCCCAGGGGTGTTGAAACTTTTTCGAATAATAGATTTCGTAAAGATTTGGAAAAGCACATTTATAAACATGCTTATGTCAGACATTCTTTTCTTAAGAGAATTCTTGTGATACAGAAGCAACTGGAATTGTTGATAATGTTGTGATTGATTTTGAGATGACATTGTAGTCATGATCATCATGCTAATTATCATCAGCAGCATCAGCATCTGCTGTCCTGGCTGGCTTTTGCTTATTCGGGGTATTGCTTCATGTCCAATGATGGGATGTCTCAGCAAACCTCCTAAATTTGGACCTCTTGTCACTGTGCTGTCTTGCAGCTTTAACTAATGAATTCATAAAAGAAAAGCAACTCCTTGTTTACTAATCATATGATGAATTGTTGCCTCTTACCCATCACCCACCTTTTACCTCAAATCCATCGGACAAAAGCACAAATTAACTTTGTTAAAAGTGATTTGTTGTTGTCGTCGATTTTTTTATTATTATTATTATTTTATTATGTTGGGAGTGATATTAAATTTAGATGAAACTATTTATATTTTGTATTTTAGAATAATGGTGAGACTTGAACCCTTAACCTCTTAAGATAAAAAAAAATAATAACCACTTTTACGTATTAAACTATTACAGTACTTATCAAAATGAGATATAATGAAGTCAGTTTAAAATCTTGATATTAACTGAATTTAATCCTAAAATCTCTAATCTCTAATGGGCACCACTTAAAAGGGAACAACGTTTAGTTTTACATCATAAGGACAAAATGACAGTACTTTGAAGTAGAATCGATGTCAAATTTAATACAACATGATGGTGTTGTCACAAGCTAAAAATAGGCGTAAAAGCAGTACAAGCAAGAAGTGTAGTTAGATGGTCATGCAAGACTTGGGAAGAAATTAAATCAAAATAAAGAGTGTGAGTGTAGAGGTAGGAGGGCAGGTGGTAGAGGTGGCAGACGGGGAGTGTGACAGGAGAGATTGGTGGCATTGGTGGAGGCCATGCACAAGCGTCTGTCAGTCTAAAAATACTAAAATTCAAAAACAAAGTTGGGTTTTCTGAGTTTGCAGTCTGCACTGAATTGGAGACACTGACATGTGCGTGTATATATCTATCTATCTTCATAGCTCCTGTTGTTGTTGCAGAATTTGGTAGATAGATATCTTAGATCATAGATTATAGATAGGTCCTATTTCACTCTCATTTTGCCTTTGTTGCTAACTTATGTTTTGGGATCACAATTTTATTTTACAATTTTTTTTTTTTTAAATACTGAAAATTTCATTCAACTATCTCAAATTTGAAAACCACATATTACAATTACCAATATCCAACCAAACTTGGAACAACCACAATATACTCAATACAATCATATCTTTGTCCTTAAAAGAGGAACGAATAAGGATGGTTAGATGAAATATCAAACGATACCTAATAATGAGAATGACGAGACACTTATGAGATCTAACCAATTCGCATAACAACTAAAACTAAAACCAACACGTAAAACTGAAACATAAATGAAAATCTGCAACAACACAAAAGACTATATAATTTTATCTCCTTAAGCCCAAAAAACAGCAGTTATAGCTATTTGGAAATAGAACATGATGCATCCAAATGGATTTTGCTCGTAATGCAATTGATCTCATTCCCTATAATACATTTTTAAGGCTCCTAATTGTAGTGCCCTAACCTCAATGAAACCATCCAGGAACCATCACTACCATTGGATACAAAAGAGATTTTGAGCTGTTGATCTTCACTCAAACCTGAAATATTTACAAACAAAATCAATTCATTTTAAGTTTTTAGGAGCTAAAAACCCCCAAAACTAAAAAACCAAAAGATGAGAAAAAGAGAAGGGAGGAAAACAAAGAGAAACAGATGAAAAGAAAGGCAAAAAAAGTGGAGCTAAACTACGATCAAGTCGGAAAGAGAATTTCTACAAAGTTCTCTCTCTGTTAGATAACAAAGTTTTCTCTCTCTAATAGATGAGAAAGACTTTAAGAAGAGTTGTTTTACCATCGTTTTGTATGTGATAAAAATGTTTTTCAATTTTTTGAAAAATTTTAATTGTATAGATCATTAGGTCGAGCATATTAACTTAATTTTTATAAGCGAATAGTGAAGAATGGTAAATGAATTGAAGGTGATAATAGCCTTTTCACCGCAAGCAACTAGATGGAGGGATGTTGAAGATATAAATTTATGTTTAGCTTAATCCAATAATCATAACGTTATTATTTGATATTATAAAAAGCAATTTATAAATAAGTTAGGCCGTATAACTTTAAATTTTTATAAAAATTTATGACTTTAAAATTTATGTATTCATTTTCTTTCAATTCAAGGTAAATAATAATAATAATAAGAGTGAAAGAAATAATTTAAATATGAACCCATTGAGAGAAAATGGAGAAATAGATATAGATAGATATTGACATCACAGAGTCCAACCTAAAGTTAATCTGTTGTTAATGGTTAGGCATATGTCCAAATCTACCGGAAGTAAACATTGGTTTCAATTATATACTTTTTAAGAATATGTTTAATTCCTTAAATAAATTTTATGGATTTTGATAAAAACATAAGCAATTTTTTATTAAAAAAAAAAAAACTAAGATATTAATTAAGATTACAGTATTTCTTCTTTTTCTTTTTCTTTTTTTTTGGGGGGGAGGGTTGGAAAAGAATTGCGTAGTGTTGCTTTCAAAATATAATTTTGAAATACTTTTGATAATTAAACGTGCTTTGGTGTTTGACGATAACAAAAGTATGTCTTGCGTGTCCTAATTCTCTTTTAACTGGCTAATGTAAACGCATGATAATTTAAATCAAACAAAAGAGATAGACACCAAAAAGCTGCTATTATTGTCTAAAATTAGTCAAAAATAATACAATCGATCATCAACTTTGGAATTTTCATGGTTGATTAACAACCAAAAGATCATTTCCACATTCAGCATATATATATATATATATATATAGTCATTGCCTTCACATTTACTTTCTTTTAATCTTTACTTTCATCTTCCCTCGAGATGCAACTAAAAAATTACATTGAATGAATCATAAATTGTACTAGTGTGCTTTATCATCTTAATTCTCTGTTGATCAAAGTATACATCTAAGTTTAAGTACAGCAAAAAAATATTTAATAATTTTTTACATATAAGTCAATTATGTATTTATATATACTATTATACTGTGCCTCCATTTTAAAAATTTTAAGTACACGTATGAATAAATAACTCAAGTTCAAAATTAGGTTTTGCTTGTATATTTCATTATAACATAGACGATTATACATCTTCTCTGTTTTCTATCAATTTTAGTAATGAGATTTCAGTTTCATTAAGCACATTTTACAAATTTTTTAATTATAATTTTTTCTTTTTTATAGGAATAATTATCTTTTGATTATATGAATAATTATTTAGATCATACGAATAGTTTTTATTTTGGTAGTTTTTGATAAATTACTGATCTATTTGGTGTCAAATTTGAAAAAATAAAAGTAAGGATTTTAACACAATAACCAAATTTCAATATCATGTATATCAATTTCGTAACTTTGGACCAAATTTATTTAACTTGCGGCTACAAGTACTTATTAGTATATTTATTATCGAAAAGTTTAAGTAAAAAAAATCATAAAACCTAAAGAATTAATAAAAGGTAGGGAGCTTAGGAGGGTGACAAGTGGCTCAATTAGGGATGTTAATTCTTCACATGGCAATGCGTGTAATAAAGAAAAAAAGTAAAAGATTCTCTTCCACGTTTTTCTAGTCCTTTTGTCTTATAAATTCTTTAATTATCGTGTCTAATTCTTTTGTTGATTTTAATCTAATATATAAAATTAATAGAATATTTTTTTTGGTGCCCACGATTACGACTTAATTTATTGGGTTATAGAGTTGTCCTTTTCATTTGAAAGCGACAGGTTTTATCAAATCTAATTGACACATGGATGCAATTAAGTATAATTCACTTTATATTTAAGAGTATGGACCGATGTATTTATTTATTTATATATACATATTTTGAAAGCATGGACCGATGTATTTAGTTGAGGAGATATCCCATGATCACATAATCGCATAAAAGCGATTGGATCTAGAGGACATTATACATATATATACATATATTTATCACAAGTATATATTATAAATACATATAACATTATCAGAATTTTTTGATCGAATAGTCCAAAATTAGAAAACGGAGAATATTGTAAATACATATGATATTGTTGGACTTTTTTGATCAATTAGTCCGCAATTAAAACTCTTAAAAAACGAGGAAAGCTCTCAAAAGAAAGAAAAACAACCCCACGGAAGAGGGAAAAAATTGCCACAGTTGGGTAGACGTCCAATTATGGACACACAAAAGTTCAAGATAGAATTTTGAGATGTATTATCTTTCAAAAAGGAAAATTCAAGTTGTATTTATATTTATCAATCTAAGAGACGTATATAATTTATCTTGAAAGAAAAGATATTGGAGAATACAATATACAGAAAAAGGGACCAATTTTTCAAATGGTTGTGGAATGATGCATGTGATATCCATTTGAAGTTTTATTATAGGATTTGAAGAGTCATGGGTTTATAATCATGATAAGTTCCAAAACGCTTTTCTGTGTCAAGGTATTTAATTTAAAATTCATCATTCATATTAGATAAGTTAAATCTAGCCGCACTTTTTAATTAGAGATCTTGATAAGTCCTGATAGGGACCTAATTTTGGTATCCGCCGACCGTAAAAGGAAAAGAAGAAAACTTAGAATTTACTACCCGACAAACAAAGAACAAAAGCAAAAGAGCCCATGTCAACATATTTGGGCTTGAGAAAAGTAGTCCGGCCCATTTAAACCCGACCCGGGTATTTAATTTTAATCGTGATTAGTTTCACTTTAAACTCCAAACAAAAGCGCTTTCTTGATTATTTTCCAAGTACCAGTAATGAGTAAATCTATAATAATTATCATTTATTAGTACTTTCAAGTGCTTTTTTTTTTTTTCGTTCTTTTAAAAATTGTAAATTTCAAGTACTCTTTCAAATCAACCAAACAATACAAAGTACAAACCAAAAAGACATGGAAAAGTCAAAGGGTACTTTTGGCACTACGGTGTTGTTCTTCGCATGTGATTGGTTAAAAGAACTGTAATAACTGTAGTTTTCACAGCAGTGGAGTTTAAGTGCTTTTTTTTTTTTTTTTAAAGAAGCGAAGTGCTTTTGTAACTTTTGAGACCCATTAAAACGCCGCCACTTTGACTCTTTCTTTTTTTGTGCTCTTGTTTTTGCGGGTTTTGGTTTGAATCAGTAAAATGTTCGGTCAACTACGTGGTTTGACCAACCTTAACCTTCAAATTCAAGCAAAGCAAATAAACACATAGTAACTAACATGTGAAAATTATGGCCTCACCCCTGGATATTTTTTCAATAGCAACTTGTAGATTCTGCTACCGTCCAAATGGCTTGGATGGAATTGTATAATGGTAGATATTATTATAAATCATCCAACTAAATATTGGATGCTACTTAATTAAACATATTATTTACAAATTTCATAATATATGATCATAAATGTCTTAAGTAAAAATATCTTTTTATGTTCTATATAAGTTTTGTATAAGGTGAAATTTAAAATGTAAACGAGTGGAGGATATCAACGTGTAAGAATTATATAAATCACCGTAACTTTAATAAAATGTTTATTAATAACTTAAATTACAATAAGATCTTAATAATATATACAAATTGTAAATTACAAGCATATGATTATACAAACGTGAAATTTCACCAATGTAGTAGTAGCTTTCCATTAGTGAATCAGTTGTCATCTCGTTACAAGGATCCGTAATATTGAAAAGAAAAAATGAAATGGATAGAAACGGAAAATGAACACGGCATTAAATAACGAAGACAAAAGAAAAGGTGTAGTACAGGTTGGCAATGGGTAATATAACGGCCGTAATGTAAAAAAAGAAGAATAGTATATAATATAGTCGTGATTAATCACAAGTATCATGTTTGAGATAGGTTTTTTAAAGTAATGGTCCCTATTGGTCAACCCCCTTCTACCTCTCTTATCTTTTTCTTTCCTTTCTTCTTACGTTTTCTTGTCCATTCTTTTTTCATTATCTTCTATTCATTAAAAGATTACCCTATTTTACACAACTTTATATATATATATATTTATAATCAGTATATTATAATTTTTAAATTATTAGAATTGTTAATCTCGATCATTAATTGTATTTGAATTAGATAGAAGAGAATAATATTTTTAGGAGAAATAATGTAATGAATGATTGTAATTATGGTTTTAATAATTTAAAATTTGTCTCGTTATATATATATAAAAGAAGAAATTTTAATGGTGTTTAAATTTGAATTCTGTTTTTGTTATGATTTAAATGTTACATTATTTGTAGAAATTCAATTAAAAAAACCTAAAATGTAAGTGATATATGTAATTCGTGGGTAATTTGACTTGTTGTGTTAGGATCTCTTACTATCAAAGGTTAAACGGAAAAAACCAAAAAAGAAAAAACCATCTTTATATGGGTTCTTACACTAAATTTAGAATATATTTTTAAAATGTAATAAAATAGTTATATTATAATCGACTAGTGATTTGACAAGTAATTAACAATCACACGTGAGACTACACAGTGAATTTGTAAAAAAAAATGAAAAATTGCAGCATTAAAATTAGAATAAAAATTTAAGAAATTATCTACATTATTGATGATAATTTAGTTGAAGAATTGATATTGTTAGCTATTGAAATGGTGTGTTTTCCATTGCATGCTTTAAATAATAAATATTTATTAAGGAAGATAATTTAATTTAATTTATATTTTACTATCATTCAAATGGTATATGTTAAAATTTTATTTAGGTAATATTATTATAGTCGAGAGGTTATGATACCAAAGCTAATTATTATAATTCATTTTCAAAATCTCTAGACAATTTTTTAAAATACCATTTTAATTTCTTGTCAAATTTAGTGGCTTTTCAAAGCATAGAAAATTCAAATAAAAACATCAACAAAAGACACCCCACGTTAGAAACTATAATACACCTCTAACCAAAATAAAAAAAAAAAAATCATCAACATTTTGCAACCAATTTCTAACATATTAAATACCCTTCAACATCATGAACAAACATTTTAAGTAGCAACATAGTGTTACATCAATTATTTGTTCTAAATTTGTCTCTAATTACACAATCACATTAAACATGCATTTATCTAATATGAAAAATAATATCTTCAATATATATATTTAATTATTTATATTTATTACTAGCATCAAGTCAGAACACCGTCGAGAATAATTGAAATGAGACTTTAAAGTATGAACCGGATTTTTATTCTAAAAAATGAGAGAGAGTTATCTATATAGAATGAGAAAACTATCTACAGTTAATTAGAGAATATCTACGATATTACAATAACGATAAATTTTAGTTTTCAAAGGGGAGTATCCAAAAAAAAGGTGGGGTTAAAATACAAATACGAAACAAAAGAGGCCCGCTAGGGAAAACGACAACGCATTTCAGTTTTATAACCACACCCTCTCTACACCACTTCACTTTCTCTGTTTTTTTCTCACAAAAACCAAAACTCTCTCTCTCTCTCTCTCAAACTCGGCCGGTCTCCGGCGGCATGTTTTGACGGCAAATAAAATTCCGGTCATATTCCGGGCGGCGTAATTCACGGCCTCTTCAACCGGCTCCGATGGAACTTCCGGTACGGACAACCGAACCTTTGTTTTCATTTATTTGTTTTACTATATCATCTCTGTAACTTTCCATTGGTTTCCCGTTTTATCCGCCGAGATCCGGTTAATTACCCGATTCGGATCCAAATTCGTGCATTGGGTTTTTTTTGGATCCGAATCCCGTCTGGGTTTCGTTTTGGGTTGGATCGTGGGTGGGGGGGTTTGGTTTTTGTGATTGTTATTGAATTGTTTGTTGTTTGCTTGATTGAATATGGTGTTTTGGATGGCGGGTGTGATTGGTTTTTTTGATTGTTTGTTTTTTGTGGGTTTTTTTTTTTGTGGTTTTTTTCAGGTGATTGTGTTTGGATTGGTGGAAAACGATGAGGGATTTTCCCGGGAAAAGTTGGTAATTGGATTGTGTTGAGGGAATTTTGTTTGAATTTTGATTTGATGTAGGGTGTTTTTAAATTGTAATATGAGTTTTATAGAGAATTGGGGTTTCTTTGTGTTTTGTTATATATTGAAAAAGTTGGGATCTTTTTGAGTGTAGATTGTGATAAAAGAGGGGTATAAATGTTTTTGATTTGGTTAATGAATTGATGGAAAAAATAAATAGATGGAGATGGATGGTGTGCAAGGATCGAAAATTGTTTTCGGGGTATTGGGAGCTTAGTTGAGGATTGTGGGTTGATACTGGTTTTTGTTTTTTTGACAGTTTTTGGAAGATTGGTTTTGATTTTGGGAAATTTGCTTCATTTTGTGTTGTTGGGGTATAGTAAAAGATTTGTTTAGAATGATAAAGAAAGTGCGTGTGGTTAGTGATATGGAGGATATAGAACATGGTGGGGAAGACGAAGAAGTCATTAGTCTTTCGGTAGCAAATTGGAGGGAAGGAGTGAATGATGGTTATTGTCGAAATGGTGGTGGACCAAGTGATTCGCTTTTTCCCGGACTTATTGACGATGTGGCGTTGAATTGTCTCGCATGGGCAAGTAGATCGGACTATGCTTCGCTGTCTTGTATAAATAAGAGGTTTCATAAGTTAATCAAAAGTGGATACTTGTACGGACTGAGGAAGCAGTTAGGTTTTGTGGAACAGTCGGTGTTCTTGCTTTGTGATCCGAGGGGTTGGGAGGGCTTTGATCCGGTGAGGAATAAATGGATAATGTTGCCGAGGATACCTTGTGATGAATGTTTCAATCATGCAGACAAGGAGTCTTTGGCTGTGGGTAGTGAATTGTTGGTTTTTGGGCGTGAGTTGTTTGATTTTGCAATATGGAAGTTTAGTTTGGTTCGATCTGGTTGGATCAAGTGTGAGGGAATGAACCACCCCCGCTGCTTGTTTGGGTCAGGTAGTCTTGGTTCTATCGCTATTGTCGCTGGGGGGAGTGATAAGAATGGGCATGTTTTGAAATCAGCTGAGTTGTATGACTCTACATCGGGTAAATGGGAAATGTTACCCAGCATGAATTCACCACGTAGATTGTGCTCTGGTTTTTTCATGGATGACAAATTCTACGTGATTGGTGGGATGTCAAGTCCCACTGTTTCATTGACGTGTGGGGAGGAGTATGATTTCAAGACAAAGAATTGGAGGAAGATAGAAGGGATGTATCCAAATGTCAATCGGGCTGCTCAGGCTCCTCCTCTCGTGGCAGTTGTTGATAATCAGCTATATGCAGTTGAATATCTGACTAACATGGTGAAGAAGTATGATAAGGTGAAAAACACCTGGGATGTGTTGGGAAGGCTTCCGGTTCGTGCTGATTCTTCAAATGGCTGGGGTCTGGCATTCAAGGCTTGTGGAGACGCTCTTCTGGTTGTGGGAGGGCAAAGAGGCCCAGAAGGAGAGGCGATCGTGTTGAACTCCTGGTGTCCAAAGTCAGGGGTCAATAACGGAGTCTTGGATTGGAAGGTTCGCGGTGTGAAAGAGCATGTTGGAGTGTTCGTCTACAACTGTGCTGTCATGGGTTGTTGATAGTTCTTTTAGATTGACTCACTCAATGGATGGTGCTGGTAGCTGCAAATTGACATGGCCATTTAGGGTGTGCGCTTCCCTGCACATTTATCTGATTGACTTAAAAAATTTAATTGTTGATGAGCTAGCGTTTCACAGTCTGTGAATTTGATTACATTTCTTAACATGTATGTATTTGGAAGTGTTCCTCACTTCATGTTTTTCTGCAATTTTATCTGCTTTCAAGAATACTCAGTTGGGTCATTCTGATAATGTATCTTATTTTTCAAATTCCATTTCTGATCCACAGCCAACTCTTTTACAGCAATAAATTCAAAAGGTTTAAATGTTGAATGATTCGGTTTTTATTGCCTTGATCAATTTTAATTACTGTATCTCCTCGAAATCTTACAACTGTTTGCATTGTCTTTGGCTGTCCAGTTCAGTGACTTTTTGTCTTGCATTTTCAAGTTTCAATAACTGGATGTTATCTGCAAGCATGGCAGTATAGTCTAGAGAGAGCTTTAAACATGTTTGTACTTAGTTTGATTGCTATAGCATTAATACAGGCATTGATGATCTGGAGCGGCTTGTTGAGTCGAGAGTAATTCATGACCGACTGCTTGATGATTCATGAATGTTGTAGCAGAAAACAATGCCACTGTTTGAAGTTTGGTTTACAATTTGTGTTGAGAAATGTATGGAGTGTGAGTTTTTGTCATTTGGTATTTATATACAAGTCCAAGCAATTAATGCAACACTTGCATCCACTGTTGGTGTCAGTAATGGTACACAGTGGAAGTTGTTGCAAAAGCGTTGCAGATCTCGATCTACCGAGTGGGCTAGGCTTCTATTTGCTTTACTACTTTGACCATTTTGTCCGTGGACGATGGATCCTCACCATGTGATGCAATTATATTCAGGTTCAGGGTACAATTATATAGGCCTAGCAATATTACTGACTACACTATAGTATTACCATTCACTGGCTTCAGCTAATGATTTTATGGATTTGGTAGATTTTATACCATAGTAATGTCATTGGAGAAACTGAAATATGTGAAGATGTAATCTGAGAACATATGTTTTAGAAAAATTAAAGTGATGTTAACCTATTAAAGAATATAAAACATTTGGTGTGCTTCCTTGAAATTTATTTTGATTTGAAAAAAAGAAAAAGAAAAATATATTATTCTTTTTTTAAATGAACATTACGTATTTTTAGAATAAAGATTAAAAACAACATCAGATGTGTTTTCTGTCTGTGTTTAGATTTATAAAATTAAGAAGTTCTGAAAATGATCCGTGTATTATTAAGTGCTGTTGATTGAGCACCAAAAAGCATTAAAAGTAAAAAGTTTTAGTAACCTTCCAACCTCTTTTTGATGCTTAAAAGGACTTTTTCATTTTTGTCCTTTTTTCTTATTTCTGTCCATTTTGAATTAAACACGCCCATTAACTACGATCTCAATTATCAAAACATTATTTATTAACAAACCTCCAACCATGGTAATAAACCTATATTTTTTTTCTTTCATTATCAAGACAATGATAACCATTATTCTTATATTTTTATTCTCATGACTATAATATTTTCAAACAAAATAAATAAAAAACCTATCAAACAAAAACCTCACACCCAAATATCAAAACACAATATTTCCGAATAAAACCCAACTCACCAACCATACATACATATATCACCAATTTATCCTTTAATCATCATTATAAACAACAAAACAACATTTTGTCAGTATATTATCTTTTAATATGAGTGGTTAAATACCATCCCTAATTTTAAGATATTTGAAATTTAAGTCTTACTTTTATCTTTTAAAACATAAAATGTGGGTCATTCTATTAATGATCTATCTAAATAGGTTCTGACATTTTGAGGAGATCATTTGAATTACCTTATCAATGATCAATTTTAGTAGGTCCTCCTACTTTTTAATACCTGTTGACGTGTGAAATTAGTCAACAAAGTTCTTCCAAACTCAACACTGCAAAAGCGATCAACACAGCACAAACTAACAAACAAGTGTAAAAGGGACAAAGGTAGAACACAAGGCAAGGAAGTGTTTAAGTGGTTCGGCTAACTTTGCCTACATCCACTGTTTATTCTCTCAGTATCTGGGCAGAGTAACAGCCAGTTTTTTTAAGTGTTTCACCTTTAGGTTACATTAAAGAGGTTTCCCTTATTTATAGAAGGAGAAGAGTTACAGTGACGTGTAATGAGTTAAAACAAAATGATTATTACAATTAATGCACATGACGTAATTTTAATGCAGCCGGATTACATTAAATGTAAGGGATAGATGAAAGATTTATATGACTAACCCACGTGGGTTAGGTGTAGTTTTCTGTAATCTGAACAGTAATTTCTAACAGGTTTGGCGTGCAAGGCAAGTTATGTTATGACTTGGCACGATCTTGGGCGAAGTGGAGTTCTGGACGGACTGGAGTGTATAAAAAGGAGTAGATAATGACTAACAGCTTCAGTCACGTAATAACAAAATATGGACAGATTGTGAGATTCTTCTAGCGAGGTGCGTTCTGCGGACTCCGCGTCGCGCCTAATAAGGGACGAACTCGACTCCGCTACCAGCTTCTGAGTGGATTCTATGCTGTAAGCTTTACGTTCGTATGAGTTCCACTCCGCGCTAACTTCTGAGCGCACTCCGCGCTACAGGGTCTATAGGGAACATGACTATTCATTTCTTCTGATGAGCTGGCTACAATCGGGTTTGGTCCAGTTGGGCTAAGGACTTGGGCTTTTATCAGCCCCATCAAGAATCTTAGAAAATACCCACAACATAAGCCCCCCAGTTCTTAGACTGTACTGCGAGCTGAGAACTTCGAGCTTATCTAGTAAAAGATGTCTAGACGAGAACAGTTACTCTTTGATTTTCAAATTTATCTTATCTGATACGTGGCAGTTACTCAGAGAAGATGAAAAGACACGTTTTGTGCAGGGTGTGCATTTAATACACGTCTCTCAACTGACGGCGTAATGATAATCGCTCTTGACATCGCGCAAGACTGTCAGATCTAAGGCAGTTACTAAGTTTCAAGATCTGACGG
Organism: Dimocarpus longan; assembly: GCA_022984855.1. Lineage (NCBI taxonomy): Eukaryota > Viridiplantae > Streptophyta > Magnoliopsida > Sapindales > Sapindaceae > Dimocarpus > Dimocarpus longan. Next base: position 1,219,872 of record CM041024.1, on the reverse strand, counting down.
TTGGGGTGCATTAGATAAACAATTAAAAGCAGAGACTTTTCGGATTCTCTTCTTTTGCACAATTCTTCAATATCAGTCACCAGAGAGAGAGATTTGTTATTTTCCTTTCGCAGTCGTGACAACCACCATCAACCTTCTCCGGCGGCCATCTCTCATTGTCTCAGAGCGCTAAAGCTTTGCATTTTTCAAGTAAGTTATCACGAATCTTCCTCTGATTTTTATACTTCTGTAGATGACATCGTAGACATATTTCTCTGGGTTGTGCTTTGTTTGAAGATTGTTCTTCACATTTTTGTTGCATTGTATGCTTACCTGAAAATAAAATAGGAAAAATAGTTAGTCTTTGATCTGTACAATTAGCATCTCGTAGGCTGCTAGTTGTTTCTCATATAGTTGAGAAGTTTCTTGTAGAAGCATAGATAGGCAGTTCGGAAGCCGCGAGATAATGGCCCGGACTTGACTTCGTGCATAATCTCCTGTGGTGTTTGCGGCCTGTTGACCATAGGAGAATTAGTTGCTTAGAGAATTTAGAGCCTTAAATGATTTTAGGCTCGGTTCGCGTATAGCGGACTTAACAGCTCCTTTTATATTTTGTAGATGGCTTCAGGTGGCAGACACCAACAATATATAATAAGAGAGGAGAAATCCTTGAGCTCAGAAGAGCAGATGGATCAGGGATAGGCTCCTCAGGAAACGATTCCGCAATTCGAGGAGGGTGCTCCAGGTTTCTCCCCGCCCTGGAATCCAACTCCATTGGATCAGCAATCAACTTTAGCTGAACGAGTTGTCGAAGAGAGATTAGCTCGTGAGATGTTCAAGCTCCATCCTTCAAAGATTGCCGCAATAGATCTTATGGGAATAGTGCTTGAGTTTCACCTTCCTAGAGGTTGTCGCCTCATGGTAGCTTCGCCAAAGGGTCATGTAGCTTACCCTTCTGAGAGTTTTGTAGCTGTTAGTATGCAGCATTTAGAAGCGGGGCTTAAATTTTCAGTTCCGTCTTATATTATCGATCTCCTCAACGATCTGGGCTTAACCCCCTTTCAACTTACTCCAAATACATATACCTAAATAACTTCCGTAGCTATTCTTTGTAAGAAAAATGATTTTCCCTTTCCTAGTCCTAAAATAATTAATCACCTATTTACCTTTAAAGGAACTAGCATGGGTCAGCCACGGGACGAGTTCTATTATTCTTCACCTCGTCAGTCCCGTCATAAAAATATATTGCCTCAAGGGCAGGCAAAGGAAAAATCCAATGTGGATGATTATAAAACACATTGGTTTTATATTTCCTGCCATTCTCTAGTTAATCTTCAATATTTCACCTTCCGAGCTGAACCAGGTATGAATCTTCGCACTGCACTGCTAAAAAGGTTGACTTACATAAGTGATCATACAAGATATGTTATGTGCAGATTTAAAAGCCAAGAAAGTTGATCTGACTCAGGAAGAAGAGTCTCAGTTAGATGTCCTCTTAGCACGAAAATCAGTGGAAGACGACGTCAAACTGACAAACGAGCTGCTTGGATCTTACGAGCTCGCACCAGCATCCGAAAGTAAGCTTGTCAAAAGTAAGCACATGGGTGTCAAGGCGCTTATAGAAGTTGAATCGGTTTTCGCTGCGAAGGACGTTAGTGAAAGTTTCAGCACTCCGGAAGGATTAACTATTCCCACCGAAGTGGAAGTTCAGATTATCTCTGAAGATACTGCGGAGATGACAGAGCCAAGGGGTAATCTTACTTTACTACCACTCCCAAAAAGAAAGTCCAAACCTGGGAGTTCTACAGCTACTACATCTGCAGTCCCTAGCTCGTCTACAATAGCTGCAAAGGAGATTCCATATCTTAGTACTGCGGAGTCCCCTGCTCCAGTTGTTCCAGAAGATCCTTCCGTAGCTGCCCCTCCTACTATCGTCAAAATGTTGATGTGTGAAATTAGTCAACAAAGTTCTTCCAAGCTCAACACTATAAAAGCGATCAACACAGCACAAACTAACGAACAAGTGTAAAAGGGGCAAAGGTAGAACACAAGATAAGGAAGTGTTTAAGTGGTTCGGCTAACTTTGCCTACATCAACTGTTTGTTCTCTCAGTATCTGGACAGAGTAACAACCAGTTTTTCTAAGTGTTTCACTCTTAGGTTACATTAAAGAGGCTTCCCCTATTTATAGAATGAGAAGAGGTACAGCGACGTGTAATGAGTTAAAACAAAATGATTATTACAATTAATGCAGCCGGATTACATTAAATGCAAGGAACAAGTGGAAGATTTATATGACTAACCTATATGGGTTAGGTGTGGTTTTTTGTAATTTGAACAGTAATCTCTGACAGGTTTGGTGTATAAGGCAAGTTATGTTATGACCTGACATGATTTTGGACGAAGTGGAGTTCTGGGTGGACTGGAGTGTATAAAAAGGAGTTGATAATGACTAACAGCCTTAGTTACGTAATAACAAAATGTGGACAGACTGTGAGATTCTTCTAGTGAGGTGCGTTCTGCAGACTCCGCGTCGCGCCCAATAAGGGGCGAACTCGACTCCGCTACCAGCTTTTGAGCGGATTCTATGTTGTAAGCTTTACGTTCGTGTGAGTTCCACTCCGTGCTAGCTTCTGAGCGCACTCCACACTACAGGGTCTATAAGGAACATGATTGTTCATTTCTTCTTATAGGTTGGTTGCAATCGGGCCTGGCCCAGTTGGGCCAAGGATTTGAGCTTTTATCAGCCCCATCAAGAATCTCAAAAAATACCCACAACATTACCGTAAAGTATGAGCATTAAAAAAAAAAAAAACACCCACTTAGATAACAGTATTTAATTTTTCTTAAAAATAACAACACCAGTAAACTGACTTGAAAAAACACTTCCATTGCCCCGGCACTCGGTTTATTAGTTTGTTAATAATAATAAAAAAAAAAAGGGATAATCCCAAAAAACCGTATGTAGTTTACAAAAATATCTATTTTACCACCCATGTTTTTATTTTTATCCAAAATACCAACTGACCTTAATTAAAACACTCAAAATACCCCCTGGAGGGGTATAAAAAGACCAAAATACCCTTGACAGTAACAGATCCTGTTACGTTGACCTGGCTGACCATCTGACTTAAAGGGCAAAAAGGGAAATGCACTTAGTATTCATTTGGCTGGAAGGGTATTAAGGTAATTGGGCATGGAAAATATAAAAAGGGAAAAAAATGAAAAGATTTCCATTAACGATAATCATGCCAGGCCAGGCCAGGTCATGAAGAATGCATGCCAGGCCAAGACCCCGTCGCCGGTGAGTGAAACTGCGCTTGCTAAATCTGCTGGACAAGGAGTGAAAAGTACTTCTAGCAGAGAAGATGGGCATGAGCAAAGTGGGTCCCTTGCCCCAAATCAGAATCAAAATGTACCTATGTGGTCAAATGGGGTTCTGCTAGTGTCTCCACGAAAGGTTAGATCTGGGATTCGTGATCGGAAGCTCAAGGATAGGACGACTAGTATGTTGGGGCTAAATGGGAAGGTTGATTGTGTTTCTCACCACTCAGTCAGCACAGAAGATAGCAGTGGTAAGCTTCATATGGAAAATGGGGAGTTGACACCTTGTGATTATCAAAGGCCACTACAGCATCTTCACACAGTTGCAGAGTAACCAGTGAATGAAAAGGAGGGACCACTTGGACCAGCTGAAAAACTAAGGATACCTGGTAAAGATCAGACTGGGGTTGCTGCTATTGATGATGATGAAGAAGTGGAGCAGGCCAACCACTTGAATCTCTCTGCGAGTCCTCTACTTACACCCCTTGGGATTCCATTTTGCTCAGCTAGTGTTGGTGGGGCCGCAAGCCAATTCCTGTGTCAAGTGGTGGTGATTCCGTTAGCTGTTATGATAGTGTTAGATTGTCTGACACTGAAACACTTAGGAAACGGATGGGGCAGATTGCCACAGCACAGGGCCTTGGAGGTGTTTCGTTAGAATGTGCTAATGCTCTGAATAATATGTTGGATGTTTATTTAAAGAAGTTGATCAAGTCATGTGTGGAGTTGGTTAGAGCAAGGTCTGCACATGAGCCAAGAAGGCACCCCATAAACAAGCAACAGATTCAGGGCAAAGTCATTAATGGCATGTGGCCTAGTAATCACTTAACTTTGTGGGGTGTGTTGGTGGCTGGAATGCAGGGTATGAGTTGGCGCGGGCAGAGGTGAACATAACCTCCTTCACTCTTCCACCGCCATATGGAACGCAACACCCACATGCATACAATGTAACAGAGCAATGATAGATCATGGTCTCATATCTCATCTCCGGCTCAAGATTAGTCGAAAGAAGAGTGAGTTTTTGGATAGTTATATATACTAACCTTTTTTATCATCATTAATGATGGGTACCGATGTTGGTGCTGGTTTTGGGGACGTAGGTATGGTGACAGAAGCATCAGGGCCGCCATATAAGGTAACGTGGGTGCTTTGCAACAGTCTGGCTGAGTGAGCACCAGGGATTCTTCGGGCCATCACGATCCACAATAAACTCCAACTGAACAAAATAAACAGCAGCTTCTGATCCGCCATTGGACTTCAAATAGAGAGAGAGACGTTGAGAGGAATGGAGGAGGGAGTGAGAAAGTGCGTAGTTCTGCATGTGGAATATGTCAGTAACGGGTTATTCACACAGCGTAACTTTTTTCCAACTCATACCCTGCATTCCAGCCACTAACACACCCACGTAGATCGACACAAAGTTAAGTTTGACCCGGACCACAAAGTTAAGTGATTACTAGGCCACATGCCATTAATGACTTTGTGTGATGGAAAGGATGGTGTTGGTAGCTGGAATGCAGGGTAAACACTGACCCGGATATTTTTGTTTTATTTTATTAAGGAAAAATGGTACAATGTCACTACTAGGGGCAATTTTGTCTTTTTCCAATTTACACATGTCTGGTTAGTGTCATCTACACTCAACATATCACGACCAGGGGCAATTACGTCTTTTTATACTCTGCAATTGTCAGATTCAAATATTCTGTTAACTTGGTGACTGTAGGGGGGATTATGGACAATAATGAAACTAATGTATTAAAATAGATATTTTTTCAAACTACACACGGTTTTTTGGGATTATCCCAAAAAAAAAATAATGAGCTGGTTCCTGCTGGTGGTGGTGGTGGTGCGTTAGGTGTATGGTGTCTTAGTTGTGTTGTACCTAAAAATCCATTCCAATCCATCCCCTCTCTCTTTCTCTCTCTCAAATCTTTTCTTCTTCACATCACCTTTTCAATCTCTCAATTGATTTCTTTTTTTTCCTTTATTACAGCCCACAAACACAACACTTGCTGTCTTTTTTCTTTTGAACCTACAAAGACCCTTTTTTCCCTGGATTTCAATCGTTTTCGAGTTTCTGTGACGATTTTTTCATCCGGGTAGTCGTCAATTTCGGTTCCTTTTTTTATCTGGGTTCGATGGGAATTACAGGGAGCAGCAACAGGAGGCACCACCACCATGAGAGCCACCCACATCAACCGCCGCCACCGGCACGGTCGCTGCAGCAGCACCAGAGCCAATACATCTTCGCGGCGGTGACGCCGTACCCGCCTCACTACCAGAACCACAACCAGACTTATCAGCAGTACCCGGGTGGGTACTACCCGCCCATGCCGCTTCCGGGTCCGTATGGTTTTCATCATTATCCAGGTGGGCGGGGCCCCTCGCCTCCACCGGTGGTTGTGCCATACGTGGAGCACCAGAAGGCGGTGACGATCAGGAATGATGTGAATGTGAAGAAGGAGACTTTGAGGGTCGAGCCCGATGAGGAGAATCCTGGAAAGTTTGTCGTTGCTTTCACTTTTGATGCGACTGCGCCTGGAAGGTATATTTTTTCTTGGATTTTGTGTTGAGTTATCAATTGGGGTGGTTTCGTTGCTGGTGATTTTTTGATGTTTGATGTGGGCTTTTGTTTTTGTGTTTGTTTATATTTGGTTGGTTAAGTTGTGTTGATGTGTGGATGGTAGTTTGTAGATTGTGGAAGAAAATTTGACTACATTGTAGGTATAAGCAGTGTTTTATTTGGCTTGTGTTTAGTGATTGACATAGAAGCTGAGTTCATGGATGGATATATTTTGCCCAGAGTATTTGTGAGGATTTGGAGTTGTTGATGAGTTCGGAGGCTTTTTTTTATTTGAGCTTGTCGTTGGTTATTTGAGTCTTTAGTTTGAAAATAAATGTTAATTATGTGATTTTAGGATCATATTTGCTTTATATAAGAGTTGTGAAATCTTCTTGGAAATGAATAAATTTCTTTTGGGTTTATGAGTGCTGACTCGGTTGTTTGAAGGTAGTGCAATTGATGATCTTGCATTGATCATGAATATGATTTGGCTTAGTGGATAGGGAAGATTAATTCTTCGGCTGGAAAAGATACGAAAGCACTTTAGAATGTTGTTAGCACATGTGATATTGTCATAAACGTACATACATATACCCCTGTTTTGCATTTCTATATATGTTTAATGTTGTAAGCATATGAATAAGCTCTTATGTTATTCAAAAAAAGATAATAATATCTTCTCTTGATTGAAATATTAAGAAACTAGCTTGACAGGATCGAGTCTGATAAATTGTAATGCGGTTGTGATTGTGATTGAATTTTGAGGAGATTCAACAAGATGACTTAATGTCCAAAAGAAAAAATTCACGAAGCAAGAGAGCAGAAGTGAGATGAGGCATATAAAATTCTATAACACATGATGTACTTTGCTGAATAATGTAGTGGAGTACAGTAGGAGGCACAGTATCACAATAGTGGCTTGTGAGCTATGGTTTTTGTTGCTTCTCTTTTTTTTTTTTTTTTTTTCCTGTGAGAGACAGTAGGGATTTGCTTTGAAATGGTGAAGAATAATGGGTGCAGCTATGCAGGAGATATCAATATATAATTTTGCAGCACATGAAGAGCCTATTTTTGTAGGCTTAGGTGAATACAAAAAAAACAGATATATGAATGAATACATATAATATGATAATAGATCAAATGTATTGGATAATATATGATATGACAAATATTACGCTTATTAACAGTTGTAATCCTCAGTTCATTTAAAAATTTGCTTACAAGTTACAAGCAGTATTACATTGATGATTTAAACAAAGCAGCTTCTGACATGAGACTATAGTAAACATTTAAGCTAACAAGATTCTAAGAAACACAATAGTGAGAGCATATGTTACTCTTCATCAGTTTTGTGTGAATAGGAGCAACCTTTTCAGAGTGTATGGAAGTAGTAGATTTAACATTGTCTTTGAAATTATCTGGTTGGTTAATAGGGTTATCTTGTTGGTAACTGTGTTTCCTAGACCTGGTTAAATTTATGCTTATTTTATTTAGAGCATTCAACAAGTAGTAGATAAAAGGTACGAATTTGCATTTTTGACAATTTGCATCTCTTCTAATAATTTTTATTCTTATTTTCTTGCAACAGCATTACTGTGATGTTTTTCGTTAAGGAAGGTGTAGATTGTGACTTAATTGCAATGAAGGAAGATCTTTTTAAACCAGTCACTATATCCTTCCAACCAGGTATTGGTCAGAAGTTTAGACAACCATCTGGCGAAGGGATTGACTTTTCAATGTTTGACAAGGCAGTATTAGGGAAGGAGAGTGATACAGAAGGTTTTCCACTCATTGTGAAGGCTGAGGCGCACCCATTAGATGATAGCGGATCAGAATCATCAGATGCAAACTCAACGGGCAATTCTCAGATTACTGTGGCAGTGTTCGAAAAGAAAGAGAAAGGTGAGTACCAAGTGAGGGTGGTGAAGCAGATCTTGTGGGTGGATAGAGTGAGATATGAACTTCAGGAAATTTATGGAATTGGGAATACAGTCGGTAGTAGTGAGGTTGATGAGAACGACTCTGGAAAAGAATGTGTCATATGCTTGTCAGAACCACGGAACACAACCGTCATCCCATGCCGACACATGGTACGTATGTAGATTTTTTTTAAAAAAAAATTCCTTTATAATTTTTTGTCATTAGTTTTGACAAAAGAAGAAGGCTAGAAAGATCTGTCTTACTGATTCATTATATTATTTTGCCTTCAAAGGGATGACCTAGTTGGTTAGACCTTTTGCTTATCTCTTGCAGTGGAGCAAGAGGTCTAGTAATAAATTCCCCTCACACCTACCTTAGAGGGGATACAAGTTTTATTTGTGATTGTCTGTAATTGGAATAATAAGTTTGAAAAATGTCGTTGGTTGCATAAAAGATGTGAAAGAGAGAGTATTAGAGGAAGGACTAACCACATTGGTAATTGCAGCCAGCATTTTGATATAGTGCAAATCTTTCATTCCCCAATCAACATATGTTTATTCAGCACAAAATAATGGTTTTTTCAAGTTGGGTTGAAGAGATTGTGACTCCATGGATGATTTGGAGTATGCCCACTAGGTCTATTGATGCTTCGATTTCTCATGTATTTAGTTGCATTTCATAATTGATCAGCTGATGGTACATGGTATACTTAAGCTGCTTCAAAGTGATTAAATACATAAGGATTTGACATTAGGTATATAAATTTGTTGTGTGTTGAACTCATTTGTTCTTCATCCCTTTGAATGTTTGGATTCTGATTATAATGAATGGAGAAAGTTTTCCATATTTTCTTTTTGAGTTGAATGTTCATCAACGCTGAACTTGGACATGATTGTAAATGATTGAGCACCATGTTGGAAATTGGGTGTTCGACTCTCCTGAATACACACTCATGTCAGCCTATTGTTGGGATTGTGTTTTGTTAGCTACCACTCTTCAATCTCTCAGAAGAGAAACAGCCAATTGACCATGCATGAATTATTCTCCACGTAGTGCTTTTCCTGCTCCATACGGTTTAATATGTTGTATCGTTTAAGTATGTTTTTCTGTTTCACTAAAATTTGCTGTGAAGAAATAGTCATTATGACAGGATACTTACATCATAGATGAAGGATTAAATTGATAGAAGAGACACGGATACTTATATCACGGATAAAGTATTAAATTGATAGACATAGAAATGCTGAAGATTTACTTGCTTGTCGCTAATCTATATTCTGTTTGCTGGCATGCAGTGCATGTGCAGTGGGTGTGCAAAGGTTTTGCAGTTTCAGACAAACCGGTGTCCCATTTGCAGACAACCAGTTGATCGGCTCCTGGAAATTAAAGTGAACAACGAACCCAATAGTTGATGATAAATCTGCTGCCAAAAGAACATTGCTTCTACTTCCGAGTTGTTGCAACAACACTGTCCCCCAGTACTAATTTTGCAGATAGGAGGTACGATGTGTCGTGAAATACAGTGTTAATGGCTCTAAATTATAATGAATATATTACTTGTGATCTTGGTGTAGTGTTGGCAACTTGACTTGGTCTTCATGTATAGAATAAGGTTTCATGCTTGTTTTGAGAATTGCACCAGCTATGTAGAATTCTCTTTGTCTTTTTTTCCCCTTTTTTCTTTTACATGGTAATCGATATGATTATCAAAGATTTATTCTCATCTTTTGCTCACTTGTCCTTTGTAACTGTGTGCACTTCCTCTTCAAGAGGCTCTAAAATGTTATTAACACTCAAAATGGTTTGTCTTACAAAGACACTGGTCTTAGATTCTCAATTTTCTGCTGCCTATCTGATTTCCTGAATCTTTTGAAGTATAAATCCGTATATTGAGATTTGGAGGAGAGAGATATGATTAAGTCTCAATGTATAGGCGCGATGCGTTGTTCCATTATTGAATCACTTCAATTTTTATCGATTTTTAGCATCTTTAATGTACAGATAGCGTGTGAATTACTGTTGTAGTAACAGCATAGACAACTTTCTTGAGCAAAGCGGTTGTTTCCCAGCAAAATGTAAATCAGTTTATGTTTTTTTACGTAGACAGCTTTGTTTTGCTAGCACAATGTAAATCATCTTTTTAGCTCTAGTATATGTTTCTTTTATTTGTTTTTAAAAATGCTGTCACAGAGATCAAAACAAAAAATTTTTGAAATATATTTTTATTTAAAAGGTAGAAGGTAAAACTTTTAAGAATATAAAAAATCACTGAACTATTTTACAAATGTATGCCATAACAGAGATCACGAGTTCAACGTATACAATGGTTTTAAAAGAGGGAAATTAAACACAAAATATGATGTCGATGTTGGGTCCTAAATGCTCCCAAAATGTTAGATTCAAAGTTATATCGTAAATGCAAGTAAGAAATAATTTAGATCTGTGGTCGGAGACCTAGAATTAATAATAACTATATCAAAAAAACAAAAAATTTCACTGTTAAATGAAATAACTATATAAACAATAATATTTAAGAGAGAGCAACACTACATGAACAACAATTATATAGGTAAATATTCGAATTGTTCATCATAGATCACTTAAGTTTTATTTTATTGTTTACAAAAAGATAACTTTTATTTATGGTGTGGTGTGTCTCCGTTGATTCCACTTGCGTGAGCAGTGTTCGAGGGACAGCTCCTCTTTTGAGTTCATGCGGGTTGGTTTTGGACCCCGTGCCTCAGGCCACCTTCAATTGTTAGACACCAAATTTTAGTGATTACATTGAATTTTCCTATTCTTTAATATATTTTATATCAAATTGAGGTAAATAGTATCTTGAAAGAATATTGTATATATAATTCATTATATTATATTTTTAAAAACTTAAGAATATATTAAAATATATTCAATATTATACACATTTTTAAGGTCTCAATAAAATATTTTAAATAATATTTTTTTTAATAATAATTTAATATATTTTTTTAATTAAATTAATTTATAAATCATCACCAAATTTAATGTTATGGGCAGTATAACACTCTATTGACACCAAAAAAGTGTCTCCTTGTTGCAACTTTAGTGCATACATTTGGAGAGTAAAACTGCAACCAAAATGATGTTTTATACCATTTTGGTGCATTCTTTGGAGAATGCCTTAGGATATATATAATGAGATTTTGGATGTAATATCCGTATTTTAATATATATTTAATAAAAAAAATTAAAATGTGGTATATAAATATATTTCCAATTAAAACAAAATATTTCTAAAAAAAAAAAAAAAAGTGGAGCAGTGAAGCAGACACAAAGTACAAAACATAACACAAAAAAGGTCGTTGCAGTTTCTCTAATTACTGGTCACTATGTCGTTGTCCCCAACTGAAACCCTAAACCAACACCAACCTCAGCCTCTTCAAGACGCCGTGGATGAAATCCAACCGTCCATTCCTCAACCCACGGACGCCCAGATTGACACCACAAGCTGCCCGCCCGAGAAGCGGAAACGAGATGACCCGGAACCGGACTCTTCGGTTCACCAACTCTGGAAAACCAGCCTCTGCTCGTATTTCAGGAAGGCAGGCAGCTGCCGCCATGGCACTGGCTGCAGGTACGCGCATGGCGAGGAGGAGCTCCGAATCCGACCCGACAACTCCTGGGACCCGACTTCCGAGCGGGCCAAGAAGGCTAAGAAGTTGGAGAATGGAGATAAATGTGAGGTGAAGGAAGAAGAGAAAGTGATGATGACTGACATGCTTGATGGTGATGATAGTGAAGACGGTGGACTCAAAAAGTGCTTGGTCCATTTACCAAGGAAGTGGACCTCTGATCAATTAAACAACTTTCTCTCTGATCATGTGAGTGTCACTTGTTAAATGAAATATTTGAGTTTGTGAATTGTCTGTTATGTTTGTTTGGATTGTATATAATCTATGTATCTTGATTTTGTTTTTATAATGGTATGTGGTTAAGTGAAATTTTTTTTGGTTTTGGAGACAAAAAGGGTCGCTACCATGTTATGTTGTCTATTTCAGGGGATTTTGTGTAAATCTGCCAAGAAGAAGAGAGGTATGACAGTAGGTTTTGTGAGTTTTGAAAGTGGGCAACAGTTGAAAACTGCGGTGGAGGTATTGTTTGTTTTGTGATTATAGTTGGTGTTTTGAAATATTTTTTTATGATGGGTATGTGAGGATTTTAATGTGGTGGCAGGAGTTGGAAGGAAAATCAGTTGGCAACAACAACTTGAAGGTTGCTGATGTCATTCCTCGATCTATTGATAAGAAAATTAAATCGGCAATGGCTGGAGAGATTGCTGGAGTTTCTGCTTCTTTAAATGGGATGGAGGATGGTAGTACAAATGATGATAGTTTAGCACCGGATGGTTCAGCATTGAAGGCTAGAAGTGCACGTGATGTAGTGACACCACTTGCTCATTTGTCTTACAGTGATCAGTTGGAACACAAAAAGAACTCGATCGCGCAAATGTTAAAAAAACTTGTTAGAAATTCTTATCACTGCTTTGTTTGTTCGTTATTATGTTTTGCAATTCAATTTCTCTGCAATTTGAACATTTTTGTAAATGTATTGGACAGACCAGAAGTGCGCGTAAGGCTTGTCCTAATGGTGTTTCTTTGCCTGAATGGATTATGAAATCTCGGGAAATAGGTAGTGTTTTTTTCTTCTTGATGACTGCTTGAAAATCATTTGTGTTAAGATTTGTCACTTGTTAGGACTCCTAATTGTATCTTAAATACTGCAGGTGGTCTTCCATGCAAACTGGAGGGTATACTTGAATCACCACTTGTAAATGGATACCGTAACAAGTGTGAATTTTCAGTTGGATATTCTCTCCAAGGCAAGCCGACTGTAGGATTTATGCTTGGAAACTTTAGGTAGTCCACACTGTTTTCCTTATTGTTTCTTTTGTTGTTGTTGGATCACTTCTTTTGTAATTGAGTGACTTTTCAGGGAGGGTGTCACAGCAATTGAGGAACCTGTGGACTGCCCAAATGTTTCTAGAATTTCTTGCAAATATGCTTTGATCTTTCAGGAATTTCTGCGGCAGTCAGAGTTACCAATTTGGAACAGATTTAAGAATATTGGATTCTGGCGGCAGTTAACAGTATGTGTTGCCAAAAATCACCATTGAATGAGAAAAAAATAAATAAATTTACATTTTTACAGCTCTCTTAACAATTCTGTACTTAAAATTTTTGATAAGTATGTCTAATCTGCTGTTAAAATGAATTTGAAATCTTTAGCTTGCAATTAACATTCTGTTTCTCGATGTCTTCCAAGGTTCGAGAGGGGAGAGCTTCAGAAAAGTCAACAGATGCTGAAAATTTGGAGGGCAACATTTCAGAGGTCATGCTTATGATTCAGGTTTGTTATGAACTATTAGACAGTTTTAAATTTTAATGATCTTAGTTTCCATGAGCTGGACATTGTCTGGAAGCTCCTGGAGTACCATGACAAAGAATGATAGGAGAAACCTATATTGGTACAAGGTGGTGTAAGGGTTAATGATAAGAGAGATTATACTTCCCTTGCATTGAATTTTTCTGATGCCTTTCCTTGTAACTTTTGAGTTCCTATTCGTTATTTTCTTATTTTGGTTACATAGGTGAGCTCCGTGGGCTTTGATGATGCATTAGTAAACAGTGAATTTGAGAGGCTGGCTAAAGCATTTGCAGAAGGAGCTGCTGCAAGTTCTCCACCTTTACCCCTAACAGCTTTGGTTGTTCAGGTAGCGGCTGCTTACCTTGATATCATGTTGTAGTTGGAAAAGTTTATTATGTAGGTAATTACAGTGAGTTATTTCCCCTCCCCCTACTCTTTGTTGCAGTATGTAGTCAAATTTATTTGGCAAAAAATTAGAGCTAAAACAGAACGTCAGTCTTAAAAGTGTGTTTATTGTTTCTAGTCGGATACATTTCTTTATGATACATGATATTTTAATATTAATTTAGTAGTCAAATCTCTGTAGTTTGTTTTGCTAGTTGTAGGCTATGTGTATGATGCAAAGGAATTCTACTTAGTAACATATCAGATTTTTTGATTGCTTGGGGCATTAATATCAATGTGCCTCTTCAATAGTCCTAGAACAATTTATTTGAAGTATTGTATCATGTTATATGCTGTCATAGATCGTACACATGTTCAGCTTTAGATGTTGCTCCCTATAGTTTGTAATAGATAACATGCTTTGTTTAAGTTTAGCATTCTTTTTTTCGGTGGCTGGTTTTCATGTAGGACCATCAAGGGATATCGAATGTAGCACCAGCGGATGCTCCATTGCGCCAGTTAACCATTCCAAAATCAGAAAGTGACCCTGAACTTGAGGGCACCAATGACATTGTAGAAGCTAGAATACATGATTGTATAAGCAATCTTCGGTTCTGCATATCCCCAACAGCATTTTTCCAGGTTGGACCTCAGCTTGCTGCTTTGTGTCATGCTCAATTGAAATTTTTTGCTAGTAAAACTTGATTTAGAGTGAAAACAGATCTTGACATAGTATAAAAATGTATTGCAGGTTAATACCCTTGCTGCAGAAAAACTATATTCGCTTGCTGGGGATTGGGCTGATTTGGGTCCTGATACCTTGTTATTTGATGTATGCTGTGGGACTGGAGCAATTGGACTCACATTAGCTCATCGTGTTGGTATGGTAATACTCAGCTGCCAAGTTCCTCTAATTTCATTTGTTATTGATAATGTTAGTAATTGGTTTTTTAAGTGTTGAATGCACATGTAACATGGATACGACTCTTGTTTTGGTTAAAGAATAATATAAAAGGAAGACAATTATGTTACGGAGGTTCTTGAAACAGTTGTAAGAAGTGGCAGTCCAGTGGTGTCCATTGGATTTTGATATGAAATCAAGTAATTCTTTCTCTTTTTCATTTTATTAAATGATTGGAATTTGTTTTGACTTATATTTTTTCTCAGGTTATTGGCATTGAAATGAATGCTTCTGCAGTTTCTGATGCTTATCGGAATGCCGAAATTAATGGTATAAAGAACTGTAAATTTGTCCGTGCCAAGGTGTGTTCATATTTTTATGGCCGTTCTTGTTGATTCAATTTATAAATTCTTTTAGCGTAGTAAAGCGTGAGTAGAGGTGGAGGACTGAAATATGATGGTCCCTATGACACACTCACAAGGAAGAACGATATTAAACTATGGAGTTCACTAGTGAAGAATTTTGATATATCCATTCCATTACTTACCTGTTTTTTACGCACAGGCTGAGGATGTGATGGGATCTTTGTTAAAAGAGTACGTAAGTGTACCTCAGAAACAGGACGAGCATGCATGTGAGACAAGTGACAAAGAAATCTCTACTTCTGAAGAGAAGGATTCCTCCATGAACAATGTTCGAGAAACTGAAGAGAGCTCCAATCGTGACCCTGAAAATGGCATGGTTCCTTCTGAGTGTTCAGAAAGTGGTGAAAAAGAACCCCATAGTCAACTGCAGAATACTTGCAATTCAGAAGATGGAAATTCTTCAGTGCAACAGTTTAAAAATGTCGTTGCTATTGTTGATCCTCCACGTGGTGGACTTCATCCAACTGTAAGTAACGCACTACATGTAGTTCACATGCACACTCCCATTTTAACTTTCTCTGCTACTCTTTTTCCAATCAAAGGGGCCTTAATGTAACAATTAACATTTACCAGATAATAATCAAGAACATTGTGGAAAAAAATGAAAATATTTTTCATTGCGTTTCCAATTTTTGTCATGCTTGTAATTTATTTTATGAGGCTAGGTGCCAGGAACAACGCTAATTCAGGCAACATATTTAGATTTTACCATGTAAGAAAAATCAGAAAGAACTTATCAATACTATTGTGTATGGTACCTAAGAACGTTTATATCTTGACTTAAAATTACCATATATGTGCCTGCTCTTTATTTTGCACTCACTTTTACAAATCCAAGATACTTTTTTGAATCTTGATGGTCTAGTGTTTTTCTTAATATCCCTTTTTGGATGAATGCAGGTGATTAAAGTTTTGAGGACTCATTCACGTCTGCGGAGGCTTGTGTTAGTTACCATACAACTGTTCATATTCCTTGTTCTCGATACATTATTTACTGCAATCTTAACGTTATATGATTTGGTGTTTTGTAGTTACATATCCTGCAATCCTGAAACCTTAGTGGCAAACGCGATAGAGCTTTGCACACCATCTCCAGAAAAGGTTGAGAAAAATAAAGACAACAGGGGATGGAGGAACATGAGCAGTGCTGGGTTAGCGCGGCATAGAGCCAAGTCTATGCCCGTGTCTGAACCATTTCGGCCTGTAAAAGCCATGGCCGTTGATCTTTTCCCACATACTTCACACTGTGAAATGGTGATGCTCTTGGAGAGGTAGATAGATCATGATAGGGAATTCTTCAAATTTTCCATGCAGTGAACTCCACGTGGAATTGGTAAAATGTTCTGTTATGTTTACCAAGGAAAATTTTTTGTTAAATTATAGCTCAACTTATTTTTTCTAGTCCTGATTATTATATTTGGATATAAATATCGTAATGTAATTGTTGACTTGTTGAAAAAAAAAAAAAATTCCCATCATTGTCTTTTGGTCTATCAATCTGTTGTGGATTGTTGATTTGTATTCAACTATATATACTGCTAAAATTTATTTTGATGTTGATGATACAAGATATTTCGTGTGAATCAATCCTGGTATTAAAATTCGCCAGAAATCTCCATTAAATTGTTAACACATCAGCTGTTAGATCAGTTGGCAACAGCGAAAAGGACCAGTTGATGTTTTCTCAAAAGCCAAGACGCTTCAGTGGAACTTGACTAGGAATAATGGATCTCCACACCATCAGATTTGGAGGGTTTGGGAACACATGTCATTTAATCATACGTGGAGAATTTCAATGTTTGTTCTTTTCAATCTTTTCCGTGATATTAAATCATCAGGGATTTTTTGGACAAATTAATATATGTATATGTATTGAATGATTGTCTTTACGTAAAGGGAGATTATTGAACCTATTTAATTGATAATCTAGTCTAGAGTTGTCAAACAGGTGGGTCAGGCCTGTCTCGGGCTAAATCGAATTCATTAGCTCGGGCTTGACAATAATTGGCATGGTTGTTGAAGTTTGAAGTCCAAGCCTCTTGTTCAAGCTACCAACACTGCTGGTGGAGGGTGAGTTGGCATCACTGAAGAGGCCCACCTCCCTTGTTATATGGTTTATAGTGTATGGAATTGGACATGAAACAAACTTTGGTGGGGCTTTATCCTTGGAACTTAGATAGGTCTCCCCACTCTCATTTGTAAGTATTGGATGGTTAACAAGTGGCATCTCAACTGTCCGTGGATCATTTGTACATATTGACAAACTTGTTATATGGATCAAAATATGTATGTATATAATAAAATATAGGACTATAAATACAATCGATGACTTTCAAGTAAAGTCAGTTTTTTTTTTTAAAAATATTTAGGTTACGTGAGGTCCAAAAATTTAAACTTATATGTATGTAAAATCGAGACAATAGTATTAAACTCGAAATGATTCACTTCTCCAAAGATCACATCCTTGTGTCTGCTTCAGAATAGGTAGCAATTTGATTTCTGATTTCTTCTCTTTTTCCTTTGCATAACATTTAAAGTTACATTGCATCACAATGCAGGCTCGCAAGAGTAATAATTGACAGATGTGCCTCTGAAGTGAGCCTCAAGTTAAAATGAGTACTTTTGTTGAAGAAATTTGATAGCAGTTATATGCTGCTCAACTTTTGCCCCACAAAAGCCAATAAATAAGGAACCCGTATTAATTTTTTAAAAAAAAATTTAATTAAAAAATCATCTGAATAAAATAACCAAAAAATCTAATTTACCCATTTGAGAATACCTGCCTAAAGTTCTCTTTCAAACTTGAAGTGTTAAGTTGTTAAAAAATTCAAACCCACAACATATACATTTTCTGATTCTGCTCCATGCTTTTGTTTTTCGTTTGTTTTTTCTTTCTCTTTTTGAACCACTTCGAATGGGATAAGTCCAATTCTAAGCCTATCCAGCTGAGCTGCAATTGATGTGGACTCACCCATGAACATTTAAAAGACATAGAACAACCTTCATTATCTTATATTCTGGATATTTAAAGAATGGAATAATATGTAATGTTTGATGGACCTGGTTTACCGTCAAGTCTCAATAGCATCATCAGTTTATAATATATTTTCAAGTGTAGTTTTTTAAACTACTAGTAGTACATCAATTGTCGAGACTCAAAACCAACACTTTATCATTTAATCAATTGTATACTCTTAGGTAAATGTTTGAACTAATTCATCACGTTAAGATTATAAATTTTGATACGATCAATTAAATAAATCATATTTAGATCGACGTAAACTTGATTTGGGTTAATCATATTCAGATTCACGTAAACTTGATTTTAGTTAACTCAAAATTTGAAAAAAAACACATAATACAATGTGTAACACATAGTGTTGGGACCATATGATTGATGGTTTGTAATCTTTTTGGCTGGTTTTAGGCTTTTGGCAGCCAAGGAAGCAGGAATTCATGGCCAGTTTGGGACGTTTCTGCAAAAGGTTAATTCTTTTAAAAATCCCACTGAGATTTTGTTTACTTTTTCATTTCTTTATCGCAACATGAATTGTTCCACTGCATCTGGAACCAAACAATTCCTTCTTTCTAACATTGAATTGACTGCAGTCTGCCACGCCAAACACTTTTTTTCATTTTTAAATTTACTTAGTGGGTTTATGGTCTCATTTTCAATACCAACACCCACAATTACCATTAACATAATCTTTTTTATTCTTTTAAAACATTTCTTTTCCAACCTGTTGGCATTCTTTGATGGTTACATTTGTTTTTTTTTCTCTTTTTCAATTTCAAAATTTATCTGAAAATCTTTCATAATCAATTTCATATTAGTTACTGTTTGAGAGTGATAGATTTCATATTATATATATTTATATGTATGCATGTACATATGTATGTACAGATATGATAACCCATTTATAATAATCATAACTTTTCAAAATTAATCATTATATATGTAGTCCAGAAATCAATTGATTATAACACTAAAAGATTTCTATTCCTATAATAAAGGGAAAGAATTTCTTGCAAACATTGATAAATAAATATAGTAAGACTCAAACTTTCACATGAAAATGCATTAACCATTCTATATACAACTGTGCAATAATTTCACAATGTTAGAATTCTGTTCTCTTTTAACTATCACTATAGATATGAGCATTAAAGTCGACTGAAGTTAACAATTGTATATTTTATATCAAAATTTTCATCTTAAGCACATGTGCTAATCTGAAACTTCTAATCAGGTCTGGTTTTAATTTTTATCACAATCTATATTATAAAATAACATAAATCAATGGTTACTTTTTTCAAAGAAGATAACATTATGTGTGGAAAAAAAGTAGAAGACACTGTAAAATAGAGAAAGGTCGTTGATTAGAGACCAAGACTTTTTGGTTACCAAAAGTCTCCTCTCCAGTCCCGCCACTCAAACTATAATTTCTAATCATCTTTTTATAAAGTATAAAAAGAAAAACATTCTCTGTCTCTGCCTTGGCCCTCCCATCGAATTTATAAATTAATGGCCAAGATTAATGTTCTCAGTGCATTCAATAAGTATACTTAAGAATCCTAACCCTATTAACATCCTTTGTAATCTGTTCTTGACTACTTTTTCTTTTTATTTCAAACTATAACAAAATTAAAAAGTATCCTGTTTGGGAGGCTGTGTCCTTCAAGTACAAGCCTACTTCTATTGATGTCACTAAATTTATTACTACTCTTTTTATTTATTTACCAATAAAAGTAAAAAAGTTGAATGGTAAAAAGATGTATATGAATAATATTATCCTACAATCCACTAAAGTTATTGATTAGTATTTTTTTTTTGAAAGTATTGATTAGTGAATATTTATTAGATTAAAATTTAGTGAATCAAATAATTGAACCGCTGGTTGTGCTTGTATTTATTTTTTTCAAAGATTGAGTATACAAGCAAAAGTCATAAATAAAACCACAAAAAATACGTATAAATTTTTGTTATTTATAATTTAATAAAGGAAAGCTCATGTTAAAATTCTATCAATTCTACTCGAAATAATTTACAAATTACCTGTAGAAAAAATGTAAATAATAGTATACGAAAACTCAAATACGAAGAGGCGGGATTTCATTGGTTGCTTTAATTGAGATTATTGTCAAATTAATTAAGATTATTGATCAATCTACCCGTCACAGTCTGGTGCACGCTGTTTCGATGAACCTACACTCTTATTTTCCAGTTTTCTCGCGAGATGAAGTCGAGAGACAACAATTTACATTTTCAAAATCAAATGTCAGAATTAAATTAATGAAGAGATTAAAAAAAGGCCATCTCTCCTTTCAGCATGCGTTACGTAGTCCCCAGTTTAATTGCCCAAACACTTCTAAAACACTATAAATGAGTGAAAGAAACAGTTTGCATATTTTATAATTTGTGTTCGTGAAAAAATCTTCTATCATGTAGCATGATGAAACAGCTTAATATTTTTTTATCTTTTTAATTGGTTCATCGTATCACATTATTTAAAAGATAATCTTATATATTTTTTTTTCATATTTATAGACTATTTTATGATATGCACGAACTATTTTATTTATTTATAAATTATAATTCGAAAATAATAATAATGTTAAAAAATTTCATTTTAGTTCTTTATTTTCAAATATTTTTTTCCTTACTTTTTTTAGTACAATTTTGTTTTTCAAAAATAAATGTTTTTCACGTTATTATTTGTAAATTATTTAAATTCTGAAAAATACCGTATACATTATATTTGTCTATACCATTTATGAGAAAATTTTAACAATTTTATATATGTAGTGTTTTCATTCAATAATATATTACATTTCTGATTAATAAGTTTATTAGAATATAGTGTATCCACCAATTTTTTTCAATTTTGTTATAATTGGGCAACATTCATTAATGGTGTGTCCTACTTTATTAATTTGACATAAAGATATAAAGGTACCCACAGTTTTTTTTTTTTTTTTTTAAAAAAAAAAACTAGGATACCCACTGATTTTTACTATGATAGTCATTAAATATTCCTGGTGTCAATACCACACGGAATGGACCTTATATGGTGGGACTTTGTGATAGTGTTAATGCACTAATGACACACTTGACAGCCCCCTTTACAGTTGATCAGAGTATTGCATTGTGCTAAAAAAATTTCTATTTTAATGGCATTTAAATGTGTCAACTACCAAATAAGTCATTAAGTAATATATTTACCAAATTTGATTTTCAAGTCATGAATTTCTCAAAATCAATTAACATCGAGAAATTAACCTTAGAAAGACATAGTCCGATTCATAATTACAAAATATTTAAAAATATATTAATACCAAATGATAAGAATAAGTTGAAATTTGTTAATAAGTTATTATTTTTTACCTCCTTAAAGTTTGAGGAATCGTCATTTTCCCCATTAATATTTGAGAAAACATCAAAATATCTTATGTTGTTACATATATGTCAAAAAAGTGGTGTTTTGATACCATCAATCCTTTAGAAAGATAAATTTAACATTCATTTAGATTTTAACGTTATTTATTTAATTTAATATTAGTAAAAATGAAGGTTAAATGTGTTTTTTTAAAAGATTGATGGTGTGAGAATATTACTTTTTTAACATTAATGTAATAGTAGAGGGTATTTTGATGTTTTTTCAAACATCAAAGGGAAAATGACTATTTTTGGAATGTTAAGGAAAAAAATAACAATAACTCTTTTGTTAAAACAAAATATCATACGTTTAATACTATTCGAATTTTGATTCTAAATGTGAAATGAAAATTGAAAATACGCAAAGAACTTATCACAAAGAGCACAAATTCTTGATCAACTCTAATACCTATTATTAGATGCTCTTGATAAATTCATCAATCATCAACCAAAATTAAAAGCATATTAAAAATATAATATTCTTTTTTTTTTTTTGACAATAAAATATAATATTCTTAAAAAATCAAAGTAGAAATATGTAATTTCCACTCAGGGGAAATAGCAATAGCATGTAATGGTACAAATGTGCATACTGATTATATCAAAAAAAAAAAAATGTGCACATTGATGTGACATATGAGTAAAGGACAGAATAATTTATACATATGAGGAGAAAGTGATAAGTTGAGAAATTGAATTGATACAAGATAAGAAAGAACAAAGTGTTAGCTCAGGATGATGAGATCATGAATGCATGGAGCATACCATGGGATCATATATATATATATATATATAAAGAAAGGAAAAGAGTGAGAAGGTGAGCAGTGGGAAGAGTGGCATCCCACCACCACAACCTTTTGCCATAAATGAGAATGCATTCAGTCATTACGATGAATAATTAATATCAACACTTTCATATTCTCTCCCACTTCTTCCATCACCACCTCTCTACCTTCTTCACTTCCAACCCCCAACAGTACTACACTCTCTTCAAGAATTGTTTTGGATTTGTCTTGCCTTATAAGTTTCTGTGGTGTTCCTGTTATTTTGTATCTTGTTATGAGAAAATGGGAACTCAGGAGGAGAAGCCTATGATCATTCAGGAGTATCAACATGAACAAGAAGTGGCTGCTACTGTTGCTGCTTCCCAGAATGCTATTGCTAGTCCTCCTCCCATGGTATTTTAGTTTCCACCTCTGCTTTCTCTTCTTTCTGTTGTCCTTTCACTTGCTTGTGCTCTTTCTATATGCTTTATTTGAGGCCTTGCGTTGGAAAGTTTCAAAATTGTTGATGGGGTTGCTTTATCGGTTGCCTTTGGATTCTAATTCTATAAGAAAAATATGTTCTTTCATTATATCTGTTTTCAGTCTCCAAGTGAATTTTTGGAAGTTATGTTTTCTGTAGAAATAAAAATCTTTGCTTGGATTCATCTCCTTTAGTTTCATCTTTATTTCGTTTGAAATGAAGCTAATATATGGAATACAAATCACTGCTCTAGATTGGTAATAATTGAAATATGCCAAAAATATAACAGTACATGAGTTAGCTTGTTTAATTAATATTGTTAATCCAATGTAAAAGAGATAAGAACTGAATTAGAGTTCAGTAGATGTAGATTGCAATAACAAAATCAAGCCTTTTTTGGTGTCGAACAAGGGAATTGCTTGATTAATGTAACAACACCAAATAAGATGACATAATATATGGTTTCAGTTCAATTTATTGTTTTAGTTATTTGTTGTTAAGAGTGGTTGTTGTCAGACAAGGTTTACAATTGAATTATTTGCCTCCGTCTTCAAAGTCAGGAGGATAAGGTTTAAATTAAAGTGGCTGTGGGCATAACATGCTTGGCAAAATCTTTTTCTTTGCTCTTTGAAAAGAGAGAGAGGGAAAAAGAAAGGAAAACCGACACCTTTGTGTAGATAATTATATTTGATTGATTCAAATATCCGATTTCAGATTTTTGTAGTATAATATCTGCTTCTCTCTGCAAAGTGAATTATAATCAAACAACTGATTTGATTATTGAGGAACATTTATATGGTAATTGTGGAACTTTTTGTTCTGTTTGAGAAATTAGATACTTGCAAGATACTGTTTTGCTTACTCTCTGCATCATATGATTCTAGATAAGTGAATTAAGCAAAACAAAGTTGAAAATAAGTAAAACTACTGGCAAGGGTGATAGATAAAATATTATGAAGTGCTGTTGGTGCTCTTCTTTTTCTTTGTTGCATAATATCTTTTCAATGCCATATTTACATTATTGTCTTTTCAGGTTGGAGATTCAATGGGAATAATTGAGGACACCTCTCATGGTCAACATTGGAAGAAAAGAAATCTCTTCTTAGAGATACCCTCACGAACAGCGGAAGATTCCTCACAGGATTCTGTCATAATAAAGATGCCCCCAACACCTAGTCCCACTCCAACTCCAAGGAGGGTTAATTTCCTCTTGACAGCTTCTTCTGCTGATGCAAGAACAAGTGGTTCACCTGGTCCATCCACATCCAAAGGCAAATCAACCTTAAAAGGTATCTTACCAAAACTAAGTTTCAAGTATCGAAACTCTAACACGGATATTGAGAAGGTGGCCAACCAAGTGCCAGAAGGCAGCCAACCACGAGAGAAACCTTCAATATCAAGGTCATTGTCACTTACGAAGATATTTACTCCTAGGATGAAGAGAACAGCATCCCTGCCTGTAAATCCAAATGTGGATTCAAGCCTAGAACCTACATGCAGTGGAAGTTTTGGTGGTTCTACAAATTCAAGTGTAAGTTTCATGAATAAATGAGTTGATTCCTTGTCAAATTAGTCAAATGGGAGAATGTACTTTCTGGCGATGCATGGTTGGTAAACAGTGAGGATGTGCTTGCTGAATTTTCTAGTTAAGTTTTTGTTGCAATGATGTGTAGGGGTGGGGGAATTCAGTCATCAGTTATTGTTCTTAGTAGCAGCATCTATATTGACTAGGCCAACAGAATATTAAATAAACTTTGAAGTTCCTAGACTAACTTGGAATTAAATTTTCAACTTTATTCTAAGCGATATTATGAAAATACTATCTGTACAAAGGTTTCAGCATCTGTTGTTGATCCAAGTTTATTGTTCTTTTTTGCAGAGAAAAGGAGAGCAGAAGCAGATACGTCGCTCACTCTCAGTTCCTGTCAATGACAAAGAAAGAAGTATAAGGAGAATGAGGAAGGAGAGGTGATGTCAACTACTCCTCTGACAGCGGATACAGGTAATAATCCCACTGTTGATTAAAACACACATTAAGTACTCAAACTGCATGCCAACTTTCACACCCATCTGTCATCTATACTAGTCACTGCATAAAATGCATGTTATCTTGTATAATGAATTCAATTTTGGCTATTTTCCGTATGACTTGGTTTCAAACTAATACCACCTGGAAATTTAGGAAGCAAAATGGACGAAAAATATAATGTTGTATCTTTCAAAATAATCGTTGTATGAGAAAGTTAATATGTAGCTGGCAACAATTCTTACACAAATGTAAATCGATCTCAACTCTCTCTACATGGACTTTATTTGTAAGCTCTGGCGATATTGAAGTACTTGTGCCTTGTTTCAAAGCATGAGATATTTGTAAGTGCAATTGTCAGCAAAATATTTTCACCTTTTTTTGTTTGGTCTTGAGGTTCCTTAAAGACATACTGTCTGTGAAAACTTTTATTTTGAAACTTAACATGCATAAACTCTTTTTATCCTTGTGGTTTTCAATTTTAGTTACCCCTCCCTTAAGTTTGCAGAAGCTGGTGTGATTATAGACAATACTTTATCACATTCTCTAATTTCAGAAAACAGTGATGACGATGGTGAAGACATACCCCAAGAAGAGGCAGTTTGTAGAATTTGTCTGGTCGAACTATGTGAAGGGGGTGAAACCCTCAAGATGGAATGCAGCTGCAGAGGCGAACTTGCTTTGGCCCACAAAGAATGTGCCATAAAATGGTTTACAATCAAAGGTAACAAGACGTGTGATGTGTGCAAGCAAGAAGTTAAGAATCTACCAGTCACTCTTTTACGAATTCAGAGTACTCGAAATCGAAATGGTGGAGCAGTCAGCGGCCATCTGGGAGATCTTAATGGATACAGGTTAACAATCTTGATAATTTGTGTCTGATTGGCACTGTATACTCTGCTTGTTTACTGCAGTGTTTTGAGAGAATGAATGAAATTTGAAGTTAAATAATCAAGAAATCTAATCTCTTAAGAGTAGTCTTGCAGAACTGTTTGATGTGAGGCAGATGATGATTATGCTAAGTTATTATGTTTAATCTTTACATAAACAAATCAACTTTGAACTCCTGCTACTGTTAATTTGTAAGTTGGTTTGCTGCTATTCTGTTATAGTTGAAATGCTGATTTTTAAGCTGATGTGTGTATTCTCTTCTGTGTTAATTCTTGTTTAAATATGTATTCATATTTTAGTCTCAATTGCAAATTTAAAACATATGCTTATTAGTTTAAAAATTTGTATTTGTAGGGTTTGGCAGGAAGTGCCTGTGCTTGTTATTGTCAGCATGCTTGCATACTTTTGTTTCCTTGAGCAGCTTCTGGTAAGCTAAGCGGTTCCACATTCAAACATGCTGCATTTTCCACAAAAGGTTCTGAACAGGAAATCTGATTTTGTTGCAGGTTGCAAAAATGGGAACTGGAGCAATTGCTATCTCTCTTCCATTTTCTTGTGTATTAGGTCTCCTTGCATCCATGACCTCAACGACCATGGGTAGGTTGGCAAATAACCTTGTGATTGTAAAACAAAAATCTAGTAATAAGGTTATGTGTGAAGAAGATTTGATTGTACCAACAATTTAACAAAATGCTTTATATTTTTTATAAGAAACTGAAATAATAGATGTATTGAAGAAAAGGAGATAGAATGGACATATATTTCCTAAGATTTTCACTCAAACGTCTTGTTTCTGTTTAGTGACCGGAAGATTCGTCTGGGTTTATGCATCAGTTCAGTTCGCTCTGGTGGTTATGTTTGCTCATATGTTTTTTTCTTTGGTAAGATGCATCTATTACAGATATTTGTCTAGGTCACTCTTTTATTGTCTTTTGTTAACATGTGGAGAGGCTCATCCTCCACCTAATATGTTGTCTGTTTTGCCAAAGCAAGAATTTTCAAATGTTGTCATTCTTGTTGCTTCATGCTTTACAGGTTGGTGTACAAGCAGTTCTATCGATTCTCCTCGCAACATTTGCAGGACTTGGAGTTGCTATGAGTGGAAGTTCTATAATTGTAGAATTTTTGAGATGGAAAAGAAGACGGCAAGCTCAGTTAGAGCAGCAAGGTCCTGGTTCTCAAGTAATGACAAGACCAAGCCTATTCCCATATTCATCCCGTACAGCCCCTCGAAACCAGCCCCAATCCGAACAAGAAAATCCGGAACCTCTTAGCAGGAGTTGAATAATTGTCTATTTGAAACATAAAGAGGTTTTGTTTAAATTATATTGTGTCTAAGTTAAGCATATCTTGCATTGTAATATAGTGCCATATAGGATCCCAAAAGTTTCTCCACTTTTGTCTAATGATAAAGTATCCGTGTTTTTCTCAACCCCCACTTCCCTACAAGACATGATGTTGGCCTCTAGTTTTTTCACAGGATTGACAACCCAAGTGGGTTGTGGATCTTGTGTGGTTTGTGCCCTTCACGTAATGAATCTGAATGTACTATTTATAGGTTGCTAGAAGATAGTTTTTAGGAAAAAGAATCTATATTGTATTGTTGCATCTCTGTAATCTTGGTTGCAAAATTACAAAAGCAATTTTGATTATAATGTTATCAAATTCTCTAAGAACATATGCTAGATTGGGTTCTTTGGAATTGAAGTAAGGGTTCTGTCTTGGATACAATGAAAAATAAAATAAAGGGTGGCTCTGTTGCCATCCAAAAAATTCCATGCTACACCCATTTTTTTATTAAAATATCTTATTACTATTATATCCATACATGTAATTAAAATTTAGTATAAATCCGTATAAACCTCAATAAAATATTTCCGTAATGTCGTATTACTTTTAATTTTATTTTGTATTTGAAATTGATATTAATATTCCTTATTTTTTTTTTAATTTATTCAAAATATTTTCCCAATTAGAGAGAATATAAAAGTTTACTTTATTTTTTTTTCTTATTGGTCATATCAAAAGGCCAAGTGATATTATTGATAGGTAATTAAATATCCAAAAGATACCTCATATATCATTGAGATACTACTGATATTTTCCTTTTCTGAGAGAATTGATAAATTTGATTTTAAAAATATTTTTGATATTTTGAGAATATTTTCAATATTTTTGATCTATTCATTGAAATTTTTATAAATTTAGAATTTTGATATTATATCGAAATTGATATTTAATTAGTTGATTTTAGGTATTATTATTTTTTAAAAAAAATAGAAGTTCAATATAAAAAAATAGTGCTGACTAGACTAGGGCAAATCACATGAGGAGGACAACAGGTCAGACCAGGGCCTCATACAACAGTCACAAAGACCCCAAAAGACGTTGCAGGGAGATCAAACACAACAAACAGAGTTAGAAACTACTAACAAGAGAAGCACTGACGTAGAGACCGCAAGTAAACAAGCATGAACATATCAACTAGAATAGCAGCAGAGAAACTCCCTCTTCTCAGCTCTTTTGTTCCTCTCCTAGGTGCTTTTTAATCACAATCGTCAGTCTCTCTCTCTCCCTCACTCACATCTCTTACTTTTTCGTTTCTCATCAGTAACTGAGGCCCCCCACTTGTGTTTTTGGTTATTTCTTATCACTCTTTATTTGCTATCTTAAACTTACAATCTTTGATACTAAAGTAGAGTCCTTTTGTTTTTGCTATTTTAAAGTTACGATCTTTGATGCTAAAGTAGAATCCTTTTGTTATTATAATGTTGTTTCTTGCAACCCTTTGTAGAGGTGACGTTGAATTGCTTTTATTGTGTTTCTTATGCTTCTGGAAATATGTCGTCGTTTTCTTTTTTGTATATGTATTGAAGTGAATTGGATTTACATGGTGTTTTTAGGTGTGCCCAAGTGTGGTTTTGTGTCATTGTTGCATTTTAACAAAAGATCCAGAGTTGGTTTTGGGAGGGAAATGGCATGGAGTTGTGAAGTGAGTGGTGAAAACAAGTTTGGAGTGGTTCGACCGGCAACTGAAGGTTATTCTGAGGAGGCTATTGAAGCTCTGAAAGCTGGGAAGGTCATTGCGGTGCCCACGGACACGCTCTATGGATTCGCTTGTGATGCTTGGTATGCCATTGTCATGGACTGCCCTTTATTTGGTTTTCTGTTATTCTAGGTTTACTCAGTGTGAGACATGGATTCAAGGTTGATTTGCATGTGCATTGAACATAATAAGTTGCTCAAACAACGTACAAATGTGATGTTTGGGATGCTCAGTACACCATTGTATTAGACCGATCTTCATCTGTATTGGTCATTTTTGTTTTGTTTTGTTATTTCTGTTTTCGTGTTTATTTGATGAACATGGATTAAAGTTTTATTTGTTTGTGCATTGAACGTCGTATAAGAAAAAGTGTTGATAAGTTGCTCATAAATCATAGGAGAATTTTGTAAGTATATTTGGATCAATTGGCTGTGTCCAAACTTTGCCTTTTATAAGATTGTGTTCCCCTTTTATCATAGTGATCTAGATGGTAGTTTCATTCTATTATTCATGCATTTTATACCCGGATTGGCTAGATTATGTATTAAAAAAGAATAATTAGATAAGAATTAATTTGTAGAGGTTGCATGTTATGTTTTTAATCTTAATTAGGATAGCTGGACCACGATTTATTTTTGTAATCACCATTCAGTTCATTTTTAGTTTTGAAGAGATAATATGGTGGCAGTACTTAAAAAATACACTAGAACTTGTCGGAGGAATTTTTCAGAGCAATTTGTAAAGTTTTGGAAAATACTTCTTGTTTAGTCTTTAAAGTTCATCAACTTCATAATTTTGTTAGCGAATGAAATGAAATGGAAAAGTTTAGGATGAATTACAGGTGATATGTTTTCCTTTCTTCAATGCTAAGAGAAAATGTCTAAAATTACGCAAATATGCTAACTCATCATTTCAGACACTATCAAGGGAACTTCACATAACTAAGTATGTTGTTGTGAGTGATCAGCCGCTGCTTATGAATTAAGAGGATAGATGACCCTTTGGAGAATGAAGTGAGATTCTATCATAAGAAATTACAGGTTTCGCAGAAATGGAAGCTGAGATTCTGGAACAAGAGTATAACTTAATATAAGATTCCTGGTAGTTGTAAGCGGGAAATTGTGCATAATTTCCCATCAATGATGAGTCCATTTCTGCATTTTTACTATCAATTTGAAAATGATTAGAATGTGAATTTACAGTCATTTTGAATTGGCAACGGATAATTCATCTGACCTGGGTTATTAATATGATGAAGGGAGTTTATATAAAAAATTGCATTATATTTCAAATAAAAGTTCTTAATCATAATAGTTGTGTTGGAAAGTGTAGGTAATATATCTCGGCTGGTTTAATTTGATGTCTCCAATTTTCATTTTAATAAATTTTGCTAATATATGCTCTCCTGTCATGGGGTCATGTATATGCAGCTCTCTGGAAGCAGTCAATAGAATATATGAGATAAAAGGACGAAAATATACCAGCCCTCTGGCAATATGTGTTGGAGATGTATCGGATGTTGTTCGCTTTGCTGTCACGGATCATTTACCACATGGCTTACTTGATTCTCTCCTTCCAGGACCTGTTACGGT
Organism: Dimocarpus longan; assembly: GCA_022984855.1. Lineage (NCBI taxonomy): Eukaryota > Viridiplantae > Streptophyta > Magnoliopsida > Sapindales > Sapindaceae > Dimocarpus > Dimocarpus longan. The sequence continues at coordinate 1,189,735 of CM041024.1, read as the reverse complement.
CGTACTAAGACGAGGTTTGTAACTTTTATGTCCATCTTTGTTCAAAATGAATGAAAATGTGATATTGATAATTGATTATGTAAGATATATTGTGAGTAAAGACTCTGTTAAGATAATGCCACGATTTTGACAGTTGGTCCTTCAACATGCATCTAAAGCTATACATCTCTGTTTATATTTAACTGTTAAATTTTGTGATCTTTTACTGTATAAATGAAATAACTGGTTATTTTTCAGGGGAGTCAAGTATCCTTGAGAAGTCCTTAAACCCTGGTTTAGAAAGTATAGGTGTCCGAGTGCCTGATTCTGACTTCATCAGGGTTATTGCCCGTGGTTCAGGAAGCGCATTGGCTCTCACAAGTGCTAATTTAAGTGGACAGCCAAGTAGCGTTTGCATCAAAGATTTTGAGAACCTATGGGAACACTGTGCATATGTTTATGATAGTGGTGTGCTTCCATCAGGGCGGGCTGGATCAACGGTCGTGGACCTTACGACACTAGGAAAATACAAAATACTTAGACCTGGAAGGTAAGCATCTAAACAAGTACGATGTATTTACTTTACTCAGTGTCTAAATCAAAGAACAAGTAACTACCCAATAAATGGGGCATGCATGAATCAAAGTGCTACAGAAACATCGTATTTGCATTCTAATTGAAATTTTATATGGATTATGACATGTAACATGATCATAGGTTCATAGACCATCATACTATTATATTTTCCAAAATTTAAACTCATAGAAGAAAATAGTAGTTTCTTCAGTTTGTGAAGGTAAGTACTCCTTTGCACACAAAGACTTGAAAGCAAACGATGTTGTTGACTTGCTTTTGTTGTTTTGAAACCTAAAGTGCGCTTTAATATTTTGGGACCATAACTGGATGATTACTTGTTAATCTGATGGATATGTTAATGCTCACTCGCAGTCATTTTAAATGTGAATCCTTAGATAGTTCCAATCCAGTTAACGTTTATTCTGTGTACTTCCGTTGTCTTTCCAGTGCGAAGGAAGATACGGTAGCCACCCTCGAAAAGCATTCTCTACTGGAAGAAACTGAGGCAAGTTAAAAGAAGTGATGGAAACAACCTGACATTGTTTTAGAATTGCAGCTTTCTTTTAGATTTGAAACAACAGATTCTGCTTCAATAACTCACTAACCGGGACCATCACTTGCTATTATAGCTTTGTAGTTTATTATTGATTATCAATTAAAAAATCATTCTTCAGTTGTTACACTCAACTTTTCTTTGTTTACACCTTATATAGAATCAATTCGATATTTAATAAAGTATAATGTTGTAAGAAGTGTTTGACACCTTTGAATATTCATGAAGAATCTTCAATAAAATTATATTGTAATTGTGGGAGTTTTTGGATAATGCTTTGTAAAATCATCTTAGAATAATAATTGACACGTGAGTTCATTATAGGGATTGTCTAAATTATAATATTGGAAAATAATCCTTTCCAAAGAAACACTTTTAAGTATGTATGGATGTGTGTTTTTATCATTCAACAAAGGTTCAATTTTTACTCTGGTATGTTATGAGTTTGTATGGGTAGTTGTTTCATTTTATTATGGTGGTAGTTTTTTTCACATGAGATATTCTGAACTCCGAACGGTGAATGATTTGGACAGCAATTGACTCCCAATTAAGTAGATGTTATCTTATAGATCTCTATAGCTGTCTTACTTTTTTAATGTCTAGCTTCAAATAGAAAAAAAAAAAGAAAAACAAAATTCCTTTACATATATAGAAAAGGAGTGGTAATTGAACCCTTCCAATATGTTCTTTTAAAACATTTTTTATTGAATAATGTTATATTATTAAATAATTTATTCAAATTTATATTTTAAATGATGTGATAAGATTATTCTTAATTATTATATCATTACTTCGTTATTTCAAAATAAATATAGGATCTATAAATCAATTTATTATATTATTTTAATAATATTTTTAAATGAATTTTTGAAAAATATATAATTATTTATTTATTTTTGGTGTTTTATATATATAAGTTTTGTACTTTTTATAAAAAAATTATAGTAAATTTTGTTTTTTATATAAAATTTTACCTGTGAGAATGAAGTGAGATTCTATCATAAGAAATTACAGGTTTCGCAGAAATGGAAGCTGAGATTCTGGAACAAGAGTATAACTTAATATAAGATTCCTGGTAGTTGTAAGCGGGAAATTGACTCCCAATTAAGTAGATGTTATCTTATAGATCTCTATAGCTGTCTTACTTTTTTAATGTCTAACTGGAAATAGAAAAAAAAAAAAAAAATTTCTTTACATATATAGAAAAGGAGCGGTAATTGAACTCTTCCAATATGTTCTTTTAAAACATTTTTTATTGATTAATGTTATGTTATTAAATAATTTATTCAAATTTATATTTTAAATGATGTGATAAAATTATCTGTAACTATTATATCATTAATTTGTTATTTCAAAATAAATATAGTATTTATAAATCAACTTATTATATAATTTTAATAATATTTTTAAATAAATTTTTGAAAAATATATGATTATTTATTTATTTTTAGTGTTTTATATATAAGTTTTGTACTTTTTATAAAAAAATTATAGTAAATTTTGTTTTTTTATATAAAATTTATATAAAAAAAATAATATTTTACCTATGAGATACATGGAGTGTACTGTGTAATAAAGCAATGATTTTTTTTTTTTTTCAAATTCGATGAAGGGATGAATTGGGGTTTCTTTTTTTGTTACATGAATGGATATTGTATCTAATTTTGACTAGATATTGGGTTGGACGCAGATGAGAGCGCATGAGAAATATCAGAGTAAAAATTGAACAACTATCAGAGAAATATCACTTTTAAGAATTTTCAGTGACTCTCAACTCGTGGTCTGCCAGGGGGTCTAAGATGACTGTTTACTTTAGAAAGTTCAGAAGCTGCTAGGCACTTTTTAAAAGTTTGAAGTGAATCAGATTCCGCGAACTCAAAACTCGCATGCAAATGCACTAACTTGCCTAAAAACTACCAGAGATGCAGACTTTCTGGGAGCTATCCCAGAAGAGTTCTTGTCAACCCCAAGCATAGAAGAGAAGGATTCAATGATGATCATAGTTGTCTAACCAAACTGATGAATGAGCCCAATCTTGAACTACTTGTAGGATGAGAAGCTACTAAGTGACAAATTGGAGGCACGTTGCCTGCGAGCTAGAGTAGTTCGATATTGCATCTATGATTATATACTATACAAGAGAGGATTCTCAATTCCACTCCTGAGATATATCGATGGTCAGGACTGTGAGATCATACTAAAGTAGATATATGCTGGCCAATGTAAAAATCAAGCTTAGGGACTATTTTTAGCTCAAAAAGCGTTTTGATAAGGATTTTACTGGCCCACCATGAAGTAAAACGTTATTAACTTAGTCAAAAGATGCAATAAGTGCTAAAGATTCACCAATGTTCCACAAGCTCCACCAGCTTATCTCCAACAAATGGTGAGCCCAGGACATTTTGTAATTTCAAAAATGGACCTGATCAGGCCTCTATCAACAGCTCATGGGAATTGCAAGCACACTATGGTCGCAGTGGATTACTTTACCAAATGGACAGAAACCAAAGAGCTAACAGAGATCTCCACTACAAAAATAGAAAAGTTTATGTAGAGTAATATTATTTGTAGATTCGGGGTTCTTTAATAGATCGTAACAGATAATAGAACTCAATTCAACAGTGATTAGTTCATTAAGTTCTACAGCGACCTGAAGATCGTCAAGAGCTCCTCAGCCGTAGACCATCCACAGGCTAATGGTCAGGTCGAGATTGTGAACAAAATAATAAAGCAAATATTGAAAACAAACTCGGAAGCAAAGAAAGGAGCATGAATTGATGAACTACAAAAAGTACTGTGGGGCTACAGAACCACAGCTCGCAGTACTACTAATGAAACTCTTTTTTCTATAGTGTACGAATCCGAGATCATGATTTCGGTAGAGTTAGAAGTGACCTCGTAACAGAGGGTTATAAGGGTCCATGTCATAATCCATGTTATTGTTATGGATGATTGGTTGGTGGCTATTGTGGAAGGCTAGTGTGTGACGGTTCGAGTGGTGGTGGTGGATATAGAGGCTATTATAGGTGTCGTTGTAAAGAGAGTTATTGTGAAATGTACTCATAAGATTGTAAGGTCATGTAAAAGGTGTGACATCATACATGTTGCGGTTCAAGTCGTCGTCATCGTGAGAGTATAAAACGTATTTACGTTTTTCAAAATATATTTTCAGATTTAAATTGAAACTCTCCAAGTCTATTTGTATTAGATAATGATGTTTATTAGATGTTATTGGTGCATCTTAAATGAGATTTTAATTAAGAATGTGTTGTGTATGATACTTTTGAGTCTACGTGTGTGCAAGATTTTTATTTATTTATTTGTTTTAAGTGTTTTAATTGATTTGGAATTTGAAAAATGAGGAAAGAATTTGAAATCTAAATAATTTTTAGGTGTAAATGTGAATAGCATATTATTAAACTAATCTCTAACCTTATAAAAACGTTAAAGTTAATAGGTTATATTATGTAATTAATTGATAAATGAAGGTATATTGATTTTAAAAAATGTATAATAACTAGGTCTATGAAGAAAAAAAAAATTGAAAGAAAAAGGAAAATGGATCATGGCGATATTTCTACCCAAAATGAGAATGAAATATGTTGTTTTTTATATCAAAAGAAATTGAAACATGTGACTAAGAAAAACATTAAGGGGATGGGACCAGGAACATTATGGTGATTCACCAAACGATGATATGTTTGGTTAGATTTTAGACTTGACAGTTAGAAAAATTAACTTGTTTATGTAGATTTAAATATTTTGTTGTTCAATATAGCAATGTGAAAGCATACATACACACACATACATTGAGGGGATGAGACCAGGACCATTATGGTGATTCACCAAATGATGGTATGTTTGGTTAGATTTTAGACTTGACGCGGCTAGAGAAATTAACTTGTTTATGTAGATTTAAATATTTTGTTGTTCAATATAGGAATGTGAAAGCATACACACACACACACACACACATGTGTGTGTGTGTGTGTGTGTGTGTGTGTGTGTGTGTGTGTAGAGGCTATGATGGTTATTGTGGAAGGCCAGTGTCTGATAGGGGGGTTGGTGATTGTGGCTGTGGATGTGGAGGCTACTATGGATGTCGTTGCAGAGAGTACTATTATGAACATAATTCACGAGGTTGTACAATCATGTAGATAGTGTGGCATTAAGCATGAATTGGAGTACCAAATACTAATTTTGTACTGTCAATTTTCATTTTCCTATACATCAATTAATAGTATGTTAATAACTAATATAATATTAAAATCTTGTTAATTAGTGAGTAGTAGGTTCAAGTTTGAATGTATTATGGTTGGTCTTTCTTGTGAAGAATTGGTTGAAGTGTTTGAATATTGTTGTTGAGTCTTATCCTATCATCTTATATGTTTGGATATGCTTTTATGATGTTATCATCATCTAAATATTAAACTAATTAGCATTTTTTCGAAATAAAGTATTTAGTACTTTGAAAGATGTTTTTATTTTCATATATTCGATCTCTTCACTTATATTATTTTGTTCAAAGTTGATCGTCCACATACAATTGCAATATATTGATATTCGTTCATTATTGTTATTGTTGATCATCCATATTAATTGTGAAGTGTGTTTTGTACTTATGTTTTTGGTTCAAGCATTAATGTAAAAATAGGGTCGTATTGTTTAAGTTGATTAATGAAAATAATATTCTAAAAGAACGACTATATGTAGTCTATTAAAAAAGTTGAAATTAAGAAAATAAAAGAAAATGAATCTTGAACTTATTTCTATCCAAAATGACGATAAATAAATATGTGATTGAGAAAAACCTCAGTTACGGAAGGGGTCCAAGATGGTGATTCAATAAACGCATTTTGCATGATAGTGATGTTGTTTGGTTAGAGGTTAGGTTTGAAAAGTAGATAAATTAATATTTTTTTGGAGTTAAATTTTTTTTATTTAATGAGTGAACGGTGTAGATATAAATGTATATACTACTTTGTAAAAACTTGCAAACAACAATATCTTTGAACATATAATGAAGTCACTGATAAATCAATGTTGGGTGATTTGAATAATACTTTAAAATTAAGGTAATTAGGGGTTCATGTTTCAATTGCTAACTTACAAAATGAAATGAAACATACAAGAGAAGAAAAAAACAAAACAAAACAAAAGCAATGAACGTGTATAGTATACATCAATTAATTAGCTGTTGATGGGTCATGGAAGGAACATATGGCTTTGATGGATCAACCACCATAGAGTCTGTTGTTGCAAGCTCCTGAAGCAACCAAAGTTTCTTAAAGTAAAAGTCATTATTGTTAATTTGTCATTACTTATAATTGTAAAATTTTAAATATTGACGAAAACTTTAAGGGTGCATTTTGTTATACGAGATCGGATTGGATTATTATTAAAAGATGGAGTAAATGGAGCAAAATAACACCAATAAACTGCGTTTATGTTTTACTAGCTCCAAAGAATTGAAATGAATTTTATTAGCACACAATTGAATGAAAAGATACTAATACCCTTCTTTGAAAAATAAACTAATAAATATTTTTCCTTTTTCCTTTTTCATCCCAAGACATTTTGCCTCTCTCTCTTTCATCTCTCTCACACTTCTCCATCTCTCTTTTTCTACCTCCAACTCTCTCATTCTCTCCCTGTCTCTTTCTCACATCCTCTTCCATTGCCATCGACTAACCCTGCAATCGCTGTCGATGAACCCTTCATCTTCCTGTAAGATGCAATTCAAATTGCATCCTCCACTTCCTATAGGATGCAGTCCACATATCCATGTCCTATTTCACGTCTTACTTCTAATGACGATTCAGATCACGAATTTAAAATTTGTGTGTGTTTTTTAACATTTTAAAACAATGTTTTATTTGTTATTAAAAAAAACGAACATAGTGCTACAAAAAAACTTAAATTTTTTGTGCTAGTAAACATGAGTTTAGCTTTTTAGTGCTAAAAAAAATAATAATAATTAAAAACCTTAAGAGATGTGATTGAATTGGATAGAATAGAATTGGACTAGCAATATTACAATGTGTTTGGTGTGTTAGGATTGAATTATTAATAAAATACATTAAATTAATTTTTAAATATATGAAACAAAAAATTAAAAAAAAAGACACGGGTGAGGATTAATTAGTCCCACCATTGTAGTGAGATAATTTATCCCACATCAACGAGATAAACGAGGAGATAAAAGATTAAATTTTATCAAACCCCACCTCGTCAACAAATATAAAATTGGATAAAAAATTTGTTCCATTTCATCCAACGCTGACCAGCAGCCATGCCCCAAAACTATCGACGAGTAGTGAAGCAAGTGCGTGCAAATGTGCGCATGGAAAAAGATTGAAGAGCCATCAATCGTCAAGAGCTTACTTAATAAATGATTCATCCCATCATCAGCACCGTCAACATCTCAATGGTCCCACTATAATTAATGTCTTCGTTTATCAAGCATTGCAAACTGCCAAACTGTATATACTTTCGACAATGTCTTGGCCTATCTCCACGTGTTTGTATCAAATTTCACGCTATTTTTATCAAAATTTTTTATACTTCAATAAACATTTCGTCAAATTAGTATAAATAACATCTTTAAATAATATTTTATATATAATTTTTTAATTAATATATATTAAAATTTTAAAAATATATTAAAATATATTCAATATTATACTCGTTTTAAAGATATCAACAAAATATTTTAAATGATACATATTTTTTATAATAATTTAATATATATTTTTAATTAAATTAATTTTTAAATCAACATCAAATTTGGCGTAATAAACAGTAGAGCATCCAATAATTATAGTTTGGTGTCGTACTGTTTATTAACAGTAAAACTTGTCTCGAAAGAATACAAATGATACCCGATTGGAGCATAAAAATGCATCAAAACGGTGTTTTTATGTATTCATTGGAAAAGGTCTCATAAGAAACAATTCTCTGTCTCACCTTCTAGTGCTCAGATCTGAACTCTCTCACTGATCCAGCTATGGCAGAAAAGGTTTTTGTGTGTGTGTGTTTGTTGTACTTCTTTATTTTGATGATTACCCATTTTGTTTACTTCATTTGTTTTTTCTTGCTTTTACAAGCAAAGGTTACAAAAATGGTGTTGACGGTTGACCTTCAATGCTGTAAGTGCTACAAGAAAGTGCAGAAACTCCTTTCTAAATTTCAAGGTAAAAACATGTTTCTATGTTCCCGTATATTCAATTATACGTTAGAATTTCTTAGGTGTAGACATCTTTATTTTAATATTTGAATTCTCGAAGTTCATAATTGAAATTCGAACAGATATTAAATTACAAACGGGATGTATCGCTGCTTGATGATTATGGCTTAAAAAAATGGGGCAAATTAACATGTGTTTTGATGGTTGAATTTTATGTCAACAACAGAAATACAAGACCGAGTGTACGACGAGAAGAACAACAAAGTGACGATCAAAGTGGTGTGTTGCTGTCCGGAGGAGATGAGAGATAGGTTATGCTGCAAAGGTGGAGGATGCATCAAGAAAATAGAGATTGTTAAACCACCGCCGCCGCCTTCGGGAAAGCCAACTCCACCGCCTTCGGGAAAGCCAACTCCACCGCCACCCCCACCCCCACCCCCATCCCCACCACCGCCAATTGTCTGCCTAGTACCGGTTAGATATTGTTGCACTAATTGCTGTAACGGGTGTTGTAGGGGTCCATGTTATAATCCATGTTATTGTTATGGACGACCGATCAGATACTGTGGTGGTAACTGTGGAAGGCCAATGTGTGACGGTTGGTGTGGTGGTGGTGGACATGGAGGCTACTGTGGGTATCGTTGCAGAGAGAGTTGATGTGAACAGAACTCACAAGATTGTACGATCATGTAAAAGGTGTGACGTCATACATGTTACGATTCAAGTTGTCATCATTGTGCGAGCATAGAACATATTAATTACTGTTTTTCAAATTATATTTTCAGATTTGACACTCTCCAAGTCTATTTGTGTTATATATTGATGTTTATGACTCAGAATAATTAATAGTAGACTGAAGGAGTATGATATTAAAATAATTTTCGTGACATTCACGTGCATGGGCTTGTGTGTTTCACATGTCCAATAATATTTCCAAAAAAGCTCCTAAGCTATTTTCACGCAGATCAAGGGTAGCGTGACTGTTATTCGCGGCCATGTGCGACTACGACCACTGGGTAGGTTGGACGCAGATGAGAGCGCGTGAGAAAGACATTGATAAGAGTTTTTTTTTTATGTGATTTATGAGAGTTTTTATGGGTTAAATATCCTTCAAATAGTAGATTAAAGAATCCTGGATCCATGGGACTCTCGCTTGTGTTTCACATTGCGTCGTGTGAAACATATTTCTTTGACTTGTGTGGACCATGAGAAGTGGTTTTCTCAAACTGGTGTAGTGTTGACCATCAGTGTAACAAATACAACATAATTATCACGGTAATAATGACAAGATCCACCATTTCATTATGAATTATATTAATATTAACTTTTTTTTTTTTTATTAGTACTTACATAGATAATAGTTTGGATCAATTGAGTTATGATTATGGAGACTTAGAAAATACCTCCCTTGAAGGAGGAGAAAACCATTTAGGATTAGGTTGGAGAAAGCACTTTATAGTATTTAACGAAAATGCCAATATCTATATAGGATTTTTTGAAGAAAATACCTATATCTATATGGGACTTGGTTGTAGAACCTATTACCTATTAAAAACAGTGGATGGTAATGTGATTTTTATCACTGGACCATAACTTGTCTTCTTTTAACATTAACCTAATATATATAAATATATAACCACATTACATTAAATGCTGAGTGTTATATAATTCATTGCATAGCTAACTGGCATTTTTTTCTCTCACGATGTTAAAACTATTGCATTGATTAAACCTAATGATATTTGAGATTCAAATTATTATATTAATTTTTATTATGTTAATAAGATAAATTAACATTATAAATACTATTATATAATATAATACGACTTGATAGTAGAGAGTACTCTATTAATATAATCATGATCCACACGTAAGTTACTGGAAGCTATATCAATTGATAATGTTATCTAAAATTGTGGCACAACTCATAAAATATTATTATAAATTTCTTAAATAAATTTTTAAATATTTTATTCAAATTCACATCTAAATAACGTGATATATGAGTTGTTAATATCTTATTAATTATTATATTATCTTATCATTTATAAAGTTTTAACAATTTACATACTGTATTATTTGGATAAAATATTTAAAAAACCTACCATTACTTATCTTAATGATACATTACTTAGCATTAATATAATATTACATTAGGTAGCTTTAATATAATATTCACAATTCATCGAACCTGATTAGGATTCAAACTAGAATCATTCCTACCATATACTGTATGTAAAAAATAATAAATAGTAATTACAGCCCCGCATTATTGAACATAATTGTGTTACATATAGTCTCCCATATTAAGCAGTAATTAACGAAAAACAGGTGAACAAAAGACAAAAGCAATTAAAGAAAAGATAAAAAGGGTCAATTTGATGAACACTATTTTGGTTAATTCATTAATTAAAAAAAGCACATTTTTCATGGCCACGTATAAAGATGCTGGCACATAAATTTTGTCAGCATTCATCTTCCATAAAAAATAAAATGTCCAAAAACAAAATCCCACCAGTATTTATTTACAGATTAAATCATCCAAAACTCCAGCAACCACCAGTTGGTTTGTTTGATTTTCGCTCTCTAGACTCTTTTCTCTCACAATCTCAAATCAGCATCAAAGCTTCAGGTGATTCTGTTTATATACACATACTCTGTTTCTGTTTCATGTGTTTGCAGAGTTCGTTTCTTTGACTCAACGTTTGAGGTACTGTTGATGTTGTGTTTACAGAGAAAGTTGTTGAAATTGGAAGGATAATAGTTTGGTCAATTGAATGAATTGGTTGCATCAGTGTGTAGTGTCGTAGTCTACTTGATTTTTTTTATATTTTTTGATTGAATGAAAGAGTGATTTTGATCAGTTGAGTTCAATTTTGTTTGTTTTGTGATGATTTTTCTTTATACTCCAATTTCAGTTGATTTTTTTTTTTTTTTTTTTCGTGTGTATGCTGATTTTGTGACATGATTGTGAAAAATATTGCTGTTTAGAAAATTGGGAAGCAGGAAGACTTCAGTCGAATCAATTACTTGGTTGACAGTGTAATCTTGTTGAAATTCTCTTTTTTTTTTTTTTTTTAGCCAAATTAAAAGAATGATTTGTATTGTTTTGATCAATTTTGATTTCAATTTTGCATTTGTGTGATGATTTTATATTTTGATTTGAGTCGATTTGTTGTATAAAAGAAATAAAATAAAGTTGGTCTTGTTTGGTAGCTGAAAATAGGTTTGAAGTCTTTTGAGCGACTTCAGTGAATGAAATACTTGTAGACGGCTTAGTTTGGTTTAATTTTGGGGAAAAAATCATTTTAGTCCCTAACTTTTGGGAAAGTGTCAATTTTTTAACTATGTTTTCTGAAAAGACGAAATGAACCTTAACTTTTCAGAAAAGTGTCAATTTTTTAACTATGTTTTCTGAAAAGACGAAATGAACCTTAACTTTTCAGAAAAGTGTCAAATTAGTCCCTTCCATCGGTCAACTAACGGTCAAACTTAACTGATAGCATACTAAATGGGGATAAATTTGGTATTTCCAATTATAATGAAGGAAGATATAAAAGGAAGATAAAATAAGGGAAAAAAATCATTTAAAACAAATGAGGAAAAAAATTTAAAAAAAAAATTCTCGTTCGACAAAATTATTTAAAAAAAAATCATTTTGTTAAATATGAATATCATCTCAAAGCATATACTAATTATACCATAAATATGTAGATCTCAAATATATAATATTATAGACTGAAAAAAATTAATAGATGTAACAAAAATATTAAACAGATAAAGCAAGAGCAGAAACTGTAAAAATATTAAAAGCTAGAGCAGAAATTTTGAAAAAAAAAAAGTAAAAATTACAAGCTAAAGTAGAAATGAAAAAAATAAAAATAAAAAAATCACACCCATGAATAAAGATTTAATGAAAAATTTTAATTGTAAGGGTAAAATGGTAATTTTACAATTAATAAATATACATAAGATCCTCAAACAAAGCTACACTCAGTCAAAAATTTTCTAAAGGTAAAACTGTAACTTTATGAAAATTATATGCAACTCATTAAGGGTATTTTGATAATTATATATTATTATAATATTTTACTTTATTTGAGGGTATAATGATTTTTTTATCTATTTTAATAGTGTCCAGGGTTAAATTAGTCTTTTCATGTTTTTCATTAGGTTTGACCGTTAGTTGACTGATGAGAGGGACTAATTTGACACTTTTTCGAAAAGTTAAGGTTCATTTCGTCCTTTTAGAAAACATAGTTAAAAATTTGACACTTTCCTAAAAGTTAGGGACTAAAATGATTTTTCCCCTTAATTTTGAGCAAAGTTGGTTTTTTTTTGTTTTTTAAAATAATTTTTTGGTATATTATTTAATTGAATTTTGTGTTATTTTCTGTATAGGATTGTGAAGGCAGATATACATTCGAGTTGAAATGGCATCTGGAACTATGCCAGCTTCATTTCCGGGTCTAAAAACTAGGGACCCAGGTTTAGGTTTTGTGAAAAGAGTGGATTTAGTGAAGGTTTCTGATATGAGAAAGTACAAGTGTGGCAAAAAAAGAGTGTTTGTGGTCCGCAATTCGAACCCCAGTTCGGATATCAAGTAAGTAAAACAAAGTTGAAAATAAGTAAAACTACTGGCAAGGGTGATAGATAAAATATTATGAAGTGCAGTTGGTGCTCTTCTTTTTCTTTGTTGCATAATATCTTTTCAATGCCATATTTACATTATTGTCTTTTCAGGTTGGAGATTCAATGGGAATAATTGAGGACACCTCTCATGGTCAACATTGGAAGAAAAGAAATCTCTTCTTAGAGATACCCTCACGAACAGCGGAAGATTCCTCACAGGATTTCTGTCATAATAAAGATGCCCCCAACACCTAGTCCCACTCCGACTCCAAGGAGGGTTAATTTCTGTTAAAGCAGTGATGTTTTTGTTGTCAGTTTAGGTGACTAAACTTCTGTTTTTTGTTGTTGTATAACGTGTAACAGATGTGCTGTAGGATTTGGTGATGTACTGGTATTTTGTATTTATGTTTTCTAATGTGTGAATCCCCTTAAAGTTAGGGAGACAAATTGATGGAGCAGGTAGGATAATTACCTGCCTTGTACTTTGCAAGTATATATATGAATATGAATGAAAAATCTGTGTGTGTGCTTTCTGTAGTAAAAAACCTCTCTGTTCTCTCTGCTTTCTCTCCTTCTTCTTCTTAGTTTTTCTTTTAAAAACCAACAAATGGTATCAGAGCTTCTCTAATCTTAGAGGGCCTGTGTTTGTGTCTTACAAAAGAGAGAAAACCAGTAAAGCTTCTCCTCAAAAGGTCCTAAAAATCTCAGACTTCAAACCCATGGCTTCCAGCAATAATACAGCTCCTGCACTTCCAGTTTTTAATGGTGAGAACTATCAAGCTTGGGCTGTTAAGATGAAAACTTACTTGAGAGGTCTTGGTTTGTGGCAGTGGGTTGAAACTGAAAGGCAACCACAGCCTTTGGGAAACAATCCAACTCTCAACCAAATAAGAGCTTATGAAGAAGAAGTTGCAAAATCTCCAAAAGCTTTGTCTTATATCCAGGCTGCAGTCTCAGAATCAATTTTCACAAGGATTATGGCTTGTGAAACCCCAAAAGAAGCTTGGGATAAGCTAAAGGAAATGCATATGGGGAGTGAAAAAACAAGGAATATGCAGATTCTGAACTTGAAAAGGGAATTTGAAGTTTTGAGGATGAAGGACAATGAAACCATCAAAGAATATGCAGACAGGCTCATGGAAGTTGTTAACAAAATCAGGCTTCTTGGAGAGGATCTAACAGATCAAAGAGTTGTTGAAAAAGTTCTTGTGAGCTTGCCTGAAAGATTTGAGTCCAAAATTTCTTCTCTTGAGGACTCAAAGGATTTAACTCAAATCTCTTTATCTGAGCTTGTTCATGCCTTTCAAGCTCAAGAGCAAAGGAGATCAATGAGACAAGAAAAGACTATTGAAGGGGCTTTCCTTGTAAAACAAAAAGGAAAAGCTCAAGGTGGAGAGAAGAAGCAACCTGGTGAGAAGAAGGATAAAGAGAAGAATGAAGGCCAGAAGAAATATCTTCCATGTCCTCACTGCAAAAAAAGGGGTCATTCTGAGAATTATTGCTGGTTTAGACCTGGTGTGCAATGTAGATCATGCAAGCAATTTGGCCATGTGGAGAGGGTATGCAAGAAAAAAAATGATCAGCAAAGGCAGCAGGCACATGTGGCAGAAAATCAGCAACAACATCAGGTTGAAGAGTTATTTGTTGCTACATGTTATGCACTAAGTGGCTCTACTGATACTTGGCTTGTTGACAGTGGTTGTACCAATCATATGACACATGATTTGAGCAATTTCAGGGAACTAGATCAGTCATACAAGTCAAAAGTGATGATTGGAAATGGAGAACTTGTTGATGTCAAAGGCAAAGGAGTTGTTGCTGTCAAGACTTCAACAGGTATCAAATACATATCTGATGTGTTGTTTGTGCCTGAAATTAATTTGAGTTTACTTAGTGTGGGTCAAATGCTTGAGAAGAATTACTCCTTGCATTTTCATAACATGTCATGCACCATTGTTGATCATAATGGTTGTGAATTGATGACTATAAAAATGAGAGATAAAGGCTTTCCAATTAAGTGGAAAGAGACTAATTTGCATGTAAGCACCACAGTAATTGATGAATCCATTTTGTGGCATAAGAGATTTGGGCACTTTAATTATGTTGCACTCAAACACTTGCATCACAAAGGCTTAACTCAAAACTTTCCTACCATTTGTGAAGAAAAGAATGTATGTCAAGTTTGCCAATTTGGAAAGCAAAGTAAATTGCCATTTCCTACAAATAGAGCCTGGAGAGCTTCTGAAAAGCTTCAATTGATCCATACTGATGTGTGTGGACCAATAAAGACACCCTCATTGAATGGAAGCAAATACTTTATCTTGTTCATAGATGATTATACCAGGATGTGTTGGGTTTATTTCTTGAAGCATAAATCAGAGGTAGCTGATGTGTTTTATAAGTTCAAGGCTTTGGTGGAAAACCAAACAAACTGCAGCATTAAGATGATAAGATCAGATAACGGGTCTGAATATACATCAAACAAGTTTGATAGATTTTGTGCTGAAGTTGGAATAGAACATCAGCTGACTGTCACTTTCTCTCCTCAACAAAATGGAGTAAGTGAGAGGAAAAACAGAACAGTCATGGAGATGGCAAGGTGTTTGCTTTATGAGAAGGGATTGCCTAAAAGATTTTGGGCAGAAGCTGTTAATACAGCAGTGTACTTGCTTAACAAACTTCCAACCAAAGCTGTGAAAGATAAAACTCCATTTGAGGCTTGGTATGGTGTTAAACCAGCTGTAGAGCATCTCAGAATATTTGGGAGCCTATGTTATGCTCATGTACCAGATGTCAAAAGAGATAAGCTTGATAAGAAAGCTGAAGTTGGGATTTTTGTGGGGTACAGCACCATTTCTAAAGGTTATAGAATCTTTAATGTTGAGACAGGAAAAGTGTTGGTGAGTAGGAATGTGAAGTTTGATGAGAATGCAATGTGGAATTGGGACAAGAATCAAGCTGAATCTGTTGAGAGAAGTCAACAAGGAGTTGGCATTTCTTATGATCAAGTCGAAGATGAAGAAAATTCAAACTCGGATATAGAAGTTTCTGTGAGAGGCACTAGATCTTTGACTGAAATTTATGACAGATGCAATGCAGCTATGTTGGAGCCTTCAAACTATATTGAAGCCTCAAAATCTGATGAATGGAGAGCAGCAATGCAGGAGGAGCTGAATATGATTGAAAAGAATGAGACTTGGAGTTTGGTTGATAGACCTGAAAATAAAAAAGTAATTGGTGTAAAATGGGTTTTTAGAATCAAACACAATTCAGATGGTTCTATTAACAAACTCAAGGCAAGATTGGTTGTCAAGGGTTATTCACAAGAGTATGGTATTGATTTTACAGATACATTTGCTCCAGTTGCAAGATATGACACAATAAGGCTGTTAATAGCCTTGGCAGCTCAAAATGGTTGGAAAATTTTCCAACTTGATGTAAAGTCAGCCTTCTTGAATGGTTTGCTTGAAGAAGATATTTATGTTGAGCAACCAGAAGGTTTTCAAATTTCAAATGATGAAGACAAAGTTTACAAGCTTCACAAGGCATTATATGGTTTGAAACAGGCTCCTAGAGCCTGGTATGGTAGGATTGATGATTATTTGAGGAGTCTTGGATTTATTAGGAGTATAAATGAGCATACTCTTTATGTGAAGCAAGTTGATGGTGATCTGTTGATTGTTTCTTTATACGTTGATGACTTGCTTGTGACAGGAAACAATTCAACTTTAATAGAGAACTTCAAAAATGAAATGCAAAAAGTGTTTGAGATGACTGATCTAGGGGAGATGACATTTTTTCTTGGTATGGAGGTTCACCAAACTCAGCATGGGATCTTCATATGCCAAAGAAAATATGCAAATGAAATATTAAGAAAATTCAGAATGCAGAATTGCAAGCCTGTTAGCACTCCCCTGGTGCAAAATGAAAGACTTTGCAAGGAAGATGGAGCAAGCAAAGTGGATGGAGGAGTTTACAGAAGCTTAATTGGTTGTTTGTTGCACTTAACAGCAACAAGACCAGATCTCATGTTTGCAGCTAGCTTGTTATCCAGATTCATGCAGAATCCTAGTGAACTGCATCTTAAAGCTGCAAAAAGAGTGCTCAGATACATTAAGGGAACTGAAGATATGGGGATTTGGTATAAGAAATCAAGTGATTTGAAGGTGATAGGCTACACTGATAGTGATTGGGCAGGTTCTATTGAGGATATGAAGAGCACTTCCGGGTATGTATTCTTTTTTAATTCTGGTGCATTTAGTTGGAATTCAAAGAAACAAGAATCTGTTGCACAATCAACAGCTGAGGCTGAATACATAGCTGCTGCAGCTGCTGTCAACCAGGCTATTTGGTTGAGAAAAGTATTAAATGATTTGAAGCAACAACAGAAGGAAGCTACAAAGGTGTTTTGTGACAATCAATCAGCAGTGGCTATGGCAAAAAATCCTGTATTCCATGGCAGAACTAAACACATCAAAATTAAATATCATGCTATAAGAGAGGCTGAAAGGGAGAAAGAAATAAGCTTGAACCATTGCAAGTCAGAATTTCAAATTGCAGATATTTTGACAAAAGCATTACCAAAGCAAAAGTTTGAAACACTGAGGCTCGAGCTTGGTGTTTCCAGCAAAAACATCAAGGAGGAGTGTTAAAGCAGTGATGTTTTTGTTGTCAGTTTAGGTGACTAAACTTCTGTTTTTTGTTGTTGTATAACGTGTAACAGATGTGCTGTAGGATTTGGTGATGTACTGGTATTTTGTATTTATGTTTTCTAATGTGTGAATCCCCTTAAAGTTAGGGAGACAAATTGATGGAGCAGGTAGGATAATTACCTGCCTTGTACTTTGCAAGTATATATATGAATATGAATGAAAAATCTGTGTGTGTGCTTTCTGTAGTAAAAAACCTCTCTGTTCTCTCTGCTTTCTCTCCTTCTTCTTCTTAGTTTTTCTTTTAAAAACCAACAATTTCCTCTTGACAGCTTCTTCTGCTGATGCAAGAACAAGTGGTTCACCTGGTCCATCCACATCCAAAGGCAAATCAACCTTAAAAGGTATCTTACCGAAACTAAGTTTCAAGTATCGAAACTCTAACACGGATATTGAGAAGGTGGCCAACCAAGTGCCAGAAGGCAGCCAACCACGAGAGAAACCTTCAATATCAAGGTCATTGTCACTTACGAAGATATTTACTCCTAGGATGAAGAGAACAGCATCCCTGCCTGTAAATCCAAATGTGGATTCAAGCCTAGAACCCACATGCAGTGGAAGTTTTGGTGGTTCTACAAATTCAAGTGTAAGTTTCATGAATAAATGAGTTGATTCCTTGTCAAATTAGTCAATTGGGAGAATGTACTTTCTGGCGATGCATGGTTGGTAAACAGTGAGGATGTGCTTGCTGAATTTTCTAGTTAAGTTTTTGTTGCAATGATGTGTAGGGGTGGGGGAATTCAGTCATCAGTTATTGTTCTTAGTAGCAGCATCTATATTGACTAGGCCAACAGAATATTAAATAAACTTTGAAGGTCCTAGACTAACTTGGAATTAAATTTCCAACTTTATTCTAAGCGATATTATGAAAATACTATCTGTACAAAGGTTTCAGCATCTGTTGTTGATCCAAGTTTATTGTTCTTTTTTGCAGAGAAAAGGAGAGCAGAAGCAGATACGTCGCTCACTTTCAGTTCCTGTCAATGACAAAGAAAGAAGTATAAGGAGAATGAGGAAGGAGAGGTGATGTCAACTACTCCTCTGACAGCGGATACAGGTAATAATCCCACTGTTGAAGAAAACACACATTAAGTACTCAAACTGCATGCCAACTTTCACACACATCTGTCATCTATACTAGTCACTGCATAAAATGCATGTTATCTTGTATAAATGAATTCAATTTTGGCTATTTTCCGTATGACTTGGTTTCAAACTAATACCACCTGGAAATTTAGGAAGCAAAATGGACGAAAAATATAATGTTGTATCTTTCAAAATAATCGTTGTATGAGAAAGTTAATATGTAGCTGGCAACAATTCTTACACAAATGTAAATGGATCTCAACTCTCTCTACATTGACTTTATTTGTAAGCTCTGGCGATATTGAAGTACTTGTGCCTTGTTTCAAAGCATGAGATATTTGTAAGTGCAATTGTCAGCAAAATATTTTCACCTTTTTTTGTTTGGTCTTGAGGTTCCTTAAAGACATACTGTCTGTGAAAACTTTTATTTTGAAACTTAACATGCATAAACTCTTTTTATCCTTGTGGTTTTCAATTTTAGTTACCCCTCCCTTAAGTTTGCAGAAGCTGGTGTGATTATAGACAATACTTTATCACATTCTCTAATTTCAGAAAACAGTGATGACGATGGTGAAGACATACCCCAAGAAGAGGCAGTTTGTAGAATTTGTCTGGTCGAACTATGTGAAGGGGGTGAAACCCTCAACATGGAATGCAGCTGCAGAGGCGAACTTGCTTTGGCCCACAAAGAATGTGCCATAAAATGGTTTACAATCAAAGGTAACAAGACGTGTGATGTGTGCAAGCAAGAAGTTAAGAATCTACCAGTCACTCTTTTACGAATTCAGAGTACTCGAAATCGAAATGGTGGAGCAGTCAGCGGCCATCTGGGAGATCTTAATGGATACAGGTTAACAATCTTGATAATTTGTGTCTGATTGGCACTGTATACTCTGCTTGTTTACTGCAGTGTTTTGAGAGAATGAATGAAATTTGAAGTTAAATAATCAAGAAATCTAATCTCTTAAGACTAGTCTTGCAGAACTGTTTGATGTGAGGCAGATGATGATTATGCTAAGTTATTATATTTAATCTTTACATAAACAAATCAACTTTGAACTCCTGCTACTGTTAATTTGTAAGTTGGTTTGCTGCTATTCTGTTATAGTTGAAATGCTGATTTTTAAGCTGTTGTGTGTATTCTCTTCTGTGTTAATTCTTGTTTAAATATCTATTCATATTTTAGTCTCAATTGCAAATTTAAAACATATGCTTATTAGTTTAAAAATTTGTATTTGTAGGGTTTGGCAGGAAGTGCCTGTGCTTGTTATTGTCAGCATGCTTGCATACTTTTGTTTACTTGAGCAGCTTCTGGTAAGCTAAGCGGTTCCACGTTCAAACATGCTGCATTTTCCACAAAAGGTTCTGAACAGGAAATCTGATTTTGTTGCAGGTTGCAAAAATGGGAACTGGAGCAATTGCTATCTCTCTTCCATTTTCTTGTGTATTAGGTCTCCTTGCATCCATGACCTCAACGACCATGGGTAGGTTGGCAAATAACCTTGTGATTGTAAAACAAAAATCTAGTAATAAGGTTATGTGTGAAGAAGATTTGATTGTACCAACAATTTAACAAAATGCTTTATATTTTTTATAAGAAACTGAAATAATAGATGTATTGAAGAAAAGGAGATAGAATGGACATATATTTCCTAAGGTTTTCACTCAAACTTCTTGTTTCTGTTTAGCGACCGGAAGATTCGTCTGGGTTTATGCATCAGTTCAGTTCGCTCTGGTGGTTATGTTTGCTCATATGTTTTTTTCTTTGGTAAGATGCATCTATTACAGATATTTATCTAGGTCACTCTTTTATTGTCTTTTGTTAACATGTGGAGAGGCTCATCCTCCACCTAATCTGTTGTCTGTTTTGCCAAAGCAAGAATTTTCAAATGTTGTCATTCTTGTTGCTTCATGCTTTACAGGTTGGTGTACAAGCAGTTCTATCGATTCTCCTCGCAACATTTGCAGGACTTGGAGTTGCTATGAGTGGAAGTTCTATAATTGTAGAATTTTTGAGATGGAAAAGAAGACGGCAAGCTCGGTCAGAGCAGCAAGGTCCTGGTTCTCAAGTAATGACAAGACCAAGCCTATTCCCATATTCATCCCGTACAGCCCCTCGAAACCAGCCCCAATCCGAACAAGAAAATCCGGAACCTCTTAGCAGGAGTTGAATAATTGTCTAGTTGAAACATAAAGAGGTTTTGTTTAAATTATATTGTGTCTAAGTTAAGCATATCTTGCATTGTAATATAGTGCCATATAGGATCCCAAAAGTTTCTCCACTTTGTTCTAATGATAAAGTATCCGTGTTTTTCTCAACCCCACTTCCCTACAAGACATGATGTTGGCCTCTAGTTTTTTCACAGGATTGACAACCCAAGTGGGTTGTGGATCTTGTGTGGTTTGTGCCCTTCACGTAATGAATCTGAATGTACTATTTATAGGTTGCTAGAAGATAGTTTTTAGGAAAAAGAATCTATATTGTATTGTTGCATTTCTGTAATCTTGGTTGCAAAATTACAAAAGCAATTTTGATTATAATGTTATCAAATTCTCTAAGAACATATGCTAGATTGGGTTCTTTGGAATTGAAGGGTTCTGTCTTGGATACAATGAAAAATAAAATAAAGGGTGGCTCTGTTGCCATCCAAAAAATTCCATTTTACACCCATTTTTTTATTAAAATATCTTATTACCATTATATCCATACATGTAATTAAAATTTAGTGTAAATCCGTATAAACCTCAAGAAAATATTACCGTAATGTCGCATTACTTTTAATTTTATTTTGTATTTGAAATTGATATTAATATTCCTTGACTTTTTTTTTTTAAATTTATTCAAAATATTTTTCCCAATTAGAGAGAATATCAAAGTTTACTTTATTTTTTTTTCTTATTGGTCATATCAAAAGACCAAGTGATATTATTGATAGGTAAATAATAGGTAATTAAATATCCAAAAGATACCTCATATATCATTGAGATACTACTCATATTTTCCTTTTATGAGAGAATTGATAAATTTGATCTTAAAAATGTTTTAGATATTTTGAGAATATTTTCAATATTTTTGATCTATTCATTGAAATTTTTATAAATTTAGAATTGTGATATTATATCGAAATTGATATTTAATTAGTTGATTTTAGGTATTATTATTTTTTTTTTCAAAAAAAAATAGAAGTTCAATATAAAAAAATAGTGCTGACTAGACTAGGGTAATCAGGTCAGACCAGGGCTCATACAACAGGCACAAAGACCCCAGAAGACGTTGCAGACAGACCAAACAAACAGAGTTAGAAACTACTAACAAGAGAAGCACTGACATAGAGACCGCAAGTAAACAAGCATGAACTTATCAACTAGAATAGCAGCAGAGAAACTCCCTCTTCTCAGCTCTTTTGTTCCTCTCCTAGGTGGTTTTTAATCACAATCGTCAGTCTCTCTCTCTCCCTCATTCATATCTCTTACTTTTTCGTTTCTCATCAGTAACTGAGCCCCCCACTTGTGTTTTTGGTTATTTCTTATCACTCTTTATTTGCTATCTTAAACTTACAATCTTTGATACTAAAGTAGAGTCCTTTTGTTTTTGCTATTTTAAAGTTACAATCTTTGATACTAAAGTAGAGTCCTTTTGTTTTTGCTATTTTAAAGTTACGATCTTTGATGCTAAAGTAGAATCCTTTTGTTATTATAATGTTGTTTCTTGCAACCCTTTGTAGAGGTGACGTTGAATTGCTTTTATTGTGTTTCTTATGCTTCTGGAAATATGTCGTCGTTTTCATTTTTGTATATGTATTGAAGTGAATTGGACTTACATGGTGTTTTTAGGTGTGCCCAAGTGTGGTTTTGTGTCATTGTTGCATTTTAACAAAAGATCCAGAGTTGGTTTTGGGAGGGAAATGGCATGGAGTTGTGAAGTGAGTGTTGAAAACAAGTTTGGAGTGGTTCGACCGGCAACTGAAGGTTATTCTGAGGAGGCTATTGAAGCTCTGAAAGCTGGGAAGGTCATTGCGGTGCCCACGGACACGCTCTATGGATTCGCTTGTGATGCTTGGTATGCCATTGTCATGGACTGCCCTTTATTTGGTTTTGTGTTATTCTAGGTTTACTCAGTGTGAGACATGGATTCAAGGTTGATTTGTATGTGCATTGAACATAATAAGTTGCTCAAACAACGTACAAATGTGATATTTGGGATGCTCAGTTCACCATTGTATTAGACCGACCTTCATCTGTATTGGTCATTTTTGTTTTGTTTTGTTATTTCTGTTTTTCGTGTTTATTTGATGAACATGGATTAAAGTTTTATTTGTTTGTGCATTGAACGTCGTATAAGAAAAGGTGTTGATAAGTTGCTCATAAATCATAGGAGAATTTTGTAAGTATATTTGGATCAATTGGCTGTGTCCAAACTTTGCCTTTTATAAGATTGTGTTCCTTTTTTATCATAGTGATCTAGATGGTAGTTTCATTCTATTATTCATGCATTTTATACCCGGATTGGCTAGATTATGTATTAAAAAAGAATAATTAGATAAGAATTAATTTATAGAGGTTGCATGTTATGTTATTAATCTTAATTAGGATAGCTGGACCACGATTTATCTTTGTAATCACCATTCAGTTCATTTTTAGTTTTGAAGAGATAATATGGTGGCAGTACTTAAAAAATACACTAGAACTTGTCGGAGGAATTTTTCAGAGCAATTTGTAAAGTTTTGGAACATACTTCTTGTTTAGTCTTTAAAGTTCATCAACTTCATAATTTTGTTAGCGAATGAAATGAAATGGAAAAGTTTAGGATGAATTACAGTTGATATGTTTTCCTTTCTTCAATGCTAAGAGAAAATGTCTAAAATTATGCAAATATGCTAACTCATCATTTCAGACACTATCAAGGGAACTTCACATAACTAAGTATGTTGTTATGAGTGATCAGCTGCTGCTTATGAATTAATAGGATAGATGACCCTTTGGAGAATGAAGTGAGATTCTATCATAAGAAATTGCAGGTTTCGCAGAAATGGAAGCTGAGATTCTGGAACAAGAGTATAACTTAATATAAGATTCCTGGTAGTTGTAAGCGGGAAATTGTGCATAATTTCCCATCGATGACGAGTCCATTTCTGCATTTTTACTATCAATTTGAAAATGATTAGTATGTGAATTTACAATCATTTTGAATTGGCAACGGATAATTCATCTGACCTGGGTAATTAATATGATGAAGGGAGTTTATATAAAAATTTGCATTATATTTCAAATAAAAGTTCTTAATCATAATAGTTGTGTTGGAAAGTGTAGGTAATATATCTCGGCTGGTTTAATTTGACGTCTCCAATTTTCATTTTAATAAATTTTGCTAATATATGCTCTCCTGTCATGGGTTCATGTATATGCAGTTCTCTGGAAGCAGTCAATAGAATATATGAGATAAAAGGACGAAAATATACCAGCCCTCTGGCAATCTGTGTTGGAGATGTATCGGACGTTGGTCGCTTTGCTGTCACGGATCATTTACCACATGGCTTACTTGATTCTCTCCTTCCAGGACCTGTTACGGTTGTACTAAGACGAGGTTTGTAACTTTTATGTCCATCTTTGTTCAACATGAATGAAAATGTGATATTGATAATTGATTATGTAGGATATATTGTGAGTAAAGACTCTGTTAAGATAATGTCACGATTTTGACAGTTGGTCCTTCAACATGCATCTAAAGCTATACATCTCTGTTTATATTTAACTGTTAGATTTTGTGATCTTTTACTGTATAAATGAGATAACTGGTTATTTTTCAGGGGAGTCAAGTATCCTTGAGAAGTCCTTAAACCCTGGTTTAGAAAGTATAGGTGTCCGAGTGCCTGATTCTGACTTCATCAGGGTTATTGCCTGTGGTTCAGGAAGCGCATTGGCTCTCACAAGTGCAAATTTAAGTGGACAGCCAAGTAGCGTTTGCATCAAAGATTTTGAGAACCTATGGGAACACTGTGCATATGTTTATGATAGTGGTGTGCTTCCATCAGGGCGGGCTGGATCAACGGTCGTGGACCTTACGAAGCTAGGAAAATACAAAATACTTAGACCTGGAAGGTAAGCATCTAAACAAGTACGATGTATGTACTTTACTCAGTGTCTAAATCAAAGAACAAGTAACTACCCAATAAATGGGTCATGCATGAATCAAAGTGCTACAGAAACATCGTATTTGCATTCTAATTGAAATTTTATATGGATTATGACATGTAACATGATCATAGGTTCATAGACCATCATACTGTTATATTTTCCAAAATTTAAACTCATAGAAGAAAATAGTAGTTTCTGCAGTTTGTGAAGGTAAATACTCCTTTGCACACAAAGACTTGAAAGCAAACGATGTTGTTGACTTGCTTTTGTTGTTTTGAAACCTAAAATGCGCTTTAATATTTTAGGACCATAACTGGATGATTACTTGTTAATCTGATGGATATGTTAATGCTCACTCACAGTCATTTTAAATGTGAATCCTTAGATAGTTCCGATCCAGTTAACGTTTATTCGGTGTATTTCCGTTGTCTTTCCAGTGCAAAGGAAGATACGGTAGCCACCCTCGAAAAGCATTCTCTACTGGAAGAAACTGAGGCAAGTTAAAAGAAGTGATGGAAACAACCTGACATTGTTTTAGAATTGCAGCTTTCTTTTAGATTTGAAACAACAGATTCTGCTTCAATAACTCACTAACCGGGCACCATCACTTGCTATTATAGCTTTGTAGTTTATTATTGATTATCAATTAAAAAATCATTCTTCAGTTGTTACACTCAACTTTTCTTTGTTTACACCTTATATAGAATCAATTCGATATTTAATAAAGTATAATGTTGTAAGAAGTGTTTGACACCTTTGAATATTGATGAAGAATCTTCAATAAAATTATATTGTAATTGTGGGAGTTTTTGGATAATGCTTTGTAAAATCATCTTAGAATAATAATTGACACGTGAGTTCATTATAGGGATTGTCTAAATTATAATATTGGAAAATAATCCTTTCCAAAGAAACACTTTTAAGTATGTATGGATGTGTGTTTTTATCATTCAACAAAGGTTCAATTTTTACTCTGGTATGTTATGAGTTTGTATGGGTAGTTGTTTCATTTTATTATGGTGGTAGTTTTTTTCACATGAGATATTCTGAACTCCAAACGGTGAATGATTTGGACAGCAATTGACTCCCAATTAAGTAGATGTTATCTTATAGATCTCTATAGCTGTCTTACTTTTTTAATGTCTAGCTTCAAATAGAAAAAAAAAAGAAAAACAAAATTCCTTTACATATATAGAAAAGGAGTGGTAATTGAACTCTTCCAATATGTTCTTTTAAAACATTTTTTATTGAATAATGTTATATTATTAAATAATTTATTCAAATTTATATTTTAAATGATGTGATAAGATTATTCTTAATTATTATATCATTACTTCGTTATTTCAAAATAAATATAGGATCTATAAATCAATTTATTATATTATTTTAATAATATTTTTAAATGAATTTTTGAAAAATATATAATTATTTATTTATTTTTGGTGTTTTATATATATAAGTTTTGTACTTTTTATAAAAAAATTATAGTAAATTTTGTTTTTTATATAAAATTTTACCTATGAGATACATGGAGTGTACTGTGTAATAAAGCAATGATTTTTTTTTTTTTAAAAAAAAAAATCGAACATGAATGGATATTGTGTCTAGTCAGAATAGTTAATAGTAGACTGAAGAAGTGCGATATTAAAATAATTTTCGTGACATTCACGTGCATAGGCTATTAGGCTTGTGTGTTTCACATTTCCAACAATATTTCCCAAAAAGTTCCTAAGCTATTTCACGCAGATCAAGCGTGGCGTGACTGTTATTCGCGGCCATGTGCGACTACGACCACTGGGTTGGTTGGACGCAGATGAGAGCGCGTGAGAAAGACATTGATAAGAGTATTTTTTTTATGTGATTTATGAGAGTTTTTATGGGTTAAATATCCTTCAAATAGTAGATTAAAGAATCCTGGATCCGTGGGACTCTCGCTTGTGTTTCACATTGCGTCGTGTGAAACATATTTCTTTGACTTGTGTGGACCATGAGAAGTGGTTTTCTCAAACTAGTGTAGTGTTGACCATCAGTGTAACAAATGCAACATAATTATCTCGGTAACAATGACAAGATCCACCATTTCATTATGAATTATATTAATATTAACTTCTTTTTTTTTTTATTAGTACTTACGTAGATAATAGTTTGGATTAATTGAGTTATGATTCTGTAGACTTAGGAAATACCTCCCTTGAAGGCGGAGAAAACCATCTAGGAAAACCATCTAGGACTAGGTTGGAGAAAGCACTTTATAGTATTTAACGAAAATGTCTATATCTATATAGGACTTTTTGGAGAAAATGTCTATATCTATATGGGACTTGGTTGTAGAATCTATTACCTATTAAAAACAGTGGATGATAATGTGATCTTTACCACTAGAACATAACTTGTCTTCTTTTAACATTAACCTAATATATATAAATATATAACCACATGGTTATTACATTAAATGCTAAGTGTTATATAATTCATTGCATAGCTTACTGACATTTCAATCTCTCACAATGTTAAAACTATTGCATTGATTAAACCTAATGATATTTGAGATTCAAATTATTATATTAATTTTTATTATGTTAATAATACAAATTAACATAATAAATAATATTATATAAATATAATACGGCTTGATAGTAGAGAGTACTCTATTAATATAATCATGATCCACACGATAAGTTATTGAAAGCTATATCAATTGATAATGTTATCTAAAAATTGTGGCACAACTTATAAAATATTATTATAAATTTCTTAAATAAATTTTTAAATAATTTATCCAAATTCATACTCAAATGACGTGGCATATGAGTTTTTAATATCTTATTGATGATTACATCATCTCATCATTTATAAGATTTTAACAATTCACATACCGTATTATTTGAATATAAATTTGGATAAAATATTTAAAAAACCTACTATTGTTTGTCCTAATGATACATTACTTAGCATTAATATAATATTACATTAGGTAGCTTTAATATAATATTCACGATTCATGGAACCTGATTAGGATTCAAACTAGAATCATTCCTACCATATACTGTATGTAAAAAATAATAAACAGTAATTACAGCCCCACATTATTGAACATAATTGTGTTACCTACAGTCTCTCATATTAAGCAGTAATTAACCAAAAACAGGTGAACAAAAGACAAAAGCAATTAAAGAAAAGATGAAAAGGGTCAATTTGATGAACACTATTTTGGTTAATTTATTAATTAAAAAAAGCACATTTTTCATGGCCACGTACAAAGATGCTGGCACATAAATTTTGTCAGCATTCATCTTCCATAAAAAATAAAATGTCCAAAAACAAAATCCCACCAGTATTTATTTACAGATTAAATCATCCAAAACTCCAGCAACCACCAGTTGGTTTGTTTGATTTTCGCTCTCTAGACTCTTCTCTCTCACAATCTCAAATCAGCATCAAAGCTTCAGGTGATTCTGTTTATATACACATACTCTGTTTCTGTTTCATGTGTTTGCAGAGTTCGTTTCTTTGACTCAACGTTTGAGGTACTGTTGATGTTGTGTTTGCAGAGAAAGTTGTTGAAATTGGAAGGATAATAGTTTGGTAAATTGAATGAATTGGCTGCATCAGTGTGTAGTGTCGTAGTCTACTTGATTTTTTTATATTTTTGGATTGAATGAAAGAGTGATTTTGATCAGTTGAGTTCAATTTTGTTTGTTTTGTGATGATTTTTCTTTATACTCCAATTTCAGTTGATTTTTTTTTTTTTGTGTGTATGCTGATTTTGTGACATGATTGTGAAAAATATGGCTGTTTAGAAAATTGGGAAGCGGGAAGACTTCAGTCGAATCAATTACTTGGTTGACAGTGTAATCTTGTTGAAATTCTCTTTTGTTTTTTTAGCCAAATTAAAAGAAAGATTTGTATTGTTTTGATCAATTTTGAGTTCAATTTTGCATTTGTGTGATGATTTTATATTTTGATTTGAGTCGATTTGTTGTATAAAAGAAATAAAATAAAGTTGGTCTTGTTTGGTAGCTGAAAATAGGTTTGAAGTCTTTTGAGCGACTTCAGTGAATGGAATACTTGTAGACGGCTTAGTTTGGTTTAATTTTGAGCAAAGTTGGTTTTTTTTTTTTTTTTAAATAATTTTTTGGTATATTATTTAATTGAATTTTGTGTTCTTTTCTGTATAGGATTGTGAAGGCAGATATACATTCGAGTTGAAATGGCATCTGGAACCATGCCAGCTTCATTTCCGGGTCTAAAAACTAGGGACCTAGGTTTAGGTTTTTTGAAAAGAGTGGATTTAGTGAAGGTTTCTGATATGAGAAAGTACAAGAGTGGCAAAAAAAGAGTGTTCGTGGTCCGCAATTCGAACCCCAGTTCGGATATAGCTGAGCTTCAGCCTTCATCGGAAGGGAGCCCTCTATTAGGTATAAAATTTTTTATTGTGTTATGCTATGTCTTTTGCGCTGTTTGTTTGGTGTCAGAGAAAATTGGGTTGAAGATAAAGAAATAAGGATGTGGAGTTATGTGCTTATTGTGTATTGTTTTGTTGTTGCTTTAGTACTATGTCAAATGCGTATAGGTACCGGAACTTAAGTTTTACGCTGGTTGTTTTATTTCCATGGACATCTGTTGTATTAATCCAATGTGGATGTACCTACAGGATTTCTTGATGTATACATTGAAGAATAATGGCAGCAAAAGCTCAGTTGAAAGTAATTTTGCTTGCTTGGAAAGAGTAGTATTATATTTGCATTTAAAGTAATGTACTGAATAATGGCAAATGCTACTTGTTTTTCTAATTTGCTTTTGTGTTTTACTTTATTTAACTGGCTGTGCAGTGCAATGTTGGAATTATTTTTTTTGTTATTTTTTCATTAAGTAAACAAACAGAGAATTATGGTGGCAAATCATGTCTCCATTTGCATATCTTTCTGCTTTTAACCTTGTTTTGGTTTAATCTAATGAATCACTCTATTATAATCTAGTTCCCAGACAAAAGTATTGTGAATCGATACACAAAACTGTCAGGAGGAAAACAAGGACAGTAATGGTTGGAGATGTGGCTATTGGTAGTGAGCATCCTATTAGGATTCAGACAATGACTACGACCGACACTAAGGATGTTGCTGGGACTGTTGAGCAGGTTCCCCCTTCACTTAAATTCTTTGTTTATGAATAATTGGTATGTTTCTCTCTTATTAATTCCCACGTTGCTATTTGATTAGGCCCAAGTATATGTATTTATCATCCATCAAGCTATGAGTTAGATTGTTGGCAGGTGACACTCTTGAAGTTAGTTAGATGAGTGGCATGTATTGTGCATCTTGTCTTGAATAAATGAATTTCAATTTGTGTTGGTTCATGGTTGAGGATATAAATTGCTGGAATTTTTACTGATGGGCTACAAGATGATTTTTAATGTTGAACTTTTGGGGGAAAATTGGGTTTCATAACTTTAAATAAGTTATAAATGTGACTAGAAGTAGTGATACATGTGAGGTGGGTTTGATACAAATCATGGGAACTGTTATATGGTCATGCAAACAGCTGTGAGGGGCAGTACATGTGAGTGGTGGGTGTTTAGGCCATGATATTTCTTGAGTGTTTATATTCTGTGCGGTCGAAAAAGTTACTATAATCTGAACCCAAAAAAAAAGGCTGGGTTTTGGTTCTGAAGAAAGAAGGGAATATGGGGGCTCAAAATGAAATTATTGTAGTTGACTGCAATAAATTGGCTGAAATACCCTATGGCAACTGCCGTTACCTTAGTATCTGCTACATCATGGAGTGGCTGCTTTCTAAATCACATGATAGTAAGACTTTGGACAGAATTTTCTATGCCAAAATGATCGATCCGAGAAAGTTCAAATCTTTAGGTGAAGATGGTTTATTCCTTATCAATAGTAAAACTAAATTTCAAAGATTGCTACAAGAGTTCTAATTTTATTACTGATGGATCATTGCTTGTTACAATTTGTTAATTATTTCCAGTTAGTTTCGTCTAATTGAAAGCTTTGATCTTGTTAGGTAATGAAAATAGCAGATTGTGGAGCAGATATTGTTCGGATTACAGTTCAAGGGAAGAAAGAAGCAGATGCCTGTTTTGATATTAAGAACACACTTGTGCAGAAAAAGTAGGTGTACATGATTGCAAAGATTGTTTAGCATTTTCTGAAACATTGATTCTGTAATTTATATGAAAATTAACCATGTGGCTTTCTGTTTCTGCAGTTACAATATACCTCTCGTGGCAGATATTCATTTTGCTCCTTCTGTTGCTCTCCGAGTTGCTGAATGCTTTGACAAAATTCGTGTCAACCCAGGAAATTTTGGTATGCTGCTGGTCAATCATTCAATTATTATTATTATTATTTTAAATAAAGTTGATCTCAATTATTCTAAAATCAACAATGTTCATTGCAGCTGATAGACGTGCTCAGTTTGAGAAACTAGAGTACACAGAAGACGACTATCAGAAAGAACTTGAGCATATTGAGCAGGTCATACTACTACACTATTAATTTATGCTTGATCTTGGGTTGTTTCATCGCAATCTTGCATTTAGTGAAAACTCTTTGGAAATTTTTTATACATTTCACCTATTTAGATTGCAGTTTTGCTGCATAAAATGTGGGAATGGCTAGATTGAAAAAGAGAAAGTGGAACAAATGGATAAAAGGGAACATCCTGCTGCCTTTATCTGCTGAAATTGTTTTTTCATTTACGTATAAATCAGTGGCCAAGATGCTGTAGCCTTTAAGATTCTCTTCGCTATGGAAAATATTCTGTTGTATTAAAAGTTAAGTCTGCAATTTCTGAACTATAGGATTGTTGAACTTTTGTCCGAGTACATACCTCTCATGCTACTCAGTGGCCAATTAACTATCCTTTCATTTGTAAATGCTGTCTGTCTTTTTTCAGCTTTCTTCATGTTGACAGAATGCTTGGCTTTGGCCAAATTTAATATTTGTGCCCTAAAGATGAGGTCAATCAGTGTCAACTATTCAGCAATATATCTGTGTGTACTTTCTTTTAGCTATATTTACATGTTTTCCTTTTGAATTACACCAGGTTTTAAGTCCATTGGTTGAAAAATGTAAGAAGTATGGAAGGGCAATGCGTATTGGAACAAACCATGGGAGCCTTTCAGATCGTATTATGAGCTACTATGGGGATTCTCCAAGAGGGATGGTAAAAGCTTAGTTTATAGTCTAATACCAGACATCTTTCAAGTTTGTTTCCTAGCTCCAAGCTGAGAGCCATCATAGTAATGGATGATCCTAAAACAGGTTGAATCTGCATTTGAGTTTGCAAGGATATGCCGAAAGTTGGACTTTCATAACTTTGTGTTCTCTATGAAAGCAAGCAACCCAGTTGTCATGGTCCAGGCATACCGTCTACTTGTAGCTGAAATGTATGTTCAGGGCTGGGATTATCCATTACACTTGGGAGTCACTGAAGCTGGAGAAGGTGAAGATGGTCGGATGAAATCTGCAATTGGCATTGGGACCCTTCTTCAGGTACCCATATAATCTGAATTTTATATTTGACTAAATGGGTGACCTTCCATAATACTTGTGTTATTTTTAGTGATTATCTCAATATCATGGTTGTATATTTATGTTATTTTGGTCTATATTAGTTTTCGGTGTATGAAGTTCTCCAAACCTCCTTAATGTTGTAGCTTCCTTTTTGGGGAAATTCATGTGATCACTGTTTGCAAACTGGAGAATCATACCTTCGATAGAAAGTTAGTCTATTAAAGAAAAGTTTCTTCATTGTTCATGATTATTCTATCCTAAGAAACATAAACTATGCACAGCCTATCACTATCATAGCAAAATTCAGGAACTGTGTTGGATATGCAGGATGGTTTGGGTGATACAATTAGGGTTTCACTCACAGAACCACCAGAGGAAGAGATAGATCCTTGCCGAAGGTTGGCCAACCTGGGTACGAGAGCAGCTGATAGTCAACAAGGAGTGGTAAGATTTTACAATATCTTTGAATCAGTGCTTATGTGCTATAATTCTGTGAATTTGAGATCCTTTTTACTCCTCCTGGTGGAACATTTTTTTACAGGCTCCATTTGAGGAAAAGCACAGACGTTATTTTGATTTTCAGCGTCGATCTGGTCAATTGCCAATGCAAAAGGAGGTTTGCCTTTAATCTATCAGAAAACTAAGTCACAGCTTTCCTACCTCTTGTATGAAATCTCACTTTTCAAAGAGAGAATTTATTCTTCATAAAACACAGGGTGAGGAGGTGGATTATAGAGGTGTTCTGCACCGTGATGGCTCAGTTCTCATGCCGGTTTCTTTAGAGCAGTTGAAGGTAACCACTTGGCAACTCTTTCCCCGTTCTTCTCTTGTGGTTTTCAAAAGGGACTGATATGAAAGGAAATTTATAAACTCTATTTCCTCACTCAGGCACCAGAACTACTGTACAAGTCACTTTCCGCAAAACTTGTTGTTGGCATGCCATTTAAGGTCTATTCTAACGCCACATTGTTGCAAGGAAAATTTATACTACACTCAAGTATGTAGGAGTTTTATTGATGCAGTTCAATTTATACTTTAGGACCTAGCAACAGTAGACTCAATCTTGTTAAGAGAGCTTCCACCAGTTGATGATGATGATGCTGTAAGGAACCCTCTCTCTCACTTTCTCTCTTCCCAGTTCCCTCTTCCCTCTTCATCTAAATCAATTTTGGTTGTTTCCCTTCATAAGTTTACTTCTTCCTTTTGCAACTTGATTGAAACTAACTAAATCAATAATGTAATGACTTGTATTATTATTTGTTTCGAAACAGCGTCTAGCTCTCAAACGTTTGATAGACATAAGTATGGGGGTTATAACTCCCCTCTCTGAGCAGCTAACAAAGCCTTTGCCCAATGCGATGGCTCTGGTAAATCTTAAAGAGTTATCAACTGGTGCTTACAAGCTTTTGCCTGAAGGTATTGTTTTCTCATAATTTTTGAAATATTAGTTCTGCAATTAAAAAAAAAAAAAAAAAGTACTTTCCTTGTTTCTTCTCTTATCTGTCTTGACCAAGTTGAGAACCTTTGATTTTTCTGCTTAAATTTATTTGCCATATCATATGAATCTATCGTTTGTCAGGCTCACGCTTGGTTATATCTGTACGTGGTGACGAGCCCTATGAGGAGCTGGAAATAATCAAAGGCATTGATGCTACTATGCTTCTTCATGACATACCCTTCACTGAATATAAAATTGGCAGAGTGCAAGCAGCAAGGAGGTAATAATGTTACTAGCTTCATAATCTAGTGAATCTTTTATTAATCAAACCAATAAAGCAAGGCCATAGGGATCTGTGATCATGATTTCTTTGTGAAGTACGACTTTTTAATCGTTTTGCTGAATAACTGGGGAAGAAAAGTTGCAAGCACCTATAGGATGTTGTTTTTTATCCTCTTTGAGTACGAAATTCTGACAGAACATTCCCTTCCAAATCTGTGCTTTGATTGTTTAGATATGGTCCTGTCTCTGCACAAACATATATATTTTTAATGATTTCCTTCTTAGCTGGTAAAGTAAAAATTTATGCTGCAGAATTTTGCTCTGTGCATGTGTTTGTGTGTGTGAGTGAAAATAAGAGAGAGAGAGAGAGAGTTTGCCTGATTCTTTTGCTGTAATGAACCAAATTGTTCATAGAGATGTTTCCGTGGTACCCTTGTGATATTGAAATCAGGCATTCTTTCTTTAGGTCTTTCAATATATTTTCTATTATCACAATTTCATATTTGTATAATAATGGCATTCTTGAATGTTTTTCCCACTTTTTTCCCAGTGCTAATGATACAAACCTTTTAATTTTGCCACAGGCTATTTGAGTATCTATCCAACAATAATCTAGACTTCCCCGTAATTCATCATATTCAGTTCCCAAAAGGGATTCACAGGTAATCGAAAAATCATTACAACTCTCTAATTATTGAGGTAGAACTAGTTATGGCTTAAAACTACTCTCCTATGATCAGGGATGACTTGGTCATTAATGCTGGTACCAACGCTGGAGCTCTTCTAGTGGATGGACTGGGAGATGGTGTCCTGCTAGAAGCCCCAGACCAAGATTTTGATTTTCTTAGGAATACATCTTTCAACTTACTACAAGGTTGCAGAATGCGGAATACAAAGACGGTATGAAGATTGTCTAGAAAATAAACAGAATTTAACGTTGCATTAGGCAATATGACAGTCATGATGATATCTGTATTTGGTTGAATCTTGTTGCAGGAGTATGTCTCATGCCCATCATGTGGCAGAACTTTGTTTGACCTTCAAGAAATAAGTGCTGAGATAAGAGAGAAGACATCTCACTTGCCAGGCGTTTCGGTATTTACTTAAATCTTTTTCCTCCATGATTAGATCATGTTGATTATCACTTTATTCTGATATTCAAGATCAATAATGTAATTGCTTTTCTTTCTCCCTTCTTGTCAGATTGCAATTATGGGTTGCATTGTCAATGGACCAGGGGAGATGGCTGATGCGGATTTCGGATATGTTGGTGGGGCTCCTGGAAAGATTGACCTATATGTGGGGAAGGTACTGAATCTTTTGTCCTTTGATTCATCAGATGAATTCCATTGAAATACATCCACGCATACATGTTTCGAAAATTTTAGGCATCATATGTTTCAAGTAATTGGTCTGTTGAACCATCTATTCTGTTTTCTCTAACGTTTTTGAAGTCCTAAACTCCTCACTGATTACAAAGAATTCTTCAAAACAAAGCATAGATGAGACTCCTCTAATTCTTTCAAGACACTTTTCTAGATTCTCTGTGGAATTTACATAGGCGCACCTTCTAAATTCCATAATGCAGTGGATTACTTAATTTTCAAGCATTTTCTTTGTCTTTTTTTGTCCGGCTAAAACTTGTGCACTCTGTGAGTAATCATCTTACTTTTGTTAACTACGTTGCCATAACCATCACCATTGTTGTGGTTCCAATTATCAAAATGGACTATAAGATGAACTCTCTTTCAGACTGTGGTGAAGCGCGGCATTGCAATGGAGCATGCAACTGATGCCTTGATCCAGCTAATAAAAGAACATGGCCGCTGGGTGGACCCTCCTTTGGAAGAGTAAGATCAGGTGGCTTTTCTACTAGCAAACTAGAATAAAGTAGCAGTATAAGGGAGATCATCATATACCGAGTCCTGTTGTATACTGGTTTCACATGGCATAATAAAAGATGGTAAAGCAACCCCAAAGTAATATTTCCAAATTCCAACTACATGGAAGTTGCAGCAGATGCATGATTTACATGTAGCTCATTTGTGTACAAACAATGTTGTAACGCTTTTTGTGACGAGCAAATCCAATATTTTTCATATATAATCGGGGAATTTAGTCTTGGATGGTGTAAAAATAATAATTATAATGTTCGATAGCATAGCAGATAATGCATGTTTTATATCTTAATTTCAGTCTATGAAACACAAAACTTGGTCTCTTAAATAGAAAGCAGGTAAAAATATTCATATAGTATCATTTTCATAATTATAAGACAATGTAACCTAAATATATATATATATATATATAAATATGAAAAATAAACTTAATACGATGTTTCTATTCTAATTAATGGATCATCCGGTAATTGTAATGTTTATATGTTATTGTATTATTACCGCTTGCATAGCTATGAGAAATCTTAATATTAGTGTCAAAGAGGAATGATGCCACTTAGGTTAATATATTGTAACGCTAGACTTAAAAATTTACAAATTTGTGATGCACATGATATTGTAGTTTATTTGTAACCATTAATTAATAATGTAACCGTAGTTGTCGACTCATTTGATCTTAATTGCTTTGGATTTGTTATTTTACAAAATCATTTGGAGATATATCAAGCAATAACAACAATTTTAAGAATCTCCATCTTTAACCTATAAATACATCGTCCACTTCACCTGTTTTGCCCACGATGTTCAAAACTATGGTCCATTTTCTTTGGTGGTCTCATTATCTCCCAAGTTTGAAAGATACAATGGGTGTGGCAACTTATATTGATGAGTACACTTCCTACAGTCCCAACTGCATGGCTGTTCAAGGCCTTGATTGTTGACTTTCACGACCTCCTACCAAAACTCATGCCTTTAGGCTGTTTAAAGCATTGAAATCATCCAAGGAGATGGAGGAGCAGGTAGCATCAGACAAATCAACTCCTCCAAAGTCGTGATGCTTAATAGCTAAAAACTATATCAATGAATTATGGTCAGGTGTCTTCGGATTTGCTGGTGTCTAACCGTGTTTTGATTTGGACTTCGCTATTTGTTCAATCTGACCTTGATAATTAGGAGTTCACCCATTTGTTATTGTGGGTGATGATTGGTTAGGTTTAATCATATGATAAGCGAAGTCCTCCTATAAAACACCATGCTATACCTTTGTAATGCTATTAACAAATTTCATTTTTAGAGAGTTAAACGTAATGTTAAATATCATCGTTAGATGATTTGATGATAAAGAGTATTTATTCCACGTTAAACAATATTTCAAATAACATAAATATATATTAAAACTTATAAAGATTAAAATTAAACATATTATATATAAGTGGATTAAATTTATTCTTTTTATTTATTAATAAAAATATTTTTCTCAAAATTAATAAAATTCAATATTTTTTTAAATTACATGAAACACACCAATTAATTTTAAATTAATTCAAATTAATTTAACTACATAAAATAGTATTTTAATCTTTACATAAGCCAAAGGGAGAGTACACTTTATTACCCAAAAGTTTTCGAACAGTATTGCATATTTACGCGACATATGCTCCTCAACATGTTAGTCAATCTTAATTGAATTAGAGGTATGTCTTTAAATATTTAATATCAAAATGAAAAATTACGAAAATCAATTTTCAATAAATACCAAACATTAAAAATAAAAATAGAACTTCAATAAGAGGCATTTACTTCAATTTTTAATAAATAATAAAGATTACCGGTGCTTCAAGTACTGTTGTCTAGAACCAAAATCTACCACGTTTTAGTAATTAAATAATTCTTTCTTCAAAATGAAGGAAAATACAAGGCATTCATTAGTCAATTCAATCAAGTTGGCCTTCTTGTTAATTCAGTAAACATGGGACCACTCCCACAAATGAAAGCAGCCACGCCTACTAATTAAAGTTGATATGAGTACACAGAAGTAAATAGTGCTATCTAACTCCACTCCAAATTCTCGACCACAAACGTTTTTAATTGGATGGCTGCAATGAGACCATTTCTCGAGCCTTTTCACTTCCGAAGAAAAGTTGGGCATCGTTTTGATTGTACGATCCAAATTAGGTCTTGATTTCTAGTTTTCTAGCAAGCCATGGTCCCAATCGAAGACGCACTAGTGACAACTCCCAACACAGCTCAAGAAATAAGTCCACTCAGCAGTGACTCCACTGCAGCATGATGGGGAAAAACAAAGCGGAAATCCTACCTAATAAATACTATAAAATAATTAAATAATGCATACCATTATGCGCACGTGCTTTACCACATGGCAAAGCTAGCGCGCTGGTGCTAAACATTATTTGTTTTATAGCATATATATATATATTAGATTTCGAGTAGCATCTTCACCATGATCTCTCATGTGTAGAGGTAAAAAGGGGTAGCTTTTCCATTTGTATGGGTCCATCTCTCTCAACTGTTCGCGAATAGAATTAAATGTTGTAATCCAAACAGTAATTTAAAGTCATTATTAAGAGATCTCGATGGATATAATATATATTTATAATATATAAAAAGAAAAATAAATAATGTTTAATAATAATAATAATAATAAAAGAACACACTCTTTAGGCAGAGAAAAACCACAATTATTAGGATTACGAGACAATACTATTTTATATAAACATTGCTCTGTATAGTAAATTGTAATAAATTTCATAAACCTATTTTAAATAAATTCATATTTATTAGATATATTCAGATTATAATTTAATAAATAAAATAGAAAAAAATAAATCGAAATCTTGTTAATGTTAGATTTCAAAACCCACCAAATTGGTTGGGTTTCAAAATCCCAGTCACTTGGGATTCTTTAGTGGATTTGAGAAAAAAAATTCTCCCTTCCTTTTCATGCCCAAACACAAATTTAGAGCCGAATTTGGTACATTGGACAATTTCTAATCCAATCCTACCAAATTTTTTATCAACCAAACAGAGCCTAATTGTTTAAGATATTAGAGTTTCCAAGTGTCTCATGATATATGGGAAGAATAAGTAGATTAATTTACATGAACCTAACTTAACCTTAGTCCCAAAATAATCGAAAGTTCAAAACTCAACTAGGAATAGAAAGTCTCAAAGATTATTTTCTCCACACAAACTAGCACACACCGGTACATGAAAGCTTATGAACATTGGTTTTGTGTAAAAATAGATTTGACTTTAGGTTTCCCCATTCCAATTTTAATTACTTTGATACCAAATAAACTTACTTCAAATCTTCAATACAAACAAACTGAAGCTATAGGGTATTCTTTGTTTATGGTTTATACCATGAGACAACTAGAAACATCGTAGCTCGATTGTAATTGAGGTTTGAGACTACAGCCACCTAAAGATCCTCTTTGGTGGACTCCCACCTTATCCAATCCTAAAAGTGTGCCTAGGCATGAGAAGAAAAGTAAAATTTCCCTTCCCGAATAAACCCAATAAATTTAATAGGCTTTGAAATCTAGTTTGAACAAGATTTCATTTTTTTTTTTTTTAATATGTAATCTTTTATCTTGTATTTATTAAAAAGTTATATTAACCTTTTCTTTTGATATCACAGGTACCTATCACAACAATTGAGAATCATGAGATGAGAACTTAAGGAACGACTTGAAACATAAAACTATTTTTAGCTTTACTCTCAACTAAGCAAGAGAGAGGGACCCATAATAAAATAGAAAAACTATCCTCCAACTTGGAGAGTCTTTAAGCACAATTTACCCACACATAAGTAGATCAGACAGAAATTATCCACATTTGGACATTGCTACTCGAACTACAACCTTACTTTGTGAAAAAACACCGATGTGCTTTAACTAGAACGACAAGCAACTTGTGAGTGTTATATTAACTTATTATAATAATATATATATCTAATTAATACTTTCAAGTTGTTTACCGTGATAGCCAAACACATCCAGCTCGCTTTTCTTAAGTAATGGTAGGGTTTGAGTATCAATATTTATAAAAAGTGGATATTTATTTCCTAAGCCACTAGTGTGTAAGCAAATTATTCATAAATGCCTCCAGACTGAAATTGTCCACATTTGGACATTGCTACTCGGAACTGTAACCTTACTTTGTGAAAAAACATCGGTGTGCTTAATCACCACGACAAGCAACTTGTGAGTGTTATATTAATTTGTTACAATAATATATATCTAATTAATACTTCCACGTTGTTTACCATGATGGCCAAACACACCTAGCTCGCTTTTTTTAAGCAGTGATAGGGTTTGAGAATAGATGTTCACAAAAAGTGGAGATTTATTTCCTAACCTACTAGTGTGTAAGCAAATTACTTATAAATTCCTTCAATTGGGAAGACAATTTTCCCACTTAATATGAGTCTCTCTCTTTTTACTATTAAAGAATAAAGTAAAAATAATATTTTATTCCGGATCATTCCATAGAATCTTATCAAGATATTCCTGGTAGACTTAGTTGTTGATGTAATTGTACTTGTAATATAAAAAAAATATAAATCTATATCTAATTAATATATTTTATATTTTCTATTCATTCCTATAACATCCATTAAAAGGCGAAAGAGTGTAGGTAACTGTACCAATTTTTCACACAAATAATATTTTTATTTTTTGACATATTACATGTACCGATTATAAATAAATATACCATTGTCGGACTCTCTCCGTCAAGACACACTGAAATACAGGATCTATGTCTCCCAAAAATAGGAAGAAGGTGCCCGAAAACAAGCAGGGAAGTTAACCCATAGTGTAGTGGGAAAATTACCATTGCATTTTTAGTGGCCGTTGAGCATTGAACTTGAAATAACTAAGGGAAGCACGTCAAGTAGATTTGACACCACTGAGGCAACCCACCACGCCTACAAATAAAGTTATTTTACTATATAAGCATGGCGCGTTGCCTCAGTGGTGGCAACCACTCTTGTCTTACTTCTAATAGTAAGTTCAAATGCTAAGGGTCACATAATAAGAAGTGACAATTTTTCCGCTAACAGTGGATAATCTTCTCTTGTCCTAGTAATAGATTTTCGGACCGCACATTAGACTGATTATATTAGTAGATTTTATATATGTAGATTCAGACACGATGTCGAAAGACTCGGATATAAAATATATATATATATATATATTTTACTATGCATATTAGCAAAATTTTCACTCATGAGACTACATCTACAACAGCTCTGGCTTGTCTTCTGTAGTAACAAGCAAACAAAAGATTGATTATAAAACTAAAATACTAGTATATTATTAATGAAAATAAAATGTAGTAGAAACAAGATTGACTGATGTTTGACTAATACTATACCACATCCAAAATGAACAAAGAATCAAGAATCAATGGAATCACCATCCTCATCAAAACTCAAAACAATTAATCATACCAATACGCATCATCATCATCATTATAAAGCTAATATAGTAAACAAATCAAACCTCTTAAAAAGAGACGAGAGATCCGCTTCACAGAATCTCTCTCCTGGCCGCGTATCCGTACTGAGACCTCCTAATGTTATCTTGTCTCTTCTTGTAAACCACTCCACCAACTCCAACCAAACACGCCGCCGCTATCACTCCCACCGCTATTCCCGCCTTCTTCCCTCCGCTCATTCCGCCGCCGGAGGATTCATCTCCTTCGTTCGAGTTCGCGTTACTGTGGCTGACTTGGTCCGCATTAGGCGACGGAGCCGGCGCCGAGTCCCCAGTTGGAGTAGGAGCCGGCGAAGGTGGAGTAGAGTTCAGATCTGACGGCGACGGCGCCGGTGGCGAGAACAACGGCGCTGATGCTGGTCCTTCACTGGATGGAGATCCAGCATCCGGCGCCGGAACCGGTACGCCGAGATGTGAAGGCGGAGAGGCGTAGTCTTCCGGCGAGGGTACTGGCGCCGGTACTGGTGCAGTCGCGGTTACATTCTCCGAGTGTACGGAGAGAAATGAACAAGAGACGAGAAGAAGAAGAAGAAGAAAGGAGTTCGAGATAGATATCGGCGTCGCCATTGATGGAAGTCAAAAAATGCAGTGAAGATGACAGAGAAAGAGCTTGGACTCCGTTCTTTTTCCGTGTAGATCTGCCGGTTATAAAAGCAGATAAATTATAATTTAAAAAATGAGTGGCTAGGATCTGAAACGGAAAATGAGCGAGGTGGGTGAGATCCGGCCACGTGGAGAGAGCGAAACAGTGCCGGATTGGAGATCGGGGAATGCGGGGAAGGAGGTTTTGAATTTTGAAAATGTAAGTCCAAAGTTTGAAGTTCAAATGACGGTTTTAAAGAGAGAGATGGAGTGAGGAAGAAGGTAATTTGAAGGATTTAATGGCAATATAAGGTGATTGCAATCACAAGTGATGTAATTAAGAATACAACACGGTGGAGGCAAGTTGCGATTTCGTTTTCTTTTGATTTTGTTTGTTTGTGTATACGTGGTGCGCCGGTGCGCGTAGTTTCTGTATCGGTTTGGGGTATGGCTTTTTGTTTTCAGT
The DNA here is from genome assembly GCA_022984855.1 of Dimocarpus longan. Classification (NCBI taxonomy): domain Eukaryota; kingdom Viridiplantae; phylum Streptophyta; class Magnoliopsida; order Sapindales; family Sapindaceae; genus Dimocarpus; species Dimocarpus longan. The sequence continues at coordinate 1,147,156 of CM041024.1, read as the reverse complement.
TGTGGGTTGTGGCCAGCTAAGTTTGGCGTGAGATGTGTGACTTCTTGCCTAAGCTAAGTTTTTCAATTATAATCTTTGTTTTTGTTTCTTCCTTACCAAAAAAAAAAAAAAAATTGATGTTTGATCATTTTTTTTGGTAATAAATATTGTCAATGATTATTAAATATTACTAAATGAATGCAACCAATGACTGTAAAAAGATATGAAGAGAGGTCTCTGTTGCCACCCAACAATTTAGTAATCACAGTCATTTACTTATTTCATCTAATATTAAGATTTAATTTTTTTTGTTCATTATCCACCCTTTAAAATATCCAAAATTATCCTAAAACAATTTATATATGTAAGTTATTTAATTTACTAGTAACGTTACAATACCCAAAATTATTATCCAAATAATATGTTAAGCTTATTTATAATAATCACACCGTCAATACACTATCCTATAATTACGGTGGTTACTAAAAATTCTTGACATCTAATTTAGACAAAAAATATGAGAAAATTGATTAGAAGTGTAGTATTATTCTTAATTTACATTTATAAATATTTTTTATTTTTCCTACTTTCTTTATTTCTTCCATTTTTCTTTTCTATTTTATTATTTCATTCATTATAAATATTCTTTCCTTTTCCTTTATTTCTTTTGCCCTTTTTTCTTTCCTATTGTTTTTTTTTTATTCTTCTCCAATCCTTCAAATTCTATTATTCTTTTTTGTTTAGTCTCCTCTTTCGTTATTATTTTTTTCTTTCTCATCAATGGCTTCAAAATATGCTAGCAAAAGAAAAAATAAAAATAAAAAGACAAAAAGATATTGTTCCTCACATATGATTTGCCTATATACATAGAAAATATTTTTTTCTAAAAACGGTTTGTAAAACCTAGATTGATTTTACTTTTTATTGGATCAAAATATGTTTATTTATATATTTATGGATCCAATTTATCTAACTCAATATTAAACACAAAATTAAGCAAGAAAAAACACATACAAAATTTTACCGTCCAAATTTATTTAAATCACATATATTTAGATTTTATTTAATGTATCACAAAATTAGATAGATAGAAAAATATTTAATTGTCTATAAAGATATTAAACAAAAAATACGCTACTTTATAAATAATAAAATTTGTAAAACTGAAAGTAATTTTGTTATTTTATCCTTATATTATCATGTCTTTATAGGTAATTTTAAGTATGAATATTTTGTAATTAAAAAAAATATTTAAAATTTAGGTGTGAAAAGCATTTTCAAGGACGCCAATAGCTTAATCCATGAAACAATGATGGATTTTTTTCTTTTTTTTTGGAAAGAGGCTTATACATCAATGTAAATCATAATAAACGTGAACTTTCAAAATAGCAATTGGTCAGCGCATGTCCTCAAAAAAAAAACAATGTTCAGCGGATAATCACGTGATGGTGTCTTCTATTTTACTTATTCAGCAGACTTTTTTCTCGTTGTAAGTCCAAAAAATGATTATGATAATGGTTAAGGTATAACCCGCCCATTAAAGCATATGAGTTGCCATTTCCTCTTGACTATGACTACAACTTACTTTTCTTTCCTATAATTTCAAGGGAAAGGAAAAAACTGCTTATGAAAAACAACCCGTTCTGAGTTGGCTTTGGGTTAAAAAATGCTTATGAGCCGCGCCAAAAGAATACAATGCAAGTTAAAGCGAGCGCGAGCACAACCATTATTCTCTACGTTAATGGTGATAGGCTGATTCAGCCACCCACTATCACGATTTGCATTAATCACAATATTAAAACTTGAATGGATGGCAAATCCGGCACCATGCACTGAAGTCAAAATAGCTCTAAACAGATTGCACATGGATCCACATGTGTGCAGGTGCAGCTGCCCAAATACAATTGTCAATCCACACCAATCCCCAAGCAAAATTAACCAATTAATTAAGTAAATAAAAAATGTAAACAAAGATGTTCTTACAAAATTTGGAATTCTTTTAATGCTATATATCCGCTGTAGATCAATTGATCCGATCATAAGCCCCCTTACCGGTGCACGGGACCGGCGTCATTCAATATGCTTTTGTCATATCATTAATGTTTATGGCTCTCAAAAACGTAGAGCATAAGATGAATTTTAGTACAAAAATCAATCTCTCTTCACAAATCAATATCATTTATCGACCACATTTTACTCGTTATTGAAATGCCAGAGCCTGCCTGTACAAGTCACGCTCGCACCAGAGTCATGCGAACCCATACACATTCAATTTTTTTTTTATTTTATTACGAGGACATGACATTCAAAATTCAACAATTTTGCTACTAAATTATAAATCGACATTTTCAAAGTTCTGGTTTAGATACAACAAAGCAATCTGGCTCTAAAAGATGCAGAGGAGCTATCTTGATTAGTGAAAATGACAAATCATACAACCATATTGACCAGATTTTCATCATCCAACAAACAGGGAGGAAAGGGGCCAAAGGAATACTTTTATTACACTGAAGTAAAATTTTCGAAACCACGGAAAACACATCTTCAAAGCTGATATTTTTTTTTTATATCAGAGTACAGAAATTAAACAAGAGAGATAGGCGATGGTATGAAATTTTAAAGGATCGGAAAATTTCAGGATACAGAATTCTCTTCTACTCGCAATATATTCAACTACGTTTATAACTATTTCTTTTAAACGTAGCTGATCATGACACATCAAAGACATAATTTAGCATTTAAATTAAGGGTATTTCACCCGTTTTGGTTTTGCTAAGTTACAACTCATCCTTCACATCACCCGTGCTGCTGCTCTTGGGACTCTCTTTGACATCAGAAGCCTCAGATTTTGGAGCTGAAGCTGGTTTCTGGATCTTAAAAGGAATTGAAGCATGTTTCTTAAGGAACTTGTAGAATGCCACCACGGTACGATCAGTGTCTACAGTGATCTGCTAACACATAGAATCCCAATAATTTTGTTAGATTCAATCTCGAGAAGGACATTAATGTTATAAAGGTAGTAAAGAGGAAATGGACTTACGGGATCAAAACTCTTGTTTCCTGCTGGGAAGAATAGAATTGTTGGGAATCCATCAGACTGCACAAGTTTATATGAGAATAAGTATTATCATCGCCAGTCAGCATTCATGTAATTCAAATCAAGACACTTTTACACATAAACCAACTCCAACCGATTACTCCATTATGAAAATTATCTAAGTTAGAACGGACAAATTTAAGTCCAAAGACTTTAACTAGTAACACCAAAATATAATTCACTAGAGTATAAATACAAGTTAAAACTAAGCTATAACCTCTAAAAGGCCTCAGATTTAACCACAGGGAAAGAATAATAGGTAATGAGACAGAGGAGAGCCATTCCTATTGTATAGATCCCAACTGCTATTGATTAGGATAAAAAGCAAACATCTTTACATACCACACTGTATTGAATTTAATATTACCTTTGCCCTGGGATGTTCATTTGTTGTCCCATCCATCTTCGCAATAACAAGAGACTCAATGCCACGAAGATGTTTAGCAAGTTTGTTGTAAGTTGGTTCCAAGGCTTGGCAATGTCCGCACCATGGTGCATAAATCTGGTATGCAGACCGCGTATCGAAATTAGCAATGCACAAAGTAACAAAAATAAAAGAAGAAGAAGAAGAGATTTATGTTTTCATATATTGGATTGCTCAATTATACCTCCAGAAGAACATCCTTCGACTCATCCAAGACAATTTCATCGAAGTTATTCCCAACCACTATTTTCACATCTCCGTCATTCTGTAACAATCAGAAAACATAATAAGTGTCATACATGACTCTGAAGAAAAATCAAGTCAAACAGGCAGTGAAATACAGTAGCTTACACTTTCGGGAATTGGGTCCGACTTATAGAAAGGTTTGAGCTTGTCTTCCAAGAAATTCTCTCCAAAAGTCTAAGAGATGATAAAATATTCACATGGTTAGCTGAAAACATCCTCCTCCAAGAAGCATTGATGTAGACATACAAAGATGAAAGAGAATTTCAACCTTAATTTTATCCGTGGCTAACTCTCCATCAAGAATGAACTTTTTATTATCATCATTTCCAGTGTATGCCAGAATCTACATGAAAGCAATAGCAAAAATTATAAATCATTTCCATGGAGCATAAAGAATCTCTACTAGTCAAAAAGAAACCTCTTATCTAACAAAAGGAGAAAAAAAAAATTGATTAAAAAGAAAAAAGAACAGAAGAGGTATGAAAAGATTACTCTAGGAGCATCCCCAGTTACACCAAAATAATCTGCAACTGGCTTTCCAACATCTTCATTATCCGATTCTACATATACAAAGATAAGCTGCAATCACAAATGATAACATTTAAATCAGCAATCATGAAGGTTTCACAAACCATTCATTTTTTTTTTTTTCACTAAAACAACATCATCTGAATTAGTCACCCTGATTGAGTAGCTATGATTCAAATTCATCTTCAATTCATTTTAATTGATTCCTTGAAACTAGAGCAAATAAGTAATATGTCTGAAGCTTTTAGCATGTGTGATTTTGACATACCTTTCCCTTAAATGATTTTGCTGCTTCTTCAAAAACAGGGATAAGTTTTTCTGAATCATTTGATGTGGCAAACAATAACAGCTGCAAATAGAAGATTAAGCTATAATGTCCATGAAAGTCTCTTACAGGAAAGCAATAAATTCTAAAACCAAAATTCAAATAATATGGGCACATATGCGATCTGATGCATACCTGTTTTTTAATAGAACTTTCAAAAACCGCAGGGGCATTTTCCCTAGTAAAAATGGTAACCAAAGGAAGCTTGTTGGCAAACACAAAATCAGCTATAGCAGACTTATCATATTGACCATCTGCAGAACAACAAAAATCGACATCAAAATAATTCTCTCGCAACATATATATATATATATATATATAAATATATAAATCAAGATTCCCAATCACAATCACAATAAAACTAACCAAAATAGCTTATTTTCTCAGCCTCCTTCTTAAGCATAACCAAAGCAGGACGCTTGACTTTGGGATCAAGGTGGAAAAGCTTCGCTACATCAGGATTCACAGTTTGATAGAAATTGACATCATCTTCAAGCCTAGAAGCAGCCGCAATAACTTCACTCTCAGAGCCCTATCATCATTACAAAACTATTCACTTCTCACGAAACTCAAATTTTTCAACATTGGAAAATAATCCAACTACAAGGAACAAGCAAACAGAAACAAAGCGAAATCGTACCACCAAGGAGTTGAGAAACCCCAAAACAAGTTTGTTTTCGGATGTCAAAATGCGCTCAGCTTCATCCAATGTGGTTACATTATATACACCAGGTCCTGTCTTCTTCTTGATCCACGTCACTATAGCATCTCTAAAATCGCAATCACAAAAATTATGAAATTATAACATTTCAAGATTTCGAATTGACAACAAATGAACAAGATACTTACTTTGTACGGCCACCGGGATACGGTTTATGGACTCCATCGACGAAAAACAAGATGGTAGGGAATCCCTGAATATCGTACTCCTGCGCCAGCTCATTCTCCTCAGTCGCGTCAACTTTGGCCAAAACGACGTCGTTGTTCGCCGTTTTGAGCTCTGTAGCCGCCGCGGCGTACTCCGGAGCCAGAGCTTGGCAGTGTCCGCACCACGGCGCGTAGAATTCGACCATCACGAACTTGTGATTCTGGATGACGTCACTGATATTCCTCTCCTTTAAAACGACGACGTCCTTCTCGTCAATTTCGGGTTGCTTGTACGAGTCGGGAGACTCGGAGTCGTCGAAATCGTGGAAGTTTTCGCTGTCGAAGTCGTCGTCGTCGAATTCGTCGTCAGAGTGGCGGTGATGCGCCGACGAGTGGCTTCCGCCGTCGGCATCGGGTTCTTCGAGGAAGCTGAGGTCCTCGTCGTCGTCGTCGACGGCAGTTTTGTCGGATTTGGAGAGGGCGGGAGAGAAAATGGAGAGAAGGAAGAAAATGGCAAGGGAGAGGAGGAGAATACGGTGAGTTGACATTTTCGTGACTCGGAGATCTAGCTGAGTCCTAACTCAGTAGATGGAGAGAGAGAGAGTGAGATCCGAGTAGGGTTTATGCTTTACAGGAGGAGGAAAAATGGAGAAGCAAGTCAATGGACTGACTCACGGACTGAAGTTGAAGCTCTGCTTGCATGGAAACGATGCCGTTTTGGAGTTTCGGTTGCGCAGATTTAAGACAATGAGAGATTGTTTTTATTTTTGTTTTTTGTTTTTAGGTTTTTGACATATTATTAAAATTTTACATCAATAATAGATTTAAAGAGATATTTAGGGTAAATAAACCTTTATGACACAGTGGATTAGGCTGTAAAACGTTATTGGCTTTATTATTTAATACAATCGCAACAATAATGTGTTATTTGTGAATTCCTAATATTTTGTCTTCTAATTTTTAAAAATTTTATTATTAGAGGAAATAAAACTTTTGTTATTTAAAATTTGTTCCATTGGTTGATTAGTATTTAGTTTAAAATTTAAATAATAGAAAATATTAAAATATTTAATTAATATACAGACAAACAGTTTACATGGAGTGGTTAATGAGACTTTAATTTTTTAAGGAAAAAAAAAATCAATAATTGGGTTTAATTTTTGTCACAATGTGATTATGGTAATTGGATATTGATAATTTGGATTGTGTATAGCCTTTTTTGAAAGAAAATATCACAAAAGGATGGTAAGTTAAAATTATAGGTTATCAAAATAAATGAGCTCTCTACTAGTAAATCATATTGAATAAAAAACTATATGTACAAATTTTTAGTAAAAAAAATATAAATACGACAAAATCATTAAAATTGACTTGTTATGACTTATCAATGTAAGTTTGTCACCATGAAAAAAGGATTTTCTATAATAAATTTATATTATAATATATCTTTGTTTTGATAATACAAGTTTTACTACATGATTAATTTGTTTTAGTGCTACGTGAGTATACATATAGAGTGATTTTACCATAGTGTCTTTTAACTTTAAAATATTATAACGAGTCAATCAAATTAATTTATTACATTTTAATTAAATAGTAGAGAGAATATAATAAATTAATTTGACACTGATGGTAAAATCACTATATATATACGCTCTAAAATTGAATGTTTATTAAGTTTTTTTCTTTTTTTTTTTTCTGGGTCATGCAATTTAAATCATTTAACTGGTTGATGTTTATGTTCAAGTAATTTAACTCGTTCATGCAATTTAAGTTCAGCTTTAAAGTATATGCTTGAATACTTAGGAATATATTGAGATAAAAAGGATGGATAAAACGAAGTTTTTTTAATTATAAATCTACCAAAATCTTACAGTGTAATGATTTTTGTGAAATGGACAAGATTATCAATTTAAAATTGACCAAACAAGAACTTTATAAAATATATACATATATTCCTAGCAGCAACATTGTTTTTGAAACATTCCAACATGTAATTTGATTTTTGCAAATAAATACATTCCCTACAAAATAGAAAAAAAAAAAAAACAATAGGAAAAAAAACAAAGGCAAAGATCACGAAATTTTCTCCATTTCATCGCCGGCCAACTTAGAAGGAAAACGAGGATGGTGCGCAGTTTCTTACAGGCATAATAAACGTGAGCGAGCAAGAGGGAATGTGATGAGAAACACGAATTTTACATGAAAGTTGAGGATATGAATATCTATCCTCCATTAATATGTTACCAGCAGCATTGATTCTAGTTAATTAAAAGTAGATTTATGCCATGTAACAATTACAATTTTTTTTTTTCAATATTACAACAATTACAAATTTAAATATCTTATATTTTGATTTTTATAGATACTGGAAGAAGCTAACTTTTATATATATTGAAAAACTTGGTTATGAGTTTGACTACAATTTCTGTTTTTCTTTACAAAAACAACGATAAATTCATAATCAACACTAAAACATGATTTTAATTTTCTGTGATAATATTTTATTACTTATCTGTACTAGTATTTTCATATTTTGAGAGAAGTTTAAGAAAAGCATTATTAACAATTGGCTCTAACATATGAATATAATCTTATAAGATATATCATATGGATAGGAATTATTTAATTTGATCGGCAAAGGAGGTGAACCGTGAGGGAGGGAAACAAAAATCTTTTGGAATGGGGATGCTAATAAAATAATTAAAAAAAAACAATTGATGCACAGTTAGGTTTGGTCATTATATATTATTTCAATATATTACCATTTCTTCCGTTTTAATGCAAATACGTCATAATGGAACTAAGAACTAATTGTGACCTTAGGGTTGAGTGTAGTCCCCATCTTGAGTCTACGGAGATGTTAACATACAATCAATTAAATTAATTAAATCACTATTTTTTATTCGTATAATATATTATTTTATTTCTATGCATAGATTATTCTCTAACCTTATTTGTTTTATTCCTTCGCCTATAAATAGATTTTATATTATATATTATAAAATATAGTAAAATATACAATTCTTTTATATTTATCAGTAATGATGTAGTTTTTAAAATAATCACTGTTAATAATAATAAATAAATAATATATTGTAAAGTTAATGTTTAATTAATTATACCGATGAAACTATTACAAACCTCAAAAGCAATCTGTACATGTTTGATAAATTCGATGTTAATTACATAAATTTATAAAATGTTAAAAATATAAATATAAAAATAAAATATTTAAACTTGTATTTGATATAAATATAATTTTATACAATTAAGATGGGATATGAGTATTGTTTTTTAAAAATTAAATTAATGAGGATTATTTGATCATGGGTGCAAAGATTGCCACCCAAGAAAATGATCTATAAACCGAGATCCTATTTGTAATGACAAACTTCTAATATTTATGTAAGTTTTCAACATCAAGACTATCATTTAATTCTTAAATTAACACTAAAATATCATTGACCATAACTAATCAAAATCATATGAGAAATGAAAATGTTATGCTTTTGTGGTTAATTTATGTTGTTGGTTTTAAAATTCAATCGAGTTCTTATTTGTAAAGATAAATTTATAATATTCTCGTAAGTTTCAAGTGTTAAAATTATCATTTGATCCCTTAAATTAACACTAAAAGACATTAATTTACGGTCATCATAATTACGTAAAATCATATGAGCATTGAAAATTTTCTAATTCTGTGGTTGTCGTTGTTCGTTTTTAAACCCAATTGAGATTGTATTTATAATGATAAAGATAGAATATTCACATAAGTTTCGAACATTAAAATTACCATTTGCCTCTTAAATTAACACTAAAATACATTAATTTACGCTGATCAGTGCTGATCAAAGTCATATAAGAATTGAAATTTTTCAATTTTTGTGATTGACTTATGTTATGAGTTTTTAAATTTCAATTTTTGTAATCGATTTATGTTATGAGTTTTTAAATCCAACCAAAATCCTATTTATAAAAATAAAGTATAATATTCTTGCAAGTTTCGAGTATATTGTGACTGAAGATTATGTTAATTTTTACAATGTGTTAATTTTTAAATTAATATATTTCTTGCTAGACATATAACCCTTGCTAGCACAATTTGCTTATAGATAATGATAAAATTATATGTTTGCATTATGATCAAGAATTTTGTTCATTAAATATAATATACATGCTAATCATGTTAAACCGAGATTATTGTTCACTTAGAAAGGAAAATGCCAACTAAGGATGGCACAGGGATTATAAAGACAAATAAGCTTTTGATCTTAGTGTTCTTCATCTGATTTTTATCTTTCAAGATTTGTTGTACAATTGAATTTACTTCTGTGGTTGATTATACAATGCTACTTATACGAAACGTGACAAGGTATTGTACAAGACTCAAGGAGAGCTCATTTAAAAGGCTTACCCAATGTCTCATGGCACCACGAAATAGGACCCGTGTGCTCGAACTGCTTGCCTCGGCAAGTCAGAACTCATCCTTTAAATTGACGGTCCTGCTCTCGTGACTCTCTCCTACATCAAAAGCCTCATTTTTTATAGCAGAAGTTGGTTTATGGCATTCCGAAGAAGGCATTGAATTCAAGCGTGCTTCTAGAGGAACTTAAACAATGCCATCACAGTACGATCAGTGTACTCTACCTTTAATTATCTGCCGACACCCGGAAACCAGATAATTTTCATCAAACTTGTTCTAATAAAAGAAATAGCAATTCTATAAAAGCATTAGAGAAAACACTACTAACTGGATCAGAACTCTTGTTTCCGTCGCTGGGTTGCTGGCGCCAGCAACCCCCATGCCTCCCTTTGTAAGAGGCATGGGTTCGACACCCCTCCCCAATATCCAAATATTTATATATATATGGTGCATTTACTTCACTTGAAGGAATCGGAATAGGAATCGGAATGATCTGGAATCGGAATGACTTGAAATCGGAATGAAGTATCGGAATCATATAAGTTGTTTACTTCAATTACAGGAATCGGAATCGGAATCAATATTATTTCCATTAAACTGTTTACTTTACTTTGGAATCGGAATGAATTAATTATAAGTTACAAAAATACCCTTAATTAAAATTTTGGATTAATTATAATAATGTGTAGTTTTTTATTATAATATGCTCTTTTTTTTTTAATATCAAATAAAAAACTACATATTATAATTAAAAAACTTAATATTATTTTAATAGTTTACTAACTTGGTGTGTAGTTTTTTATTATAATATATAATTTTTTTAATATTAAATAAAAAACTACATATAATAATAAAAAAAAATTACATATTATTTTATTAGTCCATCATGATAATTAAGAAATTGGTGATAAAAAATTAATAGTGCACAATTTTTTATTACAATATGTAATTTTTTTTTTTAACATCAAATAAATAGATTTTTCTTTATTTTTTTAAAAGAGGGTATAAGGGACATTTTATTTTGACAAAGGGAATGGGAATGGGATTCCCAAGTGGATTGGGGGGAATGGGATTCCCATTCCACAACCCCAAATTGATGTGGGGCCCACATTTTCATTCCCATTACGGAATGAATTTTAAGCAAGTAAACAACATCAATCAATCTCATTCCCCATTCCCTTTGTTTAATCCATGAAGTAAACACACCAATAATATAATATATCCTATACCAAAAGAACTCTTGTTTCTAGCTGGGAAGAATAAAAATGTGGGGAATCCATAAACCTACAAAACATCTAATTGGCACAACAATTGTGAAATAAAATCTAGACGCTTAACTCAAGACATGTTTAGCGAATCACTTAGGTAGAGTAACTAAGGGCTTCAATAGAAGCTGGGCTCCATATGGTTTCACCTAAAGAAATTTAATGAAGTTAGAAGCAATCAACTTAAATCCAAGACCAGTTTAAAATGATCCATTGATTTTGGAAAACAAGGTCCTAGCACCTTCCTTTTATAGCCAAGTGGTCGTACTTCCATTGTGTACTTAGTTGACTTTTTATGTTGGTTGAAAAATAATATCAACTAATAACCAAGATGGTGAATGCATTGGGTTAACTCAGTGGTGGCAATCCCATGCTTGACAGCCAAGTTCAACGTTCAACAAGGCCAAGGCAGTTTTCTCCCCCAGTCTTTGTGGGTCGGCCTCTCATGTTTATATAAACTTATCCTCGAACAGCGTCACAACGCCTATTCGTACTGATCTATCCTGAACTGGTCCACTCATAAGAAAAAACCCAGGTGCTGCTCATTTTCCTTATACTAAAGTGCAGACTGACTTCAATATTACCTTTGCCTTTGCATGTTCATTTGTTGTCCCATCCATCTTGGCTATACAAGAAACTTGATGCTGTTTAGATACTTGGCAAGCTGGTTATAATTTGGCTCTAGGGCCTGGTAATGGTCGCACCAAGGCACATAGATCTGTAATAAAGAGCATTTATTGGAATCAGCCACGAAGAAAGAAACAAGAAATCATAGATCTTTGCTTTTATCTGCTGGCTTCTATAACAATACCATCAGCAGAACATCCTTCGACTCATCCAAAACAATGTCATCAAAATTATTCCCAACCACTATTTTCACGTCGCCGTCATTCTGTTTTAACCAGAAAACATAGTTGGCGACGTCGACTACTTGTGGCTCCTTGCAGTCGGAGTCGTCGAAAGTGTCGATGTTGTCGAAGTCAAGGCGGGGGTTGAGGTGAGGCGTCGTTTTGGTGGTGGGATTGAACGACGTCGTTTTTTGGGTTGGGAGAGAGCGGGAGATGAGAGGAGGAGTAATAGATTCACCAACAGGAGGGTTGTGATGTTCAAATCTGAGTCAGAGACTCCGTCAGAGTATAACTGTATTTTGACTTGTCAACGACTATTTATTTATGGAACAAAATTTTTTCCTAAATTCTCCAATTTAATACCTCTTTTATTTCCCATGCCTTTTTATTTGTAAGTATAGTGTTTAATTTTAATAAATTTTGATAATTTTTTATTATTACGGAAGTAGATACTCTTTTATTGTTAGAGTACATTTTCAAACTATAAATATAACATTTAATCTCAGTAAATATAAATATATTTGATTTTATACAATAAATTTTTTCTAATAACATCAAATTTTAAAGAAAAATAATTTTCCATGTTGCCCATATGAAAATAACAACTAACCCCATGTTTTAGTTTTGAAAAAGTTTAGCTAAACCTAACTTAAATTTGTATTCAAAGAATATTGGGTCATCCTAGGACATTTAGTAGTACAAGGTCGTTGATATTATTATAATGTTTTAAAAAAATTATGGTAAAGGAAATTTAAGATTAGGTAAAATAGATATTGTCCATTGCCTAAGAGAAGTCTCGTGATACTATTTGCATTTGTTTAATTTCTATTGAAAATTGTTGTACAATTGAATATTCATTGTGGGATCGTCCAATGCCAAACCCAAAACCAATCAATACAATAAAGAATGAGAAGAAACTAATAAGTGTAAACACATTGAGAGGGTCATCTGAAGAGCTCACTCCCAAGTGTTACAGCTCCTATACCTTCACCATATTCAGAATGCAAACGACCAATTTCTCCCTCTTGAATACGTTCTATCTCCTCCACGACACGCCTCATGGATGGCCTTCTTCGACTAATGTCTATACATTGCAATGCCAACACCATAATCTCTCTTGCAGCATTAGCTGTTTGATCTCCTAATGTCTTGTCCATGTAGTCATCAAGACTACAGCCTCTCTTAGCCTTCAATAACAAAAATGTTTATATAAGCACTGGAAGTTGATTATATAATCTTCAGAGACAATGTTGCAAATATATGCTCAAAAAGGAGATGTTTTTTGATGTACCTGTAATACTATATTATGCTCTGAGTTTGACTGATTTGTTCCTTGTGCTTCATATCCACTGATCAATTCCAGTAAGAAGACCCCAAAACTGTACACATCACTCACAGCTGAAAAATTCTTCGATGAATTTAACCTGTAATAAATTAGTCCAAGAACAGTTTTCATCAATCATGAAGAATAGTACTTGAAGAACAAGAAAATAAATAGTAATAGCGTGACGCATTTTTTGTCAAGTTTTTACAACTTTAATGGTAATAACAAGACTCAATTGCCATCATATACTTGTAAGCAAGCTTTGCATCCAGAATTTTAATAAATGCTTGTCCAACCTGATGGAATTTGTAGCCTGGCATTTCACGTGGGACATTTCCACACTAATCAAGGCACAAAGAGACACTAGATAAGAAATTTATAGTACATGAAGTATATACATACTCTGGATCAAGAAAGCAGTCAACAGCTGAAGAGGATCCAGCATGACGATCCTCAACCAACAATTTGTGCAGTCCATAGTCAGAGACCTTGGGTGTAAAAGTTTCGTCCAGGAGGACGTTGCTAGTTCTGAAGTGCATGTGAAAGAGAGGAGGAACCAAACTGTGAAGATGTTCAAGTCCTGATCAAATATGAAAGTATGATTGAAAAATTGAATCATTTCAATAGAAAGTTGGGAAGAACATTAATTAGTGCATATTACCTCTGGCTGTGCCTAATGCAATTAATAACCTTTGATGCATATTAAGCATCCCAACAGGTAAACCTTCACTATCTGGAACCAAGCCAATATACAGTGAGTGAAAAAGAGAAGGAGAAGAGGGCCAGGCATTCGAAGAAAAATATTACCATACAAATGATTTCCAACATTCCCATTAGGTACATAGTCATAGACTAGTAACTGTTGGTGATTATCTTCATAAAATCCAATAAGCTTGACCAGATGTCTATGATGAATTCGAGCTATGTTCTTCACCTATAGGGCAACAAGCCAAGTTAACATACTTGTGGGTTCTGCTAGAAAAATTGTTCTCAAGAACTAATAGGCTTAAATATATAGTATATTGAATTTTAAAAGCATGTACAACAAAAAAAGAATTACGGTAACTGGATCGAGGTGTGTCAAAAAGTAAGATACTTTATTAAGCAATGCAAGATTTACCTCATGAAGAAAATTCCGGATTGGTGTATATAGATGTCTCTTGATTGCCACCATAGATCCATCTTGAAGTAAACCCTTGTAAACTAAACCAAATGCACCTTCACCAATGAAATTACTTTGACCAAAATTGCATGTAGCATGATTCAGCTCCAAGATAGTTAATTGCCTTATATTTTGTGTACCATTTGGCGAGGCAGCACTGGCATAGGGGGAAGTGTCTCCTCTTGCCAATTCAACTGTTGATGGAAAAATGCCAAAAGAATAAAGGATGAAAATGTATCAACAGAATTAACCAATAACTAAAGCACAACTTCATTTTGCGAAAGGAGATTTTGCATATTGCATCTAAGCATTATATTTCAAGAACGGAGTTCATAATTATAACAGCTAGACAATCTACAGATTTTGGAAGTTTGTCAAAAGTTTTCGATGTACAGAAAGCCTTTCAGCTAGCAGATGTGAGTAAGTCATGCCCTTCCTCTAATGTGGCTCACCACAGGGAAGAAGTGTCAGTCAGGATGAAATCATTAACAAAATCATACAGCATCTCACCTAACTCTTCATTTCCAAGTGAACAAGAAATTTTCTTTAAATATAATTTGTGTCACATAATAAAAAAGGTCATCTTACCAGAGGGAGATGGGACAGAAGATTCTCCATCAGACGTTCGCCTTATAAGTCTTTTAACACGCATCAGACAAATGTACACGAGCACCATGATGACAATCACAAGCAGAGCTGCACCAACACCACCAACTATGGCAGTTACTCTCTGCTGTCTCGATTTCCGATCATCAGCTTCTTGCTGCGGTGTAAGTGTTGGAACACTACTGTCCCCATCAACTGAAGCTGCTATCCTCCTGTTCCATGATTTATAGTGCTTTTCTTGAATTTGATTTGGAGAGTTTGAGGGAAAGAAAGTTGGAGCAAAAGAAAGGGCACATATTTCAGGAATCCTGTGAAAGTATAGATCCTAGGATATTACCAAAAACTGGTCGGAATCTAGAAAACTAGTGAGAGTTTTAACAGAAGAGAATAGTAGATGGTTATAAGAAAAATAAAAGAAAAAAGAACAATCTTCGATTCAGGTCCTCTGATATTAAATTTAGAGTTTTTCTCATTTCAATTACATGTATCAGGCTACCAAGGAGTCAAACAGGCTGCCACTTTGACATTTTACAAGAGTGTGAAAAATACAAGCCACGGAAGTGAAGGGATTCGGCAAGTCATGCTCATGCTAAAAATCTGTGAGGTAATACTCTTGCCATTATGAATCTGTGCACAGATAGTGTATGCAGAGAAATATGTGAACATGAAAATGAACAGATAACCTATCCTCTATAGTTGCAAGTTTTTCATTTGGAGGCTACACCAGTATGTGATTGACTTGACATGAGAGATGGGATATTAATTTCATATCTTATTGACTGTGATGTTATTTGTATTATAAATCCATGCTACAGAACAACGTGTATCCTACTGATTCTGATTTTCTTGCCACAATTATAAGGCCAAATTTAAAGTAAATAGATCACAGCCAACATATAGCAAGTACATTTAATTTGTGCATCCACGAGGGGGGCAGAGAGAGAGCTTACAAAGAAACAACACCTGGGTCTTTTGGTTCATAAAGTCTCAGACATGGTTGTTGTCGTATGCACGGGAACCTCCCAATCCTACCACTGGAATATCGAGGATTTACAAGTGAGCTCTTGTGAGCAAGTAAGGTTTCAGCTGCAGTGGAAGCACCTAAAAAGATCAATGTCTCTCGGTGGCAATCATCATGACATTTAATCAGGATGCAAAGCATTCAAAATTACCAACGAAAAAGAATCCCATTAATGTAATACAAATCAACAAACTTGAGACTCTAAAGAAAACAAAAAACAACTGTTTGCTATTTCACTAATTAAGAATGTTTAACATGATAAAATTTCAAATAGTCCAACAATTACATACAAGATACAACCTAACCAAACAGACCCTTCTACAATCCTTCAAACAAGCAAGTATGCTAAACAGTCCTTGAAGAGGCACTCAATCACATCCTTCTACTCAGAGAGTTAAAAAAATCAAATGCAAAATCACAAAAACAAATGAAAGAAGGCATACCATAGATTTTGTGGCTTGCGCTACTTGATTCCAACAGTTGAATCAATATAAGCAGTGGCAGCGGTGGCCACCAGAACAAGCGCATTGTCAAACAAGCATCAATCCATTGAATCCCCCAACAATCAATTACTATCAAACACCTTCTGGATCACAAAATAAGTATATATTAAACTCAAATCTCAATAGCCAAATCTAAACCACTCAATCAATTCAACAAACAGAAAGAGAAAATAACACCAACAACCTCAACTTGTAAAACAATTCTTCTATCTTTCAAAAAAAAAAAATGTCACTTATGCAGGTAAAAGGCTTCTATCGGCAGCACAAATTACAAAAACATCCAAAAAATTATAAAAGAAAGATATTTTTATCTTCAATAGTGCCAGCAAGCATATATGTAGAGGAGAAAACATATGCAACACTTTTAAAAAAAAATAAATAAAGACACCTTTTGTCTTCAAGTATGATGAAGGAGGTTGAATATGAGCCAAGACAAGAAACCCTTCTCTAGTTCTTTGTATAAGAAAAATAGCATAATGGAACTCATGTAGCCCAAATTTCAATGCTACTTTCTAGAAATTTAAAGTTAGTACTCAAATGAGCTGGATAAGTACCAGGAAGGTTACTATTTGAGAACGTTATAACTCGGCCACTGATTGAAGCATGCTTTTTCTTGACCCAAATTCCAGCTAAGCTTTGTAAAAAGAATGGTTGTTGAAGACACATCAGATGTTGCTGTCTTTATTGAAATGGACAGGGAGAGCCATGTCTGGTTTTTTGTTTAAACGGTTAAAACCCCACAAAAAGTTTCCTTTCTTTTGCAGAAAAAATCAAATTCCAAATCCCAAAATATTCCCAGAGAATCTCAGTTTTCTCATAACGCTAACTAGGCAAAAATACTTGCCAGATTATGATAATGCAACCAGAATTCAATTGACTAACCAAGTCATCTGTGTTTCATGACACATTTTAGCAACGTAAATCAACCATCAACACTATTTGTCAATAAACACATGATGCTCAAAACAAGCTTGTTGTTTTACACAAAAGAATACTAGAATCCCAGAAAGAGATTCGAGACAAATGAAAAGTTTAGTGAATTATAACGACATAACAAGGTTGTTGAATGCAAAAGAGTACCAAAGAGAAGTCAAGTCACCAAAAACATAGTAAAAAAAAAAAGGAGAGAGTGGGACCAAAAAAAAGAAAGAAAAGTACCATAAAAGCTGTCCAAGTGTGAACCATGCCCTGTAGCTGCAAGCAATGAAGGAGGTGGGGGGCGAAGCATCCTCATATAAAAGAAGCAAGCAGCTTTTCACGTAAGATGACCAGAGTGACTTTTTTTTTTATGGTTCTCAAAGGCCCCCTTTGTAGGTATAAATTGCGGAACAAAAAGTCTTGTTGTCGTAATAAAGCAACAGCTCAAAGACAACATCAGTCACGTACACATTTAATGCAAACAGCAAATCTTTCAAGTGGGACCAAACTCGGAACCAAAGGCCAAACAACAGTTCGTTCTTTCATAATGTACATGCACTTTGCCTTTTCTCTGCTTCCTTCACATGCCATGCCATGGAATCACTCACCTCCTCTTCCTTACTTGTGAGGACTATATTGCCATTTCACTTTCTGGACCATCTGCATGTAGGTGAAATTGCAAATTTCCTGCCCTTTAATATACCAAACCAATCAACTACCTTTGCCTCTCTTCATTTTAAAGTTCCATAACTGTATCTTTATTTCCTTCTAAGATTTACTAGGAACTCTTTTATTATCATTCATGTCAAAGAAATTAATGTTTCATTAATTTTTCTTTTTTCAACTACAAGTCTTTTCATATATCTATTACCATATGCAGCACATTTTTTTTTAAACCAATACTGAACAATTCAAAAGCTTATAAAATGCGTTTTATGAAAATTAAACCTCCACTGCTTAGTACATAGAAAGGTGCATGATACATAATTGATAAACAGCCAACATTAGTACCATGACTCTGTATGCCAACGAGTTCATAGAATGCTTATTACTACCCATGAGCCAAATGGGTACCAATTTACGAGTTTAAAATGTTTAGTAAGTTAAAAATACACAGTATATTGAGTTTGTGTACGAATTTCTAATGTGCTGAGAGAGAATGTGTGGGTGTGCTTATGTATTCGTGATCTGTGCATTGAATAGGAATGGACCGATTATGTGAAAATTCCTATAAGATAAGCATGTATTTATATGTATACTAATGTTGTAGATAAAAGGCATGAAATATCATACTCAGGAGGCGGCTGTGGGATTAAATGCTACCAAGTCGTGGTTGTCTAACCAGGCAAAAGAGAGAGAAGGACCATTTCAAAAGTTGGCAGCAGCGACGTTCACATGAGATCACAAGTGCAGAAACCCTGTCATTTGATGGTGGCGTTTGCAGACCATTCACATGCTAACCACAGCAACATTCCATAACATTTCCTCACCAATTTCTTCCTAACGCGGCCCACTGACCTTTTCATTCTTCTTGATAGCTTAAAGAAAATGGTGGTCCTTCCAACACTACAAGACTGGTTGTCAAAATCTGCTTTTATTAACTTAAAACAAACCAAATTTAGTCCTCTTTAATTGCGCGTTTTCGAAATGAGAATTGAAGAGAAACCAATAAAGGGAACTTAAGTTTTTGGTGTAACTACCGTGTAAGTATATCTGATTTTTATATGGAGTCTAGGTACCTTAATTAAGAGTAATTACAAATGAAGAATTATTATTATTATTTTAACTTCGTTAGGATTTTCTATTAATAAAAGAGTGAAAATAATCCATATCTTGTCCTGTTGTTGTGTGTTTGAGATTACTTTTTTAGTCATCTTGCATAGTTAGAGTGTTCAATGTTGTTTGATTATTATAGACAAATAGAATTATTATTATTTTTCCTCTTACGATTGATGGATCTTTATTTTTTTCCTTATTGATTGAAGAAACATTATTTTTAATTTTTTTTTATTTGAATTAATATTATTTCAGAGATTTTTTTGATAATTTTAAAATCATCAAGGGAAAAAATAATGATTCATCAATTGTCAATGAAAAAATGATAATAACTCTATATAAATATAATTTAAAAAAAAATTGAATTCAAATTCTGATCAAATCTGAATCCGAATTCATTAGATTTGAGTTATTTGATTGGAGAGAATTTTGTTTTATTTTATTTTGGCAAATGCCAAATTCCACTCTAGATCAAAAATTCAAAAAATCAAAGAAATTGAATTAGAATTAGAGTATCAATATTTACACTCTACGTACACACTACACACTCCTATAAGTTTATCCCATGAGTAAAAGAAAATATATTATAACCAAATTAAAGAAATAGTATTTATATGATATACTTTTCTTTCCTTTTTCTTTTTCTTTTCTTTTTTTTTTTTTTTAAAAAAAAGCAATATATAATGGGCCGTAGGTGGGCCTGGACCTGTACTTGTTGGGCTGCTATGGAAATACTTGCATGAAAACCATAATTTCAGCCCACAAACAAATTTCTTCCCCTCTGTGTTTTACCATTTGCAGCAGCAAGGAAACACAATATACAGTAAACAATGATTAGCGTTCTTGCTCAGGTGATCGTCTATCTTGTATCAATCAATCAATAAAATCTCCTCATTAGTCTTTAATTATTGTTTCATTTTCATTATTTGATTGATGTATTTTTTGTTGTGTTTGTTTAATTTAATTATTGAAAATGCTGCAGGAGCGTCTGCTTGGCGCTGCACTGGGAAGCGCAATCACTGGAATTGTTGTTTTTGAGCAGCGCAAATGCATATATAAGTCCATTTCGGATAACCCATCTCAAGTTGATTCCAAATCCGAGGTACATTTTATAAAGTTCCAATTTCTGAAACCCTAGAAAGGTTTGGTTGCAGCTTATATTTGATAATTTAATTTCTGATGAGAATTCCCAGTTGTGTATTTCTTCATGTTTCTTTGTGGGTTTTTTTTTTTTTTTTGGTAGTTTTATTATTATTTGAGGTTCCCAGTTGGATTACCTATATGTGATATATGTATGTACTCGTAAATGTGACTCATTTTTGTTCTGATTTATAGAGCATGTATGTGACAATCGTTAGTGTGCTCTAGTTTTCTGTACCCAGAAGCAGATGATTTTTATTAACAGGTTGCATGATTTTGTGATCAGTGAATGCCTTCATGATTTTGTGGTATTGACTACTTGGTTTTTTTCGTTTGTTTTCATGAATAGAAATTTAAAAAGTTGAGGATATAATTCAGATAGCAGAAACAAGTACCTATATTACATGAATTTTCTCTGCTGATTGCTGAAGTTGTATGGAAGTAGGATGTGTAGAGTTCCATGTGTAATATATGCTCATCTACGCATCTGTACATCTTTGGCCATTTGATATAAGAAAGTGAAATGAGAGCTTGAAGCTTAATCTTAATGTTAATATTTGGAAAGAACAAGGAAAATTTGTTATGTTCTCAATTCGTTTTGAGAATCAATAGTAAGTTCTCTCCTATTTCTTACCGAAAGCATAAGAATATTTGTTTGAGTGAAAAATGACATGAGCCTATAGGATTTTAGGGAATTTGAACCTATGATCTCTTGGTTGGAGCCAAGGGTCTTTTACCGCTCAACCTGACCCTTCGGAATGTTCTATATGGTGATTCTGTTAATTTTTAGTTGAATCAGAAGGGGAAGTGTTATGGCATGGGATATCTGACTACTTTCATATTCATTTTTATTGGATGCTTAACTGAAGTCTTTTGCATTTTCAAGTTCTGTAGTTTTGCAAATTTTTTGCGCATATTATGAGTAGCATGAATAAATGAAATTAGACACTATGTCTTTGTGAAATGGCTTTAGAAACAATATATATTTTTGTGAAATGCTCCCAGCATTATAAACCGCTAATATCGCTGTTCCTAGGAGTTTTAGCTTTTCCACAGCCTCCACATTCAGATGAGGTATAACTTTATGATTGAATACCGTAGCCACACAGGTCGTTACCTTGAGAACGAAGTTATGTTTTTGAGAATTGTGTTGGTGGGAAATGTCAATGCCAGGGTAAAGTTGTCGAGAATGACCACCCAGTGCTTGTTCATCTGGTGATTTTTTTAGAAGTTGGGCATCTCTCGCAGATTCTTCTGAAGGGATGGATGGGAATGAAGTCAGTTTTGGTTTTTTCATCCAAGAAATTTTTGGTTTCAATGATGTGATTAGGTTCATGATTGTTGAGTGAGAAATGGAGAAATAAAGTGATGAAAATCTTGCCAATAGAACAATGGTTTTTGAATTGTATTTATTGTTGCTATTTGCCTTATGGATCAGCAGCTGCGTGCGTGCAGCTTCCAATCACTCCACTCATACACAGTCATAGCTTTCTATCATCAGTATTGATTTTCCAGAACTATGTGGTTGGTTTGAGTAGAAATATATGCTTTATGTATATTTTTTGTATTTTCCTTGTTGCTGTTGGTTCTTTTCACCAATATTACCATGATAATGGGAACCTTCTAACTCCACTGCACCTGAATTAAATGATCATCAACTATCAAGAATGTAGAAACATCATCGAGAAGTTGAAATTTTGATTTTTATCTCACTGTGTTATGTTTAATATCTTTTATTTCGAACCTCTTTCAGGCAAGAGAACTCATACTTCCAAAGAAGACTCACTCGGAGTTTGCTCACTTATGGAACAAGGCTGTGGACCAGACATTTGGACCTTTGATCGAATCAGTTAGTTCTCGTAGATGGTAGTGGTTTTTTGAGTGAATACACTACTGATGTATGATTATTTCGTTTCTGTGAGATTCACATTTGCATTGGCTTGCTCGCATCCATACCTGTATACGTTTTCTGAATTATGAAATATTGGCCTTGTTTAAAATACCTTCTAATAAAATTTCCTTGCTTCTTGGTGGCTGATTTTCCTTCATCATCCTGTTTTATATGGAACCTTAGAAGCAAATATTTAGTCTGCAAATCTGGGAACACGCTTTTACTTTGAACTTATAATTAATATTGTACTTTGAGCACATAAAAATCTCTTTATTTGTCTATTGAAGCTTGAAATGATTCCCATTAAAAAGCTTATATCCTTGTCTATACTCTGTAAGAAGCGTAACTGTGTTCAGGAAACTCAACTGTATGCAGTGGATATCAATGTTTTGTTCAAGGCCTGTACTATCAACGAAATTCAACCTAAAGATTTCCTAAACCAAATCAATCAAAGTCTAACCCCAATCATGGTAACAACTCCAAGCCAAATGAACCAAATCCAGCAACTATAACAACTCTAAGCCAAATCATCCAAAGCAATCCACAACCAAACCCATTGTCCTTTTTCTTTTGGAGAGTACAATGCTGGTGGTGGAGTTGGCGCCTCCATCGACAGTTTGGTCGCAGCCATCAGAAAATGTCTCCAGCAAACCTTGAGAAGAAGTCAATACAAAAAAAAAAAAAAAGTGTGTTGATTTGGATTTAAAAAATGGAGGATTGAGTAAAAATTTGTCGTTCAATTTTTTAATGAATATTTATTTATTTTAAGGGTTTTTTTGTCTTTTCATAATTCAAACACAGTCAATGTAACAAAACTGTGTTTTTTTTTTTTTTTTAATTCAAAGATGTATATTTGTCATGTTTAAATCATCATTCATTAACGACGCATTTAGAGGCATTTTTTTTTCCAAACATGGCAAATATTTAAAATTTCTTGAAATCATAGGACACTTGTGCAAGTTTTGATCAAGCTATACGGAAAAAAAGTTTTGGTCAAGATAATGACACTTGTACAAGTTTTATTAGAAATCTTTCTGTAGCAATTAACTGTTGTAAAATATGGTTTTTAATGACACTGCAGTTCTGCTAATTGTTAGATTTTTGCATGCCTCTATACTATAATCTAATAGCTGTCAAATTGCCATAAATACGACATCAGCATATCTTTCTTCAATATCTTATCTTACTTTTATTGTCTATGGTCATTGTTACTTTTTTGACCTTTAGTTCCATACTTTTCCATCTCCCCACTGCTTGCAATGATAATGCAGATTAAGTGATGAATCACAGGACAACAGTCATATAATTACAAGCATACCATATAATGAATCACTAATAAAAATCGTAGGTACATACATTCCATAAACTCAAACTAGCGAAAAAGATGTAAGAAATGGATTACAATACAAAGGCACTGAGAGAGAGAAAGCGAGGCTTAGTCCAAATGTCATCAACCAGCTTATGATGATCATGATCAACATCAAAATCAAGCATTTGGTTGAACAGAATTTGCTTGTGCCCGGTTCATGTTGGCGCGACGGTTAGTCACAACAAAGTAAGCACCCATTGCTAAAGCCACTACAAATGTTAAAGCAATGACAATGCCAACAACGCCACCAGCACCTAGTCTGCTGCCACTATGTGGGGTGGTTGAGTACTTGCTTTCTTGTGCCTTGGTTGATTGAACTTGAGCTGCCACAGGCAATGGAGAACAACTGGTTGCAGCACAAGGGTTTTTGGTGTTGAGAGCTTGCGTTTTTGGATGGAAGAAATTGAAAGCTTGTGGTGGGAAAGCCATTGGGTTCTCATAGGCCAGGCCATGGGGGGCTCTACCTTGAGCAGTTGCTATAGAGAGAATGGCTAGACAAGAGAAGAAGTGCAAAAGGGAGGTTATTGGAGTCATAGCTTTTTTTTGGACTTGTTTTTCTTTGCTTTTGAGTAACTTTAGAGCAAAATTGCAAGTAGTAGTTATTGTTGAGTGGAAACTTGTTTGGGGGGCTTGGGCATTGGAGTGAGTGAGTTTTATAGTGTCTTGGGAAATGTTTGTTGCTTGGAAGAGAGTTTTAGAAAGTAGAAAACAAACATCATGGGAATGATTTCTCTGCCCTCTTTGAACTGCCCAAATTGCCCTTGTCAAATTCAATGTAGCTAGGGATATTTTTGTTGCAGGGAATAATGCATACAAATAAAAGATTTGTGAAGATAATGAAGGGTTAGGTTGGTGTGATTCAATTTTTTTCTTTTATATGGTTGACTTACAACTTCTGAAATTTTATTCAATGGGTGAACTATATTTTTCCGTTTATTGGATATGAAGTATTAAAAATGGGATAAAACAAAGGAAAAACAAAAAATTATTCTCTTGCTTGAAAATTATTTAAACTTTTCACGTGTGTATTTAATGAATTTATCATCTGTGAAAAAATCACATCAACATTCATTATATGTTTTTGGATTTCATTAAGATCTTTATATATGGGATACCATATGTGATAAGGATCATTTGACTTTGTAATATTGTTAGGTTAAATGAATATTTTCTGCTAGTAAATCATGTTTATATTTAAATAAATTTGTATAAATAATAAACACACATATTTAAATTTGTGTTAGTGTTTGAGGTTGTGGAGTGTGTAATAAGAGTAGAAAAAAGAAAAAGAAGTCAAGAGGCTGTGTTTGTCATTTGAATTTTACATTTATTTATTATGTTGGTCTAGTAGAGATGGGTCTTGAAATGATGTTGTCTCTTTCTTTTGAGTGCCTTCTCAAACACATAAAGAGTAGGGTCATTGGTTAATTAATCGTCTACTCAATTAATTAATCCCGTTCGTTTATCCATACTTGCAAGTAATTTCCTGTCTGGACTGTTGATCATGATTTGATGTTCATGCCATCACATGTGAACAATTCTACAGCCTCAATAAAA
This sequence comes from Dimocarpus longan, assembly GCA_022984855.1. Classification (NCBI taxonomy): domain Eukaryota; kingdom Viridiplantae; phylum Streptophyta; class Magnoliopsida; order Sapindales; family Sapindaceae; genus Dimocarpus; species Dimocarpus longan. Next base: position 1,121,884 of record CM041024.1, on the reverse strand, counting down.
CAAGACTTACACAACTAATTGAGTGCAAAATCATACTTTTAATAATAATTTATATGAACATAATTGAATTATAAGTACATGAATAATATGCTTAAGCATGTGATTTACTAGTGTTAACAATTACTTCTAATCACCAAAGAGTAACTCTTCATTCCTTTACTTAACAATAATACATCAAAAACGAATAATTTCAAAATCCCCTTATCACAACCCTCCTTCATTTAAATCAATATACACAAAAAAAAAAAAAAAAAAAAAACCCACCGTCCATAAAAAAACGTAAATTGAATGTAATAATAATAATAATAATAAAGTGTACTCTTCTTGGCATGCTATACAATCAAAGTGTATGATTAAGTGGATAAATAAGTGATGGAAGCAAGAGGAATTCTTAGCTTGAAGGATCAGCAAAGGGCATGTGTAGCTAGCTATAAACACTTAACATTTGATGATGATGGTAATTATAATATGAGAGCCCGTGGCTAAGTCATGACATGCATTGAATATTATAATTGCAGAGAAGAGGAGAGGGAGGCGTATTGGGTGAGCGTGCAGCAATTGAAATCAATGCTTTCTGGCCTATTCTCTCTAATATTAAAGTTATGTCTTTCCTTCACGCTTTTTTTTTCACTTCTCTTATTTGCACTTGTTGTGGCCTGTGGGGTGACCTATGACCTATCTCTTTCTCTTTCAATGGGAGCTTGCATGCATTAATCAACATATTCACACAAGATCCTTGTTTGGGTTAATGGGCCACGTACACGGGTGTTCACATGTTTTGAGCTATACATGCACCTCGCCCCACTCACAAGACTTGCTTTTACGTAATAATGATCAATTTCTTTGATATTTTGTCCTTCTCTTTGCTCTTTTTTTTGTTAGTATCTAATAATATGACAAGTACAACTTTGTGTGAATTTTGAATAATTTCTAAGACTAATCACATATAAGAGAATATACAAGCTACATATTTGTATCAATTACACCATCAAAACTATGCTAAAATATTTATAAATTCAAAATTTGTACTTTTGGTTAACGGTTTCATACATATGTATGTATAAAATTTCTGAGAAAAGTTTTCTTAAAGTAGTTTCACAAATCTCTAGTTTAAGAACGTTTATGATATCTTCTTAGACCATTATAAAAGTTGATCATCTACGATTGCAAAGCTAACCCTCTTCATTTGAAGGAACTGTACTAAGAGAAAAATATAAAATTTAAACATAAAAAAAGATGTAAAATTTTATGTAGAGAGGAGAAAATTATATATCAAAGATCAAATTAAAGAATATATATAGAGAGAGATTTGAATAGTTTGTACAGATGCCAATTGCATCAACTTGTACCTTGTTGAACTCCATTAAAATAAAAAGGAAAAATTTTATTTTAGTCACGAAATTTTGAAAAAGATCAATTTTTTAAAACTCTTTTGAAAATAATTATTTTCATTCCTAATTTTTTCAAAACTCTTTCAAAAAATTCAAACCGTCAGTCAACTGATAGTCAACGATGACTTTAGATAATTTAAATTATAATTTAATAATTTAAATTCAGAAACATTTTAGAAAATTTAACTTATAAATTCATTATTTTATGAAGATAATTCAGTAATTTACATATCATTAACAATCATCAAAGGTAAAAATAATTTTTTCTCCTTTATACATTATATTAATTGATTGATGGTTTGAATTTTTTTGAAGAATTTTAAATAGATTAGGGATGAAAAAATTATTTTTAAAATCATTTTAAAAACTTGATATTTTTTAAAAATTTAGGGACTAAATAAAGTTTCGCCAAATAAAAATAAGAGGATGGGCCGAGCTTGGCAATACACTTTAAAAAAACAAAAAGGCCTGCAATCTGTCAGTACCAATACTGGTGCAATGGACCAAATCCATCTCAAATTATTGGGGTACAATGTTTGATCATGGCCCCGACCAACATCAGTCCATGGACCACAGACAGTCTGACTTATCTAATGGTATGTTTAATTTCAAATTTTGGGAAATGAAAATGAGGAATAAGTATAATTATTAGTATTTATTTATTCTAAATTAATTCTTAATGAGAATAAAAAAAAAATGTAAGTCTTGCACAAGATTAATTATCAATATGATTTTCAATAACTTTCAAAACTAGTCATATTTCATAAAAAACATTAATTTCAATTTTTTTTTTAAAAAAAATAATTATTTTCATTTTGCTATAAGATTGTAAATAAATTATATTTCAAAGCTGTTTTTGAATTATGGGAATTGGAATTTTTTACCAAGTTGTTATTGAGCGATATTGAGTTTAATTAACATAGGAAGGCGCTTACAAAATAAACCACAACATTTTGGTAGTTGCAGTGTGAAAATTAATTCGAATTAAGTCTTGTGAATGGTTGATCCAAGCTCTATTTCAAATATATCAAATCAAGATTGTGATTGACAATATATAATTTGGAAAAAAAAGGAATTGGTGATCGAATAATTTAATAGCAAGTAGCAACCATATATCACTGTCTTGATGTAAACTCAAAATTATTGTTCACGATAAGAAGTGCCTGTATTGTTTACTTATTTTTGGTCAGCCAAAATATTTGGTTTCAAGTAATTAGAGCTTTACCTAAAAAACAATATTTCAAGAGCTCATCTGAAGATGTCAAATTGTACCGTCATTCAACATAATTTTCCATTTTTTATTAAATTTCTTCACTCACCTTGGATGTACATAGAAACTAGTACTAATAAACGTTTCCTTAATTGTAAGATAAAATAATTGCGTGACAAGAAAGCAAAATTTGGAGAAGAGATATCTCAATCAACAAATATGATAAATAATCCAAAAAAATAAAAAAGAATCCAAAATTAATTTATATATCATAGTACAAACATAAACTGTTGCAGAACTAGGACTGCCAAATTATTTCAACTAATAAGATCGTTTATTATTTTGGAGGAGGTCTTTGGGTGAGTGCCATTCATATTTGAGCATTGAGAGATTTTGTTTATATTAAATAATTGTAGTATATGATATTTTACGGAAAACAGAAGCTATGTATATACTATTTTCAGGAATTTTAGTGGTTTAAGAGAGATTTAAGTACAGAATTTTATGATGCGATCACTGCTCTAGATCGATTTACTTGGCACCATGACCATAATTTTAGGTAGGGAAAATTATTTGTGTTTGAAAGGATTTAATTGAGCTACTACCCATTTAGAAAGATTGAACTAGATTAGAGAGTTGGAAGTTGGTAAAGTCATTAACCTTATGCCTTATAAGACCTAATTCGACTCTCATCCCAGGTAACATTTCTCTCATCATATAAAAATATGTGGATGGTCCTCCCATCTTATGTGGGCCCTCATCCTCATTTTCATATTTATGTGGATTACTCTTTTCTGTATGGAAGCCGCTCTCCGAGCTATATTACAGAGTCAAACCTTATTTGGTCCCAATAATCCTTGGCCTGTCTCAGCCATATAAAAAAAAAAAGAAGAAGAATTGAATTATATTATGAAAAAAGTTTACACATAATAATTTAGATCAAATTATAACATTGTAGAGTGATTACTTATTATACCCCTGTTGTCATTACTTAAACAGTACTAATATTTAGTTAGATGATACATAAATTATTTGAGGTCTCTTTACCTAATTAGTGGTCCTTCAAAAAATTCTACACAAAATAAATAACAATGAAGCAAATTCAATAATAAACTTTCCCTCAATCTTGAAATAGGAAGATAATTATCAAAAGGTATATTCTATCACAAATTGTATTCTTTACGAATGGTTAGATCAATAAATTCATTTATTTGAAACTCCTAATGGAAAAATTAAAATGTCATACGAGTATTATTTCGTGGCCTCCTTTTATGAGGAATAAATTAAACCAAAATTATCAATTTGATGTACTTGGAATATTATTTTTGGACCCAGAATTATTCCAACTAAAGGTAAGAGTAGCATCAAATGACAATAGCCAAACATAGCCCTCAAATATGGACAAATGCAACATATATAAATCAAAACAAAACCCCTACCTTCTCCATAAATTAAAGTCTAAATGTGCATCATCAAAGAACTAAAAGCTCAACTACTCAGCTCTAGAAAATGACCTGGAAGCCATAAGTTAAGGACAAGATAAGATAAACTATCTCTCACTAGTTATGTCTTGCTAAGGAAAGAGAAACACCCACCCACCCACCTTTTGAAAAGCATGGAATCTCAGAGGTTTATTGACCTAACTTGTTTTCTTTTTTCGTTTCTTTTATATTTAATTTTTAGTTTGATTTGTCCTTTGCAAGCTAACGAATCAATTGCATCATCTCACTTCCACAAAGCACCACAAAATTAGAGCCAATTCATCTAGTCTCATCTGTTATTATCACTCTCTACAAATATATTCATTTATTTGTGGTGATGGTAAGCTCATTGATTAACACCCTCCAGTAATAGTTTAATTGATTTGTGGATAAGAATGCCTAGAATGAGGCCATCCTTCCATTTTAAAAAATGTGATTAGTATGTAAAAGTAGCACATAGAATTAATAAAACCGGAAATGTTGTAGAAGACATGACGTGTACAAATTTATTGAGGAAACAGAGAGAGGGACACAATATTTCTTTTCGTTTTTTTTTTTTAAATCACCCAATATGAGATTGATACAGTAAACTTAAGTAATGCATGTAAATGAATTGGAAAGTTTATTTTGATCTAATGACAAGATGATGAAGAAGGTATTTCTGTGTTCTAAAGACTCCCCAACTTTCATCCCATCCTTGCATTTTTTTTTTTTTTTTAAAAAAAATTGACTAAATTTAATGTCTAATCAGATAATCTTCATTTGGAAATGAAATGGGAGTAAATTAAATTTTCTATAATTTAAAGATATTAATGATACATTTCATTGTGATCAATTAGTCATGATGGTAGTTTAAGCTTAATTAATTTGCAAGTAATAAATGATTACTAGAGAGAGACATTTTATTTTCTAGATATATAAGGAAGAAAATGACATTAACAGCATAAATACACCCACTTGTCAAATAAACAAAGAGAAGAAATGGAGAATTTAGCATAAGAGAAATAAGAAAGATAGAAGTTAAAAACACCACCAACTTAAATACACCCAAAGCAATACCCAGAGGGGATTGAAACCAAATACACCCTTGGAACATTTTATATATATATATATATATATATATATATCTACAATTCGATAGTCCTCTCCATTGTTTTTCTCCTTCCAATCCAATAAAGGAATGCAAGAAAGAGAAAGACTTCTTCAAGGACCCTCAACACAGCAGAACTTGCACTCCCCTTTGTTATTATTTTCCACGGAAACACCATGATCATAACAAGAAAAGCTTAGTTATTGCTCCTGAAGGATCCAAGAGCTTTGATGGCTGCAGCTCTGAGAATGTATTGGTGGTAGAATGCAGCAGCAGCAGCCCCAACGAAAGGTCCAACCCAGAACATCCACTGCACACAATTCACACACATATGAAAATATAATATCGTCAGTCAAATTCTGCATATAGATGGTAATATAATTGAAGTAGGCTTATTATAATTAAAATACATTACTTGGTCATCCCAGGCTTTTTCTTGGTTGTAGATGACAGCAGCTCCAAAACTCCTAGCTGGATTGATGCCGGTACCGGTGATGGGGATGGTGGCCAAGTGAACCATGAACACAGCAAATCCAATGGGAAGTGGTGCCAACACCTTGATTTAGGAAACAAAAAAGATCAATCTTTACTCATTCAAATTAATAAAAAAAAAAAAAATCATCTGGATAAACTTATGTGAATCATTAAAAATATATATATCTTTTTAGATTTTAAAATTTAGAATTGTGCTAGGAAATAATTTCTGAGACACTTCAATCGTAAGTGCTCTCTAATGATTTACTTATGTTCTTTATTTTTTTATTAAAAAAACTAATATCTTTATTAATCAAATATGGCCTTTAATTTACTTCAAATATATATATGCCGTTTAATTTAAAGTTTTCCTTTATTTTTGAAGTGTTTTCGTCTTTCTAATACCAATTATTGCAATCTCAATTAAAAAACCCCACAAATGTCCTTGTACAAAAAAATCTTTATACAAATTACAAAGTACAGTCCCTACTCCCTACACATCAAGAAGTCGGGAAGCGAAAAACAGGCACAGATCATCAAGAAAACGACCCAAACCTAAAAGAAACATCTTGTAATTAAAAAATTTTACTAAATAAACAAGAAAATTCGGAACTAGCACTAAAATCAAAACTAGTGTATAAAAAAGTAAAAACAAAAAAACAAAAAAAAGGGGGTTAATGATCAAGTACATACAGGAACATGGGAGTCTCTGGCGTTTCTCTTAGGATCAGTAGCTGAGAAGACAGTGTAAACAAGAACAAAGGTGCCGATGATCTCAGCCCCCAATCCAACACCCTTGTTGTATCCTCCTTGTAGCTCGTTGGCCCCACCTCCATATCTATTGTAGTATGATTTCTGGAACCCTTTGACCAACCCGCAACCGCAGATTGCACCCAAGCACTGTGCTATCATGTACAACAGTGCCCTGATGAGTGACACCTTTCGTGCCAAGAACAGCCCCAACGTCACTGCCGGGTTTATGTGCCCACCTGTTTGCATCCCACAACCACCACCATAGTGTGTTAATTAATTCATATCATCAAGCTCTCTCAATACTCAGTGTAGCCTGGACTGAAATTCTATTTTTTTTGAGAACCAGCCGATTTTATAGATGAGAATCAAAATCTCACATATTATCACTACTTGATTATTGAAAAAACATGAAAGGAATACGAAGGGAATTATCTTTTTTTTTTTTTTTTTTCCAATTTTCTTATCAACCAAACAAGATTTTTGTTGTTAGAGTTATGTGAGTGTGACTTACCAGAAATACCAGCAGTGCAGTAAACAAGGATGAAAATCATGCCACCAAAGGCCCAAGCAATACCAAGAATACCAACTCCATTACAGGCATCATAACCAGTCTTGTTTGTATCGGTTTGGCTCTTGTAGCCTATAACAGTCAAGACAGTCACGTAAAGAAAGAGAAGAGTAGCTATGAACTCAGCGATCAAAGCTCTATACAAGGACCACTTGGTGAGCTCCTCAGCGTCGAACAATGGAGTGGGAGGTGGGTCGTGGTAGTCCTTGGCTGAGAACTCTCCACCCTCCGTTACTTCAACGTCTTTTGCCATCGTTTCCCCGCAAGAAGAGAAGAAGAAGAAGAAGAAGAAGTGTGGTTTTTTGGAGCTCCTAGCTAAAGTGTGCGAGCTGTGTTGGCGTGGATGGAGAGGGGTATTTAAGAAGGAGAAGAGAGAGAAAGAGCAGAAGGTGAATGATTAGAAAGAGGAGGTGTTTAATGGCGTAATTTAGATTAATATTAGCCGTCCATAGCCTTTGATTATTTGATTTTCTTTGCTAACGTGGTCCCAGCCCACCGATTAGCTGCAACGTTTCTCTTTCTCTTAAGTTGCTTCTTTTTATTTATTGTTTTTCAAAAAGAAAATTAGTACTTTTAATTATTTCTTCCAATAATTTGTTTATTTTCTCAATGTGATACGTTATCTGTGAAGTCACATACACAAATGGTAAATAATAATTTCTAGTGGCTAATCAGAAAAGAGGGAGCTGGAAGTTGAATTAACGTTTTCGTGGTGGACAATTTCGGGCCTGGCAATGTTTAAAATATGAGATTTGAGACGTTGTTTATTGATTGACTTTACAATACAATTGGAGCAACTATTTAATTTAGGTCTCCATTTCTTCTTAATAAACATCTTTTTGAATGGAATTGGATTGCAAAACTTCAACCATTGTCTTAAAGAGGTTGAAAAGTTCAGTTGGTACTGTGTAATCTGTTAATTCTTGTTAGCTCAATAATATTTTTAAAATTAGGATGGAAAATACAAGAGCAAAGATGTAACTGAAATTTTAATTTAGGATGATCTAATCTAAATTTTATTTTTGGATGGGTGAAATTTGTTTTTATTTTCTTATCTCTCACTGAAATTTGGTTGTTGAACTATTAAATTAATATAAAAATTTTATTACTAAGTTATAATTATTATTTTAAAAAAATTGAAACAACTTTTTTTTTAAAAAAAAAAAAAAAAACTTGATGAGAAGAAGTCCATGTCTGTACAAGAGTATCATTTTATCAGTCCATTATATCTTTCAATTCATCAAAATAATGTGTAACGTACACTATATAAATATTAAAGCAGTACTTATATAAATTGCTTTCTTTTTCCTTTTCTTTTTTAACTTTTAGAATTTAATCAAATTTTTGGATTTAATACATCCATGGCTCTAGGAAACGATTAATTAACAAAATCTTCATAAAATAAAGCCATAGTTTTATAATAAAATCCAATCAGCTCTCTAACGTAAAGAAGCCATTATATTATGTCATCCAAGAAAAAGAAAATTTATAAAAAGAATCATGATTCCACAAATATTAAAATTTAATGGACCAAGACAAGATTATAAAATGAATAGAAGTGTTCATGATATTGCTGGGTATAATGACAGCTTGCCAGTCGAACTTATCTGTACAAACCCTAAAGCTGATAAGATTTGCAGTCATATATGTGGAAATATTATGGAATATGGTGGTTATTAGTCTCTCTGTGCCATGATTAGGCTGTGCATGGTTGTGACAATAATAAATTAACTTCCATTTCCTGGTAACTCTGCTATGCTTCTACAATGTTGCACTCCACCCTCCCCACCCTCTTTTTTTTAATTATTATATATATATTTTATAGTTTTCTTCCTTCTTCAATTTCATTGGCCGCCAGAGAAGCATCCGGGCCCAAAGAAATTATTTTTCCACTTAATTTTCGAGAAAGTTTTGTACATTTGATGATGAAGTTGTTACGGGAAAAATTAAAAAATTTGTGACCAAACTTTTACCTGAAGAAGAAGAGTACTTCCATGGTTAAAACATTTTTTTTCCCCTTTCTAATAACACATGTGTAATCATTGAAATTTAGATTATTTTGAGATTGAATGGAACTTTTAACCACTTAATCATATTGAATAATGATTATATATATTTTAAAGATTATTGAATTTGTAATATTATAAATACAACTTTAAAGATTGATAATAATTTCAACAAAATTACTATATCAATACAGTATCAGGGCATTTATATGAAAGTTAATTAGATAGATAAAGAGTTACTAATATTAAACAAAACACCAATACACATTATAATGACCTGAAAATAATTATTTGATAATTGATTATCAATAGTCAAAACTAATAAACTAAACTCTTTTATTAATTTAATGTTAAATAAACTATATTTCGTCTGAAAATGTATGAACAAAACTTATATATTATTATAAAACCGACCACTCAAAAAATAGACCACTTTTATATAAAACGAATACGCTGACGTATTTGACCGACCACGACAATTCATCTCCTCCACTCTAGGCCTTGTCAATTTACATTCTCATCTAACGTTTACCTCGAATCATATATAATTAATATAATTTTTTTTTGAAATCATAATTATTATAATTTAATTTTAATCAAATCTTTTCTAATTAATATTTATAATTAGTTAACGCCTCCTTTTCTCTTTTCCTTGGTTTTTTCCTGGTGGCTGCCAGTCTTCATTGTTGGTTTCTTTGAATTAATGAGTTATGGCTGAGAAAGAACCACGTTTCCAAACATCAAGCATTAACGATAAAAAATTTTTGAATAAAATTTTCTTCTGGCGGTGTAGACTGTGCTGTTAACATATGGTGACCCATGGCTGGACGGTGGCGTTTTTCTTCTATATTGTAGAATTAAGGTTACAATTAATGAATCAGAGGCGGCTGCTTGCTGAAGATTGGGAGCTTTCGAAGTGAAGACTGAAGAACATGTGTGCTACGTTTTAAATTATAAGTTGATTACAATTGAACACATAGATTTAAATCAGATTAAATTAGATGTAAATTAGTATAATATTCAGATCGAATAGTATAACTTAAAAAAAAAAAAATTTAATTTAAGCGATTGCGTTTTAATTTAATTTTGACAAATAATCTAACCAATTATCTGCAATGACACTATATCGAAAAAAATCATTTTAATCTTTAACTTTTTGGATATGATCAAATTTTTAATTAAATTTCAAAAAATAACGAAATGAACCCTAATGTTAAATTTTTTTTATCAAATTAGTTTCTTTTATCAATCAACTGACGATCAAACGTAACGAAAAATATGAAAATGTTTATTTATCTTTAGACTTAGTTAAGTTGGACAGAAATACCATCATATCCCCATCCATAGTTAAATATTACAATAACATTTAATTACGAAATTACTTTTTACTAGTTTTTTATGTAAATTTTGTGAAATTATAGTTTTGCCCTTGGGCTCAATGTTTTTTAGAGTACAGATTTTAAAAAATCATTAACTATTAAATGTTTTTGTAAACTAGAATAATAAAATAAAAATCATTAAATATTAAAAAAGTCACTGCCAGATCAAGAAAATCATCTATCGGATTTTCATTCAACCATTTACTCGATTGATTTACTACCTGATCAAAAATAAAACCAAATCAAGTGAAAAAAAAAACAGTTTTTTTTTTTAAATCATTTAATTTTATAATTTTTTTATTATTGTTAAAAATTTTCAATTCTTTTAAGTATAAATATCATTTTTATTATTTTTAAATTAATTTTTATTTTTATTAAATATCTATTCTTTCATTTATTATTATTTTAAAAAATTTTCTTTATTGTTTATTTTTTAATTTTCCTCTACTTTTTTATTTTTTTAAATCATATGGTTCCTACCCATATCAAAATCCTGAGTTGCGATTTGAAATCACAAAACCCCTGCACACTATGTCATCAGTTAGATATGATCGTCAGTTGATTAACAGAATAGACTAATTTGACACTTTTTAAAAATACTAGAGTCAATTGCGTCTTTTTTTAAAATATAATTAAAAATTTGATTATTTCCCAAAAGTTAGGGTTAAAATGATTTTTTGCCTATACCATATTCATACAATCTTATTTCAAATAAACATCTTTCTAATTTTAGTTTTTCATAATAATTATTCTTTTGTTAAAATATATTGTTCAGTCTTTATACATATATAGATATATGTAGTTCAAATATATAAGAGATACTGAATCTAAATTGAATTTAAATCCTGTTTATACGGAAATGTGGAGAAAGTAGTTAAACTTTCAGCCACTTTGTATTTTATAAGTATTTTGAATTTGAAAAAGAAAAAAAAAAACACTTGTAAAAGTGAAAAAATAACTAATTAATGAATTTTGACCTTATAATGTTTGTTATATTTAGGTGTCACTTAATTAGTAAAAAGTCAAGCAAAAGTCGGTAGAAGGGTTTAAGTTATTGCAATAAATGTCCCAGAAAAATTAAATCCGCAAATTTAACTACAAGCTGAATTTAATTAGTCTCAAATCTAAATTCGTTTGGTTTCCTCTGAAATAAACAGTCAGAATCGTGTTGGGGTAAGTTATTAATAGAAGCTACTTTTGAGGGAAAAAGCGAAAAAAAGCAATGGGTAAAAATTACCTATCAGAAAACGTATAAAATTCGATGTGTACTTTAATAGACAGAGATAGAATCAGTAATAAAGTGATTTACATCAAAAAAATAAAACAATATATGCCCATCATGAAGAATATATCTTCCATATTTCCACGTCTAGCAGATTCTATGTTACCCAATTCTTAATAGTAATATTGTCACAAAACTAAGCCATAACAATGTTACTGTGCATGCTACTCATCATCTTCTTCTCCCTCTTCTATAATCGGCTCCAGTTTTGAAACATTTGAAGACTTCGATGAAATTTCCAAAAGAGATGGTGCGACGTCAATCCACGGGGTCATCAATGTCGAATGTCTAAGCTGCCTTGCCATTGTGATGGATATCAAAATTTCAAAATATAATGGGATGAAGAGGGTGGAGATTATTTGTTTTATATTTGAAGACTAAATAGTATTGTTAAAAACTGAAAATTTAATAATGATTGAAATTTGAAAACCAAATAGTATGTTTATTTTTCTTATCTCTCTGAATGTATAATAATTATATTTGTTTTTTAAAATTAAAATTATTTGAAAACTAGTAATTTGATATTTATATCTTTTTACTATTAATTGTTATATAACTTCGTTTAATATAATACAAACAATTATAATAAATTATTTAACAAATACTAAAACGTTTTTATGTATATATTAATACTAGTTTTATTCATAATTAAAATATGATTAATTATTATAGTAAAATATTTTTTTAAAAAATTATATATACATAAATAAATTATTATAATAAAGTAAATTAAATTTATATATATAAATAAAAATAAACAAAATTTTTTTAAGTTGAATTATCATTGCAATAAAAGTTAAAATTATAAATTAATATATATTTTAGTCATTGTAATAATTTATTAATTACATTTAAAAAGTAACCTATATAATATAAAATTAAGATAAATTTAAAATATGTTATTTTAGGAATGATAAATTTGAAATAACATATTTAAAAAACAATTAAGTAATTTGACATTCAGATAAAAATTAAAAATTATAGAATTTTTTTAAAGTCATTTTTAGGTGGTTTTAAATAGTTTGACTACTTAAAAAAATAAATAAAAATCACTTAATAAGTATAATTTAAATTCATTAAGCAAAAAGTGAAGTATGATTGAAAGATTATAATTATTTGAAGTCTCTCTTTGGGTCTTTCTCTTTGACTTACTAACATGAGGAAGAGAGATGGAATACCGAGTGAAATATATCCAAATTCAAATAGCTATAGAATTTCAAACATGAGATTTGGAAATTGTTTGAGTCGAGATTTTGGTAAGAGGAGTGTTTAACATATAATTTTCATGCTTAAATAATTATAAAACAGCCAGTGGTTTCATGCGGTGATACCCTTCCTTTTAGTCGTTGCTCCTCTTGAGTGGCTGATCCAATGTTCAAGGCATAAACACCCCACTTGATTTGTGGGTAGTTTTTCCATTTCTTATGAGTTGTATTTTTCACTTCAAAGAGTCTAATTTCAGATTGTGCTTTATAGTTGAACTATAGAAGCCCCATTTTGTTTGCAGATGATTTTTCCATTTTGTGTGGATTGTCACTCATGCTTCTAGAAGTTTAGTTTCGAACAGTGTCTTAGAGTCATATATTAGGAGGTCTCAGCAATAATAATTTTACTTGTAATATGTTAAAAAAAAGAAAAACTAATCTTGGAATGTACTTTTAATTATATTGAGAATGTATCAATTTAGACACCTTACAAACGAATATCTATGTAAAGAGCGGTAAAGAAAAAAGATGTTCACGATGATATATACTCACTTACCTCAAGTTAATGGATATAAGATTTTAATTGTGACAATATTAGAACTTTGTGAGGTGCGTATGAGCTTCATCTTTATAGATTAATTTGTTTGAACTTAGGAATTCCCTTAATTAGACTGAAGTATATAAACACTTTATTATAAAGCCTGAATTAAATAGATTACTATAAATTAACATGTATAATATAATTAACCATGTGTTGATCATCGTCGTACAACTATTTTGGAGACTAAAATATTATTTTAATAATTAATGTTTATTTTCTGCGTTGGAATAAACATTATAGCAGACTTCATTGGCTTTGGAGTTTTCCTATTTTTATTTTCTTCTTTTATTTTGGATTTCTTTCTTAACCCTAAGTTAATTTAAGCTCATATAATCAATATTAAGTATTAAAATATCATCGAATTTCCATTCAAAGTATCAATACATTTTAGGCTAAAATATTTAAACCTCGATCTAACCAACTTAACCAATTTTCGATTTTTCACTAATGTTTTCTCTCTCTCTCTTTTTTTTTTTTAATATTTTCTTCATTTACTTTGGGAATTTTTTTCCCCTCAAATCACAGTTCCTTTAAGTTCATATCATCAGCGTTATGTATTAAATATCATAAATCTTCATTCAAGAATTAATGTACCTTTTTTGGCTAAAAATTCAAAACTCGACCTGACGGACTTAACCGTTTTTCACATTTTTTTATTTTGTTAATTTTTTTTTCTTGAATTAGAGTTAATCTAAATTCATATAATCAACATTATATGTTAAAAACATCATAAATTTTAATTAAAATATCAATAGTATACAATTTTTGATTAAATATTCAAAACATATATTATGAGAATCAATTAATAAAAGCCATGTGTACCATAAATTAAACAATATATTAAGGGACAAGTATAAAAATAGCACATTAAATTAATAACTCAACATTTATGTCATTTTTTAAAAAATATAATAATTGAGTTTTAAATCATATGTAAAAATACCAAAATATTTTTACAATAAATATAACAATTGAATCATTTTTAAAAAAAATGTAACTCTCTCACCAATTTTATCAAGGGTATTTATGTGAAAAAAAAATAAGGTTTGTGACTCAATTATTAATTTTATTGAAACAATACAAGATTGTCAATATAATATTTAAACGTGTCATCTGGTGACAATTTTTTCATATAATTAACACTTCGAGACAACAAGCTGTGGTCTAAGGGTAAAGACCACTTAGCCGCCTATTGTTTTTCATCGATGGTGGATTCTACACTCATGTTTCACAAAAATTGTGGGTATTTTCTCCCACTCTATGTGGGTTGTCCATTCTCGTTATTGGGAGATAATCTCAAAGTCGTGCTATAAAATCATATTATAACTGATCCTGGTTGCACGCTGAGTTGATAACTATTATTTAAAAAAAAAAAAAAAAAAATCCCGAAGTTTAAGTTTACGAAGTTGGAATTTTTTTACTTTTAAAAGAAAATTTAAACAACACTCAGTATATTCTCTCTATTTTTTTTTTTAATATTATTTCACTAAATTTTATATATATTATGCTTGTGTTATGAGTATTTTTTGGACTATATAAATGAGTTGATAAAAGTTCAAGAAACTGATCTAATATGCTAACCCTTTGGACGAAGGCCTAACTTGTCAGCATTCAGCTCGCATAAGCAATCCTTCAGATCATGACAAGCAACTCTTGTAAATGAGCTTTCAGCACCTCGGATGCTTAACTCGCATAGAAAAACTCACAATTAGCTGATCTCAGATCTATCGGCTCATGGGAAAAAGCTTCCTCAGGTCGCTACTCAGTCAGAGCTGCCTAACAAGCTCCACGCCACCCAAAGCAGAGCTAGCTCGCAGTATGATGTGTTGTGCACGTTGGATCTCTCTCAAAATGGCAATAACACAAATTAAGGAATACACAATTACCAAATCAAGACCCTGATTTTACGGGATTTGATATCATCATTTAATGAGTGTCAGTATGAAAAAGTATAATTAATCAGTTTCTATTGTATTACAACTGTAACACCTCTTATCTATATAAATAGGGAGCTGTAACTCATTGTAAAGGGGATGTTCTCTCTCTCTGACACACTAGAAAACACATTAATAAAATAGACTACTTCTGTACCACCAGAGGAGGCACCGTGGATGTAGGTTGTTTTAAGATTGAACCATGTAAAATCTTGCCTCCTGTTCTTTCTCTTTGCTTTTCCCCTCTCTTCTCTATTTTGCTTTGGATTATCTGCAATATTGGGCTTCAAAGAACTTTGTTGATCAATATTTAACGTCAACAGTGTGTAAGCTACAAGGAAGGAAGTTAACTATGTATGTGAAAAAAAGAAACTAATACGCGTTCTTGATTGAGTATAGGTATTGAAAATTGTATGAAAATTGAATGGTCGATTCTAGTCACAAAATTCTTTTATAAGAACAAGGACACAAAACTAGGCCATTAAAAACTGCTCTAACAAGAACCAAAATCACTGCTAGCTAATCGTCGTCGTCGTCGTCTAAACAAGAACCAAAATCTAGTTTTGTAGCATTTGAAGACTTCCATGAAAATTCAAGAAGTAAGGGTGCAACCTCAATCCATGGTATCATCAAATGTGTAACCTCCTTTGCCATTGTAATATATTAGATGTTACGAATTTAAAAATAACCCGATTTTGATGATAAGAGTCTCCCTTTCTCCTTGATACATGCGTTTGCATTCACATGAGAGAGATAGGTAGTGGAACAATGATCAAAATTCTTCGAGAATTCACGGAAGGGACATGGATTTAGTTCAAGCGATCAACAGGCTTGATAAGAGTGGTTTTATATAGAATTTTTGCCGTTGACTTGTATAAAAAATTGTTTTTGACTTTGTTGAATATGTATCAATTTAGACTACCAACAAACTACCTTCTTTAAAAACAGAGCGAGGGAGAAGGATGTTATCCACAAATCACAATAGTACATTGACAGCATTTGATTGCCTTGATATATAAGATTTTATATGTGATATTATTAGAACTAGGAGTCACATACAATTGATGGTGAGGCCCTTTGACTATGAGCTTCTACTTTTAGGATCAATTTGTTCGAAAATTGAAATTCCCTTAAATTAGATTAAAATGTAGAAAAATTGATTATGGATTGAATTAACTAGACAACTAAGAAATAAAATAATCTGAAAATCCTAAAAATGTCTTTCTAATGTATTTATGTATACGATGAGTAGCCTTTAAGTTATCACGGTAGTATCATGTTTGTAACTAAAACACCAATAAATTTATTAATTAAAATCCTAAAGACGTCATATCGTGATTTAATGAGGACTTGGCAGTACCCAACCTTCGTCACACCCCTTGGAGGTAAAGCCAAAAACTCGAGGCTCTGACTAAGAGTCCAAATGACAAGTGGCAAAGCTAACTATGTCAACAACATATAACATATAGGAAAAGAAAAAATGATAAGAGTAATTTTATGAATATATACATTTAAAATTTTAAAAATCTTTCGAGTCAATAAGATTAAAACCCTTTTAGCTCGCACCATTAGTTTCGTGTGTTTTTCTTGCATGCGAAAACTTTGAAATCGTTTGGGAAAAAATATGATGGACACTTAATTGTATGGACTTAAATCACAATCAGTGAGTGGTTGCCTGCTGGGTTTTACTAGAAAATAATTACTCTTAAAAGTAAGTATAAAAAAATGCAGTATACAGTAGCCTCATGAAAAAAAAGAAAAGAAAAAGCTTTGATATTCACAAAATTAAAAAGAATCAGGTAACACCCAATATGATGATAATGTTTTATATTCGAGTCATTTCACATATATAATACATGAAAAAATTTGATAAATCGTTGTTTTATAGTAAGAACTAACAATATTCTACTGAAGTGTTATATTTTTTGTCTAGTAAATTTCAGCCCAAATATCTGTATTTATAAAATACAAATATAACTGTCTTAGCACAGGTACTAAAGTCTAAACATTTTTCATATTTTAAAATAAAACTTCACATTTTTAAAGATGAGACACAGAGGAGTAATTATCCTCAATTGATTTTTAAGATGGATTGATATTTTACTATAATTTTTTTAAAAAAGTTGTTTTAGTTATAATTAATTTAATGATTTTATTTAATGTGAAAATTAATTCAATCCGATTTGTATGATCTAATCCTAAATTATACAAACTTACATAACAATAGTAGTCTAATATCATGTTGCACCAAATAAATTATTATACTAATTTAATACAATCTTTTACTGTACTAAACACATCACTGTACTAATTGTAAAAAAGTTTTGTCCAATCCATCTATAATCCAAATGAGTCCTCATTTTTTCAGATAAGGTTTTTCAACAATTCCATTTTTAGATAATATTTGAAGGTATAAATAGTTTAAATTTACAGTTCATGAACGAGAACCTCTCTACTTACACTCAAATGCCATGTTTGAATTATCATATTGGATTAGATTGTATTGAATCGTACCGGATACATCAAAATATTTATTTATAAATAAAATTATTTCTAATAAATTTTAGTAAAGTAATAATATTTTAAATGTATATTAATATATTATAAAGAATCTAACAGTAAAATTTAAAATTAAAAATAAAATATTTTAACAAAACATAATTATTAAATTAATTAAAATTAACATAAATAATCAATTTTCTAACTTAAAAACATATAATAAAGAAATATAAAAATCTCCTGATGATAGTTGGTAACGTGCAATTTGAAAAGGAAAAAAAAATTGTTTTCAGTTTGCTGCACCGTTTTGGATTTAGGATCCAATTACAAAATAAAACCTCTGTAGCTGCAATAAAGGCCCAATCATCAAGCTTCGACCAAAAAAACAAAAGAAAATGACTTCTGTAGGTTGGGGTTCATCATGCATACAATAGACTAAACAAGTGCGTGTAGAGAAGTTAAAAGGGCAAAATCACGAATATAAAACTCAAAACTTCTGTATTAAATTTGTTATATGTACATGATACAAGGAGAAACACAATCAAAGTGAGTCCTACCAAAACATAGGACTACTGTACATCATCAACATCTTTGATAGTTATATCTCCTTCTATCTAATTTAATCGAGTCACCCAGTTCTTCATCAAGAGAGGGACTGCCCTCAAGAACCGAACCCGGACTGCTAGTCATCGTCGTCTTCTTCTCCCTCTTCTATGATGGGTTCAAGTTTTGGCACCTCAGAAACCTTCAATGAGAACCCAAGTAGCGGTGGTGCAACCTCAATCCATGGCTTCATTGAGTGTCTGAACTGCTTTGACATTGTAATGGATACCGAACTGATGGTGAAGCTAATGTTTTTCGGGTGTGATTAAAATATTCTAATTCAATCTCTCTTTCTCTTTTATTCACCTGAGAAAGAGAGAGAGTTGGGACAAAAGATTGGATGCTTAGTCAGCCAAAGATAAGACCTGTATTGATATTGCAAAGAAGAGATGTCAAAGATGTTTTTGGTGAAGAAAATATCATAATGGGGGGGTTTTATAGAGAATTATAAGCAGGAAACGCCTAGAGAAAATCATGGAACAACACTCAAAATTATTGAGCACGTATGAAAATAGACAATGGACCAACTATTTTTTCGAATATTTCAACGGAAGAGAAAGATCTTGTTAATAATAATTTGACTTGATAGTGGCTGCAATCAACATCTTAAATTTATGGTTTGGGTGTTTTCGGAAAATAACTAAATAAAGACACCAAATTATAGAAATCGTTACCAGCCGTCCAAACCAAAACAAACAGGATGCTAGTAGAAAGACAAGTCAGGAAAATTCAGTGGACGTTTACTTAAACACTAGGTCGATTTGTCTCTTGACTAGCAAGTAATCACAATGAGATTATGATTTCACATCAAAGACACAGTTCGTTAATGAGAAATCATTTGATTAAACATGTGATTTATTTGAAAATCTATAAGTCATGAATCATGATCATAGACCAGATTGCTTCTACAACAAAATAACTAGCGACCTGCGAAGAAGAATTTCCACAACTACAATAAGCATCTAACTTCTTGATCAATCTCTTGGTAAATCGAATCGTGCTTCATCTTAATTGGAAGCAAATATTTCCAAGAAACATGTCAAACACAACAGGCTAAACGAGAAAGTGAATTGATTACACCCATAAATCACATATTTACTACTTGACTAACTTGCTAACAAAACACCACCTCAACATATAAACACAAGCACTGTTTTCTTAACATCCAAAGCTCGTATCCACATATGCCATTCCAACAATGCCCTACACAAAGTTTTCTTTTTCCTGGCAACAAGGGAACAACCAAGATTAAATGAAACATTAACAATCTGCATCCGCACGCCAAATAAACGCAGTCGTACCAGAAAGAGGGTGTATTTCTTTACAATCTTATACATAGTTCTAAATGACAATCAGCACTGGGGCTCAAAGGGTTTGGGAGCCTAAGGTACGTCTTTACTAATCAAGATGCACCTTTACGCCTTTAAAATTTTATAAAATCACAAAATCAGAGTTTTTTTTTTTTTTAATATATATATATATATGCAAATGTAATTGTAGGATTTTTTTTTTTTTTGAAATACAGGGTTTGATCAGGTATTTTATCAAAAGTTGAATTATTTGAAAATATATATATACACACACAATCAACCACCGTCCCATTCCCTTTTGCAACCCTAATCCCATCGCAAACACCCTCCCATTCCCTTTTGCAACCCTAATCCCATCGCAACCAAGCAGCCATCTATTGGAACACTGATTTCGACGACTAGAACGCTGACCCTAATCCCATAGCAACTAAGCAACCATCCGTTGGGATACGGATTTCGACGACTAGAACGCTGATATGAGGAGAGGAGAAGAGAGGAGAGTGGAACAAGAAGAAGAAGGCTAGTTTTGACAGCTATTGGGCTGTTTTCAGCAATCAAAAGGCTGGTTTCGACTTTGAAAACGGCATGACAGGAGGCTTTGGTGCGTTTTGGTCAACAAAAATCCTTTAAAAAGTAAGATTGTGCAAGATAGGCCTTGCGCAATCGCTCCTAGTTCTGTGGGGTGTGTGCCTCACCGAAGCCGCCGTGCTGCTTAGCGTTGCCTCGTGCCTAGGCGCTCTTTTAATAACTATGATCTTATAAATGCAACAAGAAATGCAAACCTCCAAATACATTTGTTACTAATATGCTTGAGCTTGGAATTGAGTACTACTTCAAAACATCTAAAGCTTTAACTCCGTCTGCCACTAAGTGTCTTAAAACTCAACCCCCTTCAATGAGGACAAAAACGAAAATCATTGAATAAATGACCAGCCACAAGACAAAGATTACCTAACTATTGTGACCGCAAACAAAAAAAAGTCATAACATCTTGCAGGAAGAATAAGTAAAAATGGCAGCTCTAAATAACATCACTTATGCTATGGCTCCCTATCAGACCCATACACATCTGAAGAAATTTGATGACTATCTTGATTCCAACTACACAACTGAAAATACTAAATTTTTTGTGCAGAAACAAGAAACTATAGTACAGGGAAAGATAATGTCAGTTTCAACCAAAACTGAGCCTTGAAGCCTTGTGACAGAAATATGGACATATTGACACCCAGGTCTAAATGAAAATTAACAGAGAAGAGGAACTCGAAAGAATAAAGCAATGATGAACCAAAGTCATCTATTAGAATTAGTCAAACTGAGATACAATATGCAACATTGGCAAACAAGAACATAAACTATCAATTTTCTTACTTAAAAGACAAGATTGGTAGAGATCTTTCATATTTCAAATAATAAAATTCACCAAAAAAGTTAGAAGCGCACGGAAACCCAATATATGAAAACTATGTCAAGAAAACAGGAAAGAATCAAAAGAACAGATTTATATCATGGTTAGATACATTTGAAAGACAGGATAAGAGGTAAAGGGTTTACCATCCTCACACTAGGATATTAAATTCTGTTTCATGGTTGCGATTGCGAAACAAAAAAAAAAAAAATTGAAAGATGGGAATGGATTTAGGTGAACGTTAACCCTACATGACAAGACAGCAAACGTGATACTGAAATTGTTCAACATGTGTGTGACAAAAGCTTCCTCCCAAGCAAATCGGCAAAATTAGAGACAAACCCAAAATCACAGGGGATAAATTACGGTAAATGTAAAGGGATTGAGACAGGAATTGATTAAGGTGTGTGTTAACTCTAAATAATCTGACTGAAGAAACGAAGCCGCAAAATTTCCAACATGTGCACAACAAAGCATCCTGTCAATATACTGACAGAAATGGCAGACAAACAAAAAGCCTTAAGGATTCTAAACTTAGACAAATAGAATGAAGGATTTCCATGCCTTGTCACATACAGTTTGGATAAGCATCCTCGACACCGAATTGTTATAGACCATAATCCAACATAGACTGGGACTTTCCTATATATTTTTTAACTTTATCTATCCGCAACATTAACAAAATAGCATATCAGATTAATCAATGATCACGGATAATAGAAGCATGAAACCACGAAAACCGCATAAACGAAATGATAATAGAAACCGAAATGAATCTTTAAAACCAGAATTAAAAATGAGCCATCATTACCCAATAATCTAATTACCTCAAACCACCCTCAAATTTATCAAAACCCAACAAGAACAAAACAAAAAGTCTTTAATTTCTCCTTTTGTTTTTTCTTTTGAAAAAAATAAAAAAAGTTCAGGGAAGCAAAATGAAGCAGCGACTATGATACTCAATCGAGAGGGATCTCCACGTCACCATCTGTAATCTCCTGTTGCAAGTCCTTGGGGTCCTTGCCGTCGACCGTGCAGCCGACGGAGACGCACGTACCGAGTATCTCCTTGACGGTGCCACTTAGATCCTTGGCCATCGACCTCGGCCTCATGATTTTGGCGATCTCGATGACGTCATCAAGCGAGATGTTACCATTGTGTTTGATGTTCTTCGTCTTCTTCCTGTCTCTCTCTGGCTCCTTTAGAGCCTTGATGACCAGAGCCGCCGCCGACGGCACGACGGAGACTTTGGCCTGGCGGTTCTGAACTGTCAGCTTGACCGTCACGCGGAGGCCCTTCCAGTCCTTGGCCGTCTCTTTGGCGATGTCTTCACCAATCTTTTTGGGGGATAGACCGAGGGGACCGATCTTCGGAGCGAGTGAACTGGCGGCTCCGACCTCGCCACCCGTGACCCGAACGAACACATCCACCACCTGAGTCGGGTCGAATTTGGGCGGCATTTTCTTCTCTCTGGATGAAGACGCGAGGTCTGGATCAGGGTTTGGAGATGGAGAGCAGAGAGACAGTGAGGAAGCTCGAGTATTTGTTTATATAGCTAGGGTTTTGTGAGTGGTTGTGAAATGACTCTTTTGGCCTTGAGCGGTGGAATCCGGGAGCCCGGTTTGTTTGGTCAGTTTTGGAAATTAATTTGTATGACGAAGAAATTGGATGTGGAAATTTTGAGAATGACAACTTGAGTTTGCTTGGATGGTGTTTTAGTGCGAGGGTAAATACGACTTTCCATTAAGAATCAGAGAAAGGGACATTTTTATGTTGGTCTCTGAAGTTACTGCAAAACATTGTTTTTACTCACATTTATGTATTCTTTTGGTCTTTATGATTTTAGAAATATATTAAGATGATCTTTTAGTTTTAGCCAATTGCTGGTAAAAATTAACGAGTACAAAAATGTATGTACCTCTTTACCTGTATTAAGTGTACAAAGGTGACATGCATTTACCAAAATCAGTACAAGAAAAAAAGGAGAAAGAAGAAAGAAATTTGACTACCCTTTTTTTTTGGTTGTATTGAAGGGTACATTATAATTTCTGATCATGAATTGAAATTGAATTTCATAATTTATTAATCATGAAAAATTATTGAAGCTTCGCCGGTGGTTAAAAATAATCTTTTCCTTATTTTAGATGATAAATTTGGTAATTTTCACCTCTAGAAATGGCCTCCATCGATTTTTCAAATTTTTTAAAATTTAATTTCTTTGGATTTTTAGTAGTTGATTATTTGGTGAACGAATTGCTTTTACATGAAATTTAAATTTATTTTTAATTTACACTTTAATAATATTTTAAATTGTTTAAATTATTTGTATTTAGATTTAATATATTTTTAGGCGGGCTTTAACATTATTTTTGAAATTTTCAGTTTTTCCAGTTATATATTTTTTCTCATTTTTTGCTTAAATATTATTTTTAAAATTTTTTTATTTTTCACTATATTTGAAATTACTTTTACATGTTTATGGTTTGTTGTTTCTTATATTTTAATATTTCATGTTCTTAATTTTATTAAAAAATTATTTTAATTTTCATGTTATTTCAAAGGGTCCTGTTTGTTTTTTTGTTTTCTTATTTTACATTTATATTTTTGTCTCTTGTGAATTAACCCTTTTTTTTAAAAAAAAAAAAAAAATTCCAGTGAGAGGATTCTAACAGTAATTTTCTTCTCTTACAAAAATTGAAAAATGGAGAAGAAAATTAAAATTAAAATTTACATTTTATTGACGCAGATGAGCTTACCACTAAACTACTTTAATGTTTTATCGATGCTAAAATCAATTTAAGGTGAATAAGTACCAAAGTTGTCACTTGTCAGGTAGAGAAATAAAATAAATTCAGTTTAATTTAATTTTTATAACATCTTTATTAAAAAAATATATTTTTTGGATATTGAAAATAATCCCACCCCGGCTAGTGACTGTTGAAGCTCTAATAGGATTGTAAAATAGTGCCCAAACAAGTGGCCGGCCCAAACAATCCAATTCTGTTGAGGCACGAACTATGAAGCAATGTCATGAGAAAGCAAATTAACAGAAACAGCTCTTCATTATCAAGAGTTAAAAGTGAATACATCACTTGGGATAGATACTGTGAGTGGCAATAAGGTATTGGCTGTGGTCCTTGTGGAATGAATTTTATGGGATGGTTGAACCAGTAGTTGGGGCTCTAGAATTGCTGGAGTAACAAGAGATCCACTTCAAAATAGCTAGCAAACTCCGAGGAATGAAATGCTTCGTCTTCCCGCATAATTTGAGAGCTCTGTGTAGTGGTTTTCTCATATAGACTGGGAAAAATGACAGCACAAAAATTCCTACTGGGATGAAAGAGACTGTGTACAACACAATTTTGGTCCAATTTTCCTTGTTTTTGATCATAAGCAGGATTGTTGCTGCAAATGCTATCATCATCATGCACACAGAAAGGAATAGACATGAGAACCCTATGATCAGTTGATTGGGAAGTGAGTGCTTGAAGTCCTGTAATCTAAATGAGGATGAGAGGATTGAGAGAAATGTAACCACAGAGGCCAACGAGAATGTGATAGAAAGAACATCAGTTATGGTGAAAACTACAAACAGAGGTTGATTGATGAGGACAGGAGAACCAGTTTCCTGTTTTGTGCCTCCTGGCACGGTGTATGCCGCCGCGAAGGCCACGGTGGCGATGAGAATTGCCACCAGTGAGCATCCTTCTGCTGTGTGCTTTAGCCATTCCTTGGCTGAAAGACGAAGTTCACTATTTGTAACCGCAAACAAACTTTTTGCAGTGAACATTCTATTATTCTGGTGATACTTTAGATGGGGTGTTGTGACTTTTTCTACTCTCTGCAACACCAACAAAAAAGAAATTCATTTACCATAATTGCAACCAAAGTTCACAAAATGAAATAATAAAATTAGGATCCTTTCCTATATTGATCTTTGTATTAAATGTAGATCTGGATATATGTGTTATCAGTTATTGAGATATATATTCTTCTCTTTTTCCTACTTTTATTATTTTTTGATGTCATATTTTATTTTTAACTTTTTGATCAGCATAGAAAAACATCTTAATCTGAAATAATATAAAGAACTTTCTACAGTCTAATTAGAATATATATGCACATTCAGAGTCCTATAGTGCCTAAATTGTGTTCGCATATTTGTGTCCATCAAGATATATATATCTGAAGATCATTGTGAAACAATACCTCATACCAATGTAACTCATCTTGCAATTCGAATGCCGGGCCATCTATCTTTTCAGGCACATAATCTGCCCTTTTTAGACCAGTCATGTGCAATATAGTGTTCCCGTTGTTGTCTATCTTTCGAACCAGCCTCTCCATTGGTGCTTTCAAATGCCTTAAAAGCTCAAATATCTCTAACTGTCTATACTTGATCGTGACATGTAAAATATTTCGCCCTTCATCATCAATATATTCAATAGCTTGAGGGTACACTTCAAGTATTTGTCCCACAATCTCTACACATCCTGACTTTGTTGCCAAAAACAAAGAGGTCTCGGCTGCAATTCCTCCGCGGCCTGTGGTGGTTATAGGGGCCACTTCTCCGCCTTGTAGTTTCTCAGTGGAGGAGACATTACTAACACCATATTTGTGTATCTTGGGCCTACTTGAGCTTTGTATGGAATATGTATTCTCCCATGAAACATCTCTTTGAATTAGAAACTCCGCAAGCTCAAGAACTGACTTGTATGTGTCTTCTTCCTTCTCGATTTCTTGAGTCCAACAATTGTGTTTAACTTCACAAAATTCATTGTCAGATCGAATTCGTTACACAAATAACAAAAGTAATTAATTAGCACAATATTATTCACTCAGAGTACAAAGAGGAACCTTTAACTTTTAGAAGACATAATAAATAAAGAGGAATTAATATAGGTCATGTTACTATTGAGAAAGACTTTGTTGTTGGAAAAATTATGTAGTTGGTAGTGTGGTCGTTAATTAGATATTTATAAAGCTCAAGCTACAATAAGTGAAAAACAATAAAAAACAATAACTTTGGAAGATATTGGTTCAAATATTATATTGGGTATAATATATAGTCTTTAAATCCTTGGTGTGGATTTCGTACATGTTTTTATGCAAAATTTAAGTTTATTATAACATTATGAGATTATACAGAACTACTCTTTACTATTACAAAATTGAAATTTCACACTACGGAAAGAACATATGAAATCCTATTTTTAAAAGTTACTGAACATTACTCTTTTTTAAAAAAAGATAACAATGAAAAGTTCCATTTGATCAAAATTGAAACTCTATATATGAACTATATAATTTCAATAAACTAACAAAATTTTCAGATCACACAACTTAACTGGTATTTACCGCTCCCACAACTCTCAGTTTTTCACTTAAAATGATTAATAACTTTTCAAACAAGGAAGATCTTCTTGAAATTAATGCCGTAAGACTAACTGTTAACAATAGTATTAATATCATAATTTTCGAGTACATGCAATGTAAAATCAAAGGGAAAAAACACAGAAGGAAAGAGATATATTATTAAAAAAAATATATATACATATGTAAATGCTAAGAATTAAAGACACTTACTAAAGTTGATGATTTTCCGAATAAATCCATCTTCAGATCTGCGATTAAAAGCTTCTGGTTTGCACGCGAGAAGTTGAAGACCAGTCATCCCATCTATATCCGTTTTATCAACTAAGTACTTGTACTCCTTTGCTATTTGCAGGGCCAAATCTGTATTGCAATATATTAATAAGGAAAAAAAAAGAAAAACATATAATTTATACTTCTATGTTATGACTAATGGTGGAATTAATCGCATATGTAATTAATGCAAACTTACTGAAGTGAAGGGCAAGAATAGACATGTGAAGAACGGTGGTCTTGTCACTCCTCAGAAGAAAGGGCAGCTTACCAGCTTGATCATAGACAGAGATTTTACCGGCAAGGAAGTTGAACATGTCAGCTTTGCCGTAGCGTGCCGATCGAAAGAGAGCAGTCTCTCCATTGTTGTTGCGCATGCCCAGCAACCCAGGTGCTTTCCTTAGCATCTTGTCTGCAACATGGACTGCACGATCGTTGGTTGCAGTCTCATGAAGAATAGTATTTCCTGCTTTATTTTGGCTAGTCATTTTGTCAAGATACATTTCAGGCAACTCATCCAAGAGCCTGATCACCAGGTCACTTCTATTGAAGTACGTAGCCATATGAATAACTGTATCTTCATGTACTGTCAATATGTGCATTGCATGATCCGGAACTTTTCTACAGAGTTCTATTACCTTCCTGTCACCATCTCCGATCATCAAAGCTTTGTACAACTCTGAGTTAATTTTATGTTTGTCAAAATCTTCTGTGGCAGAACACATCAATGACGACATGTAAAGACTAAAGAGAGAGGGGTTTGATTTGGTCTGTAGAATGTTTATGTCAATAGGTCTGTAGATATATGGACTTTGTATTGAATCTAGATCCAGGTATATGTGAGCTTTCTTATCTACAGATCAGCGTTGTGTTATTTATTTATTTATTTTTATAATATATGTTTAGTGAAAATTGAATCCTTAATCTCTTAGATGTCGAGAAGGCATATTATTATTGAACCCTTAATCTCTTAAATGTCGAGAAGGTATATGATTATCTGAGCAGGTGGTATGTTCAAAATGTTAATTAAATTAATTCCACTGGAAAAGTATCTTCTAGTAACAGGATAGTAAATGATTAGAATCTATTTTCTTATTAATAATAAGATAGTAAATTAAGATGAAAACTCAAAATAGTGCTTGCTTTTAATGAGTTGCGATGAATTTTTAACTTATTGGGTATTAAATTATTATTAGAAGTAGTTGCACTAACACCCCTTCAGATTTGTCAAAAAATAGATGAAAACATATTTAGGATTCTATTATATCAAACCAGTCACACCATTAGTCAATTTCCATCAACTTTAACAGTTGACTAAAGTTTTTGATCAAATATCTATTTTGTCCATAAATAAGACAAAATCCTTAAAAAATTCCTAAAAATCATCACCAATAATATTTAAAAAATAAAATTTTCAAAAAATCATCAACATAAAAATAAAAAAATGATAAATGATAAAAATTAAAAGAAGAAAAAATATTTTTAAAAAATAATTTAATTTTTAAAATACAATCAAATCCTTTTAATTATTCTTATTCAACCAAACTAAATCAATCTAAAATTCAATTAAATCAATTCAAAAAAAATAAACAATTTGCAAACTAACCATAAGATTCACTAGCAAACACCAAACTCAAATTTACTTTTTAATTCAATTTTGCAACCAAAACTTTACACAACTTAGATCATCTTCTTAACAATAATAACTTTGTTCTAAGTTTCAAAAAAAAAAAAAACCTTGCTCTTTATCTCTGTTTCAATTTCAAAGATGATCATCACCAATAGTAATTGAAAACCCAAAAAACTTTCAACTCAACTTCAGTTTAACATCATAACATAGTTCTTCATCTCTAATTTAATTCCATGTCAATGTCAACCTGAAAACCCAAAATAAGTTCATATGTTGAACACACCTCCTCTCTCTCTCAATTACTGAGAACCAATTTCTCTCATAATCTGAAACCAACCAGCTCTCCTCGTCGACCAGGCAAAGAAAGAAAAGAGAGAGGTATTGTGATGTCGTTTATGAAAGGGCCACCATTAAAGAAGAAGATCGTAGATATGAAAGAGAGAGCGTCGTGAGAAAAGGAAGAGAAAGGAAAGAAAGTGAATGAAGATGAAGAAGAAAAATACTACAAACTGATGATGAAGAAAAAGAAGACAACAATGAACAAAAGGGAGATGGATGGGTGGTGATGGGTGCGTGGAAATGAAAGAGATATTGGATAGGTGAGTGATGAAATGAATTACATGGAGATTCAGTGTTCTTCGATGTAGAAGAGGATCTAGTTTTTGAAGCTCATCTTCAACTTGAAGATATGCAAATTGAAGAAAAAAATCAGATATATCTAATTGTATTTTTTATTTTTATTTTTGTTTTTTGCAATAATTTTTTTATTTTATTTTTTGATTAATCTCCATTGTCCAATAATGTGATGGACGGTGGAGATATTTTTTTAAAAAAGAAAATTATTATTTTTAATTTTTTAAATGTTTCATTTTTTACAACAATTTTTTTTTTAATTTTTATTTTTAAATTACTCTCCACCGTCCATCATGTGATAGATGGTGGAGATCTCTATTTTTAATTTATTTATTATTTATTATTTATAATTTTAAATTTAAAAATTAAAAGATGAAATTACTCTTAAGTTGACCAACCTTTGTAGAATTTGACTAACAGAATGGGGTTTTGTATAATAAAAAGATAAATATATTTCTACTTGTTTTTAGGCAAATCTCGGAGAAGGGTTGTGCAATTCATTATTATTATTACTAATTATTATTATTTTATAAAAAAATGAACACTCATTTCCCCTGTTAACTAGCCTTACAAGCAATAACCATTCAAATGTAATTTATTTACTCTATCACCATATAAATTTCAAGGTATTTACAACTTTAAATATAAAAAATACTTATATGCATGCTTAAAAATTATTGCTTTCTAAATCTTTAAAGAAACTTAAAATTTGAGATGATCTCCTAGTTTATTGTTTGAAAAATGATCAATTTAGCTTGATAGAGATTATTTTTATGGAAATAGGGATCGGATTACATATATTTTTGTCTCAACCAAAAACTATAGAGATTGTTTTTATCCAAATCGGAAGTAAACAATTTTTTTGTGCAAAACTAAACAACAAGGACTAAATTGATAAAAATTTTAAACAATAGGAATGTTTTTAAATTTATCCCTTAAAATATTTCATTGATAAATTTGGCGTGAATCACATTCATGTAAACCTTTGCCGTACTACAATATAGACCCCCTCTTTTTGAGACGACAAAAAGAAAATTAAAGTCGATTAATTTAAATTAGCATCTGGAAACGCAAGAAGACCAGTCAGCATCACTGTCAATTTCTTTACTTCTTTATTAGCAGCAGCTACCGTATTAGTCACGCCTTATGTGTAAAGAAATAAAGCGTAGAACAAGTGAAAAATGTAACGACATAATAATAATAAAAATAATAAAAAGAAAAGAAAAAAAGAACTGTCGGAGAAGGAAAGAGTTGGGGGAAGACGGGAGGAGGAGATAAAAAAAAACAGAAGCATATTGCAAGAACCCGAGGCATAATTAGATGTCTAGTAAGTGTGAAGTGTACTGGGGTATACCTTGGATCAAAGTTTTAAACTTAATAGAGAATAATTGAGGTGGAAGTTGTTATATATATATATATTAATTTTGTTTGAACAACAATATTTTTAACCTATCTAATTTTTTCATTTTTATTATTTAGATTTATTGAATGTAGATATAAATATACATGCAACATTGTCATCTGGTTATTAAGTTATCATCTTCTTTGCAGAGTGTTGAAGAAATAAATTATATTGTTGTTGCAACGATGACAAGAGGAGGTGCATCACATAGTAGTAGAATCATATAAGGAACTTCTAGGATATAGGAATTTTCGTCTGGATTGAAACTATTTGTTCATTCGTGTTGATATGAGTTAGTTCATCCATGATGATGAAATATGTGTTTACTTACTTTTTTTTATATTTTATAATAATTTTTAATTTTTAATTATTATTTTATAAGATTTTTAAAAAGTTGGACGTTTCTTCCTTTTGTCTAAATAGGGTTGAACGTTGAAAAATAAAATCAAATGGGGAAAATTTTCCGACTAGAGCGGTTTGTCATAACCCTTCAAACAATCCACTGCTTGGTTTTGACTAAAGTTTTATTTTACATAATGAAAATATTGAGATTTATATTTTTATATCGATCATTTTAAAATTAAATAAGAAAAACGTAAGATATACTTAGTATTGTATATTTAATTTCATAAATTTGAGACGACGTGGGATTTTGACTATAACATATTGAGATATATATTTATTTAAAGGAATATATATTACAAATAACTCAAAAGCTATATCCACTAACAATTATAAACCATTAAGACATTCTATTATCTTTTTCATAAATGAGGAGAATTTAGTAGAAATAAAACGTAAATTTGTCAATAAAAAATTAATAAGAAGGACGCAAAAGTTTAAACCCTTGATCAGTTGGATTAAGCAACAAACAAGCTGTTGAACCATTCAAAAATGGTTCGGTACAAACTAACAAAACAGAACCAAAATAAAAAAATCGAATATGAAAAACAAACAATATTTTTCCATTCTATTTTTCTTGCTTTTCAACAAACTTCTGATGAATATTTTTCTTCTTCAGATCTGTTCTTCTTTTTTTTTTTCCCCTTTTCATTCTTCTGAAAATTTTCTCTTCATCTGTAGATCTCCTCTCGTTCTTGCCCTTCTTCTTCTTCTTCTTCTTTTTTTTTTTTTTTCTTTTTCGTTCTTCTTTATTCTTCTGCTGATCTCCTCCTTTCGTTTTCTTCTTTTCTTTTTCTTTCTCCGTCTTCGTTCTTCTTCTGCTGATCTCCTCCTCCCCTTCTTCTCTTTTCTTTTTCTTTTTCTTTTTCTTTCTTCTTGTGCTAGTCACTTCTACTTTTTTTTCTTTTAATCTACTATTATTATATTATATATTTATAGTTTGATACTATTTTAATATAAAGTAGTAATGCTGCCAGCAGGAATTTAGATCCACTAGAATTTAGTTGAATGAATCAACTAAATGATTTTTTTTTTTTTTAAAAAATAAGAATATAAAAAGTAAATTATATTTTTATATTTTTATTATTTGATACACGTTTTTTAGTTTTTATTTTTAAAATATTGTTTTTAACATATGGTACACACTATGTTTTTGAAATTTGAAAACAAAATAAAAAATATTATTTTCATTTTTTTAATTAGAAACCGAAAAACACATAACGGATTCTAATGCTTTTCATTTTACTCAAAATCATAATTTATTTTCAACCTCCATCAATTCACCTTTAACCACAAAAACTTTATGGTAAAATACTCCTACAAAGAGTTGTAGAGTCAATATAACATTAGGTAAAGTATTATAAAAGCAATTCATCCATACCAAAGCAATTCCTTTCTGCAGTGCCAATGCTTCCAATAGCGTTCCAGCTAGGACATATCTTTTATTGTTGTAGCAGTCATATGCAAAATAGTGTTGCCATTATCGTCAATTGTTTGAACTAGCCTCCTCGATGGGGTTCAATGTATTTATGGTGCGTTTACTTCACTTAGATAAATCAGAATAGGAATTGGAATGAATTAGAATCGAACTGAAATATCGAAATTAAAATAAGTTGTTTACTTCAACAGTAGGAATCGGAATCGAAATTAGCAGTATTTCCATTAAACTGTTTACTTGGTTTGAAATTGGAATAGATTAATTATAAGTTATAAAAATGTCATTAATTAAAATTATGGATTAATTATGGTAGTGTGCAGTTTTTTATTACAATTTTTTTAATATAAAATAAAAAATTACATATTATAATAAAAAAAAATTACATATTATTTTAATAGTCCATTAACTTGATGTGCAATTTTTTATTATAATATGTAGTTTTTTTTTTAATATCAAATAAAAAATTGCATATTATCATAAAATAAAAAAAAAAACCTGCATATTATTTTATTAATCCACTATGATAATTAAGAAGTTGGTAATGAAAAAGTAATGGTGCACAGTTTTTTATTATAATATACAGTTCTTTTTAAACATCAAATAAAATATATTTTTCTTTAATTTTTAAAGAAGGGTATAAGAGACTTTTTATTTTGATAAAAAGAATAAGAATTAGATTCTCAAGTGGGTTGGGGGGAATGAGATTTTCATTCCACAACCGCAAATTAATGTGAGACTCACACTTTCATTCCCATTACGGAATGAATTTTAAGCAAGCAAACACAATCAATCAATCTCATTCCCCATTTTCATTCCTCAATTTATAAAGTAAACACACCATTAATATATTTGAAATATCTCTAACTAACTATATTTGATTACAATGAGTGATATATTTTGGCCATTTTCAGTAATATACTCAAGAGCTTAAAGAAATAGTCTTATAATCACTTACTATTAATTATAATATATATACATTTTTTTTTTCTAAATAGCACATGAGGAGACGAGATGACTCATACTATATAGGGATAATCCAAAAAAATTCATTCTAGTTTGTAAAAATGCCAATTTTACTACTATAATTTCATTTTGTCCAAAAACCCCTTTGATGTTAAAAAATTAATAAAAAATGATCATTTTATCCCTTATACTTTTATCATCAATTTATGACTATCAAGTATATTATCGTCTTTTCACACGTTTCTAGGGAAATTTTGAGTATTTTTATTAACATCAGAGGAGATTTTAAAAAAAAATGAAACCATAGGTGGTAAAATAGATATTTTTACAAACTATAATGAATTTTTTGAGATTATTCTTATTATATATGTTAACTCTTTTATTAACGCGGCTTTAAAGATTCTAGCTAATAGCAATATTATTAATTATAAATAGTTAAAAGTAATTGACTTTTTAGGATCTTATCATAAATTAAATGTGTTGAAATAAAAGTTTATTTATAATAATGTTGAAAACCTAAATACAAACGAAGATGAGTATTTTTTCCCCTTTTTTAAACTAAGATGAGCTAATTAATTGCTTGATTTTTTACCTCTTTAATTAGGTTTTTTTTTTTTTTTTTTCCTTTCTTTCTCTAGTATAGTGTGTGCTGGCTAATTGGTTTTTCAAACAAACTTTATTGATTGTTTGATTGTCAATTAATTTTTTTTTTAAATTATAGAATGTTTGATTAAATTATTTTTAAAGTACTTTCAGATTATTAATTTATCAAAAAAGACATAAGAAAAATGAGTAGTATATTCTATTTAGAAATGTATTATTTCAACCTCAACTACAAAAAATTAATCGATCGTAGTAGCAATAAAGATTTTATTGTTCTCTACTAATTTTTCACTCTTAGTTTAATTAGTTTCAAAAAAAAAAAAAAAAAGATTTTGTTTCTCCTTTATTATTATTTTTTAACTAAGGTTTTATAAAAATTTATTTTTAACTTCTCAAACAAACTGTTTTTATTATATAACCAAATTTACCAAACAATCATTAAGTCAAAATTTAAAAAATACAGAATTTAAACCCAATGCCTAGTTTTGTGAGGCCATAAAATCTAGTATTGTGTTTTATTGAGCCATAAAACCCGATACCAAGTTTTATGGAATGACAAAACCTAATACCGAGTTTTATAGGACCATAAAACCCCGTACTTGATTTTCTGAGATCATACCCATAAAATCCGATAAAGTTAAATCCAACTAAATCGAATTCTAAATATCAATATCCAACATCTAAAACAATTAAAAAAAAAAAAACTCAAAAAATCACAAAAAAAAAAAAAAACCTTAAAAAATCCCAACAAAACTCAAACAATCAACAATGAAGACTAAATATCTCATACCATGAGCAATGAAGAAGGATAACAAGGTAGTTAATGACAATTTGGGTAAAATGAGTATATAGTGCAATTAATTTATTTAAGAGGTTGAAAACAAATATTTTTAAAAATGTAGCTAAAAATAAATTTTAACATTCTTACATAATCTCTTTTGTATTTTTCACTTCTAAAGGGTGGTTTATATGAAAAAAGACTACTGGTTTCTTCGTTGATTTTTCTTTCGTGGAAATTATAGAAAAATGCAATTTTAGAAAATGAAAATTCGTTTTTATCTACATTTTAAAAACATTTTATTTTAATCTTTCAAATAAATTAATTACAGTCTATATCCAAATTATTTAAATTGCTCCTGCATACCTTGTTCTCATCTCCTATTGCTTATGGTATGAAATCTTTGACTTCCTTCGTTAATTGTTTGAGTTTTGTTATGATTTTTTTAAGGTTTTTTTTTTTTTTTTTTTTTTTTTTTTTAATGTTTTGAATGTTGTGTCTTGATATTTAGAATTAGATTTGGTTGGATTTAACTTGAAAATTGATGCTATAATCTGTAGATGAAATATATCAATGAACACAACGACCGGATTTACCAAGTTTTGTAAAGCCACAAAGCTCCATGCCAAATCAGGTTTTGTGGCCCCATAAAACCCGATGCCCACAAAATCTGAAGCCATAAATAAACCCGATGTCAAGTTTCAATTTTGTGTTTTTAAAATTTTGACTTGAAGATAGTTTTAATAACTTTGGGTACATAATGAAAATAACTGGTTTAACGGGTTAAAAATAAATTTTTATAGAAAAATGGGTAAAAAGGATTTTTTTTTTTTTTTTTTTTTTTATTTTGGCTGCAGGTGAAAAGCTCCTCTTTCCTTTTTTTAAAATTTAACATGATCGGAATACAAGAAATGATAACATGAAGTTCGACTGATAATATATCCCTTACACCATTATACATTCTTTCTCCAAATCTCAAATTACAACAGTTTAAAAAAACATATAATAAATAGCAAATCATGTAGAATTAATTCATGGACTGACTGAACTGGAAGTTGTGGCTCTAGAACTGATTGAGAAACAAGAGCTTATGTACTTCAGCAAAGCTTGAAAACTACGAGGAATCAACTGCTATGTCGTCTTGAACAAGGACTTGCAACCTATTTCTATTGATTTTTTTAATATAAACAGGGAAATGCGAGAATGCAAAATTGTTACCGGGATAAAAGAGAGAGTGTGTATAGCACAATTTTTTGGCCCAATTTTCCTTTTTTGTTTTTTTTTTTCCAATCATGAGCAGGTTGGTTGCTGCTAATGCTACCATCATTATACACAAGAAAGGAACTGTAATGTGAAACCCATCTTCAATTTTCATATTATATTATTTCCCCAAGATTACGAAATGTTGTAAGATAATTTCGTAAGCATGTAATAAAGGATACGAATGGTTATTACACATCATTTAATTTAGACAATAAAAGCTGAATAGTGTAGGATCTAACTCTTGACAACTAATATGAAATAATCATAAAAACACAGAGACGTACAGAAGCTTGCAGGACTGATTCATGGAATGAATGAACTTGTAGTTGGGCCTCTAGAACAGATTGAGAAACAAGAGGTCATGTAGTTGGGCAAAGCTAGCGAAGTCGGAGGAATCAACTGCTTTGTTTTCTTGAACAAGAAGTCGCAACAAATTTGTATTGATTTTTTCACGTAGACAGGGAAATGAGATAGTGCAAAAACTGCTACTGGGATAAAAGAGACAGCGTATAGCATAATTTTGGCCCAATTTTTGTTTTCTTTGATCATGAGTAGGATGGTTGCTGCAAATGCCACCATCATCATGACCACTGAAAGGAACAAAAATGTGAAACCCATTGTCAATTTAGCAATAAGAGAGAACTTGAAGTCCTGCAATCTAAATGGGGATGATAGGATGGAGAGAAATGTAACTGCAGAGGCCAAGGAAAAGGTGAGAGAGAGAACGTCTGTTACGGAGAAAACAACAAAGAAAGGTCGGTTGATGAGGACAGGAAAACCTGTGTTCTCATTTGAGCCTCCTGGTACGGTGTAGGCAGCTGCAAAGGCGACTGTGGCGATGAGTACTGCCAATACTGAACACCCTTCTGCTGTGTGCTTCAACCATTCCTTGGATAAAAGACGAAGCTCCTCATATCTAGCTGCAAAATATGCTTCTGCTGTGAGCTTCTTGTTGTTCTGGTGAGTCATGAAAGGGGCCAAAGAGACGTCCTTAACTGTCTGCAAACACACTCCCAACAATATTCTATCAGTTTCAGTGGAAACCAACACTCACAAAAATGAAAACACGTTGAAAGAGCATTAAACTTTTCTGTGATATTTAACGTCAACCTCCGGGAGTTCTTGCCTATTGGCTATAAACTTGTATTTTGTGAAAAATTAGAGCTATAATGAAAATTCTGTAATTCCCTTAAAGTTCACACAAAAGTATTTTTTATATATAAACCTCTTCGCCTCAGTTAATTAAAGCTAGAAATCCTAAAGAAGAGGGCAACAAGAATGTTAAACAAACCTGAAACCAGAGCAACTCCTCCTGCAGTATCAGTGGAGGGCCTTCAATTGTTTCAGGCACGTAATCTTTTCTTTTTGCCGAAATCGCGTGCAAAATAGTGTTGCCCTTGTTGTCGATCTTTCGGACAAGCCTCCTCATTGGAGCTTCCATACCCTTCACAAGCTCAAAGATTTCTTTCTGACGGTACTTGATCGCTATGTGTAATACATTTCGTCCGCAACCATTAATGTACTCAACAGCTTGAGGGTGTATTTTCAGTATTAATTTGACCATCTCTATATATCCTGACTTTGTTGCTAGAAATAGAGGAGTGTCGGTGTCGGTTTTTTCTTTCGAGGAGACACTAGAAGTGACTCCATATCTGTGTATCATTGGCCTACTTTGGTCTTGTATGGAATGAGTATGCTCCCATGAGTTGTCTCTTCGAACTAGAAACTCCGCAAGCTCCATGGCTGACTTATACTTCTCTTCGTTACGAATTGTTTCTCTTCGAGCCAGACTACCACTGAATTTAACTTTTCGAAGAAAGTAAGAGGGAAAAACTGTTACACAAACAATATATAGAAGGGGAAACTATAGTACTAGAATTAACTATAGTACTACAATTAACTAGACTTGAAAGATATAATTTTTTACAAGACTACGAAGAAATGGATATAACAAATATTATAAAGAATTGAGTATGGTGGATTGCTTTAATGGTGGTAACCCTACTAAATTTGTTTGTGTGTCCAATTCAAACTCAACAAACACTAAAGTGTGTGGCAATTTCCTGCCTCTATTTGTGGGATGCCCCACTTTTTGTAGATAGTCCCTCTCATTCGTAGGAGTTAATTTCCAAACTGCGCCACAATATCCATCGTTATTGGTCCCAATTATAATCCGAACTGATCTCAGTTATCTATATATATATATCGATAGAGATATATTATCAATAGTTCCTTAAGTATACTTTGGAACAAGAAGATTGATTCCAAAGTATACTTAAGGTACTATGATAATATATATATATATAAAAAATGTTGGAATGAGAAGATTGAAGTTGGGGGTCCAAAGTATACTTAAGGAACTATTGATAATATATTAATATGTGTATATTGATGAAGTAAATAATTATAGATAGTTTTAAGTGGTTAAATATTATGATATAAATAATAAATTAATTTTTAAAGGATATCCACATGTTTATATAAAGTTTCTATCACAATAAAACTGGTTAAAATATAATAGATAATTATAGATCTCAAACTGTTATTTTTTGAACACATAATAGTACAATAACAATAACATACTTCAAAAAAAAAAATAGTACGATAACAAAAATAAATAAACCATAATAGCCATGACATATTAGAAAAAAACAATCATTTATTTTGTATTATCAAATAATTTCATAAACATTTGGCAAATTATGTTTTTTTTTTTTTTTGCACAAATTTCTTTTAGTTACGTTTGTTTTTGTCAATTTCCTAACAAGTCTAGCAGAAAATTAGTTTTCTAACTGATTTTATTGATTAATAAAAAAAATATTTTATGCTTGGGATGAGGATGTAAAAGCTTAATTAATTATTTATCTATAACTTACGTCTTTCAAAAATTTTAGGGAGGTCAGGGATCCTGCTGGCCCCCATTGTTTTCCATGGTTGGCTGCAGTTGTCCATAAGCATCTTTTTCCTTGTAGGCTTATTAGTTATTTAAACAATTCCAAATTCTTATTAACATGGAAATGTAGGTACAAAAAACCACACCTGAAATAAAATAAATATGATATATCAAAAACAAGCTGAAGGGTAAGCTAGAAATGAACGTACAAAAAGATTTGTCCTCACGTCTGCGATGAAAACGTATTGGGGTGCAAGCGAGAAGTTGAAGAGCAGTCATCCCATCACTATCTTTTTCATTAACCAAATACTTATATTCGTTTGCAATTTGCAGGGCCAAATCTGTTCTTGTATGCATGTAGTTGATAAGAGATTACACATGGATCAGGGTATAGAAAGTAGCGAACTCAGAAATTATCATTAAAGAAGACACTTTAATAAATTGACAATAACTAAAATTATAGTAGTCAAATATAAAGTTAATTTTTTCTTTGTGATCATAATATAATGTTTGACAATCAAATTATGTAAACTTTATATTTAAATTAGAAATTAAGTTTTTGCTAGAAATAAAACTCAAGCAAATATAACATAAAATATTTTTTATGCAAGATAGTTTTTTTATATCACTTTATCGGTTACAAACATATATAAATTACAAGAATAATTTAAAAATAAGAAATAAGACTTAAATCAGGAGCATACTTTATGATTCATTGATTTGATTTTTCAAATCAAGTTATAAATATTACTATGATACTTAAAATGTGTAAGAAGATATTAATATTTCAAGAAAATTGGTAAATACATTTAAATTTACTTTTTATGATATATATTATTATAATAGAGATTCTAACAAATAACATATAAATGTTTGAATAGAAATGATCAAGAAAATAATAAAAATTAAATATTAATAAAGATAAAGATAGAAAATTAAAATTTGTAACTAATATATATATATATATAAAACTAATACATTGGTTCCTTCCGTGGGTATAAATACTCATATATATATATATATATATGCTCTGTTAATTTAATTCTTAAGGGGCGGAACTATTTAGAAATAATAAAAAAAATATTCCGAAGGGTTGGCAACTTTTTTACCCAGTGGTGCGTCCTCCAACTTCTTTTTCCTTTTTCTTTATTATTTTTGTTATTTCTCATGTTATAATTAAAGTTTAATTTGCTTTTATTTTTAATTAATTGTGATAAGATTATTTAATTTGGCCTTTCTGTTGGTGAACCAAATTTTGTGGGTATTTTGAATAAGAAGGTACGAATATGCTCTCCATCTGCATATACCCTATAGGAAGGTACTCGTCATGCTTACCCTTTTAAAAACCGTTAATTATTCTTTTTTTTTTAGAACGACCGAAACTAACCCAAAAAACTACTGAAATCAATTGGAATAGAAATATTGTGATACGGCCCGTCAAATGGAAAGGATCCATCCACATAAAAATATGGAGGGACAACCTATACATAATGGTGGTAAAGATTTTTTATTTGGATTACTTAGATGTTGAATCCATGCCACTAAAAGCATGGGGGTAGCTGCGTCTACACCAACCGTGTCAATTGCCATTGACTTTAATTATTCTTTTTACACAAACATGTCAAAATATTCCGAGAGACACATTGACAGCATCTAACAATTTAAAAGAATAAAAATAATGTTAATTTTAACTGTAGTAACAAAAATTTAGTTGCTAAAATGCAATGCACGTGTGGACAAAAATTAAAGTAATGAATGGAACTAGAAATTTAAATTTTGATTGTTACTTGTTTTAAATCTACATATATATATATATAAATATATATGTAAAAGAGTTGTTCAGTGGTGCCATTGCTAGGCCTACCGAACCTTGTGACTTTAAGTGACAGGTTCTACTTGTAATAAAACTGTACTCACCACATAAAACTGTATGAATTCTCCTCCTCCCACTTGATCTTTGTGCTTATCTCATCCATCCAAAAAAAAATCTATATATTTATACTATGCACGTGTGGACAAAGATGCTATGTTTGATTAAATTTTGATTAGAAAGAATCTAAATCAGAAAGGTCTCGATCTCACTAAAATGAACTTACCGTAGTGTTGACCAAGAACAGACATGTGAAGAACGGTGGTTTTATCACTCCTCTGAAGAAACGGCAGCTTGCTAGTATGATCATAGCTAGAAATTTTGCCGGCAAGGAAGTTGAATATGCCCGTTTTGCCATAGCGTGCCGATTGAAAGAGAGCAGTCTCCCCATTGTTGTTGCGCATCCCCAACAAGCCAGGTGCTTTCCTCAACATTTTTTCTGCAACAGGAACAGCATGGTTGCTGGTTGCTGTCTGATGAAGAATCGTTTGTCCTGCTTGATTTTGCCTAGTCATTTTGTCAAGATACATTTCAGGCAACTCATCCAAGAGCTTGAGCACCAACTCACTCTTCATGGAGTAAGCAGCCATATGAATAATTGTGTCATCATGTATCGTCAATATGTGCAGTGCATGATCTGAAACTTTTCTGCAAAGCTCTATCACCTTCTTCTCGTCTTCACTGATCAACAAAGCATGGTATATTTCTGAGTTGATTGTATGTTTATCAATATCTTCAGTGGCAGAACACATGTTAGAAAGAGAAGGCTGGTTATATAATTGATTTCGTTTGTAGCGAAGAATGCCCCCATAGATAATGTTTATATATATATCAACAAAGGTGTTTACATAAAATCAAAAGTGCACATTTTAATCAAAATTTTAAGAGGAAGTTACGGCAATAACCCTTTTTGAGACTGAAGTTAAAAAGTAATCCCTTATTGAGATTCTACAATTTTATCAAGTATATTTTTATTCAAAAACAGTTATTTTTATAAGATTTTGAAAAAAAAGTTAGTGTTCAATTTAGACCTAGAAAAAGGTCATTTATGAAAAACCCAAGTTTTAATAAAAAACTAGAAATAATTACAAAAATGATCCACTTTTATATAATCCACCTCAAAAATAACCTTTATATTCAAATTATCTCAACTCTAAGGTTGAGATAATTTGAATTTATATTAGAATTCACAACTTGAAAGTTGGGATTCTCTACCTTGAGATTGAGATTTAAATGGGTTATTAAAAATGGGTTAGTTTTCAACAAAACCCTAAAAACTATTACTTTTTTTTAAAAAAAAAAAATTTCCCTTTACTTTTGATCGAGTTAAATAAGTATCACAGTTCACTTGCAATGTCTATATTTTGAAAACTGATTTAGATAAAAATACAGTTGACTATAATGTTTATTTTTTCAAAAGGTTGAATTAAATTAACTTAAATTTTACCTAAATCTTAGCAGTCAAATTACTATATAAAATAGGGACATAATAATATCTGGCTTCCTGATATAAACAAAATCAAATATTGTTCTACATAAATGCCATCATCTAGCCTAAAACTTCCATTTACAGTAGAAAGGGTTAATCTTAAGAGTATTCTAATAATTTTTTCTTAGCTTCCATGTAGAAGGGAATTAATTCCATTTACGATAGATTTTGGCGTGAGTCACATTTTCATGAGACTTTTGCTGTTTTGCACTGTTAGTGAATACCATGTTAGAAAAAGCAGTTATTCCACAATAGGAGTTATTTTGCTTAAGATTCGTTAATTATCAGACTTAAAAGTTAAAGCAGAGAATAAATAATTTATAGTATTTAAGATTTGAGGTTATGATACACTGGCACGTTATGTCCCTTGTGAGCAATGTAGAGAGATGAAAGATATCGAATATAATTTATTCATATTCTATCACTTACAAGGAAAAATCGGCATCATTGATTGGAATTCAGATCTTAAAAAAGTTGCTTATCTAACCATCTTTATTCCATTACTATACAAATTATTGGAGCTAGTTAAATAGCATCTTCTTAGTAGAGTGTCCATATCTAAAGTTGATCAAGAAATTAAAGCAATTAAGTTCCTTTTGGCTCTGATCTGGTCCGAAACATATGCAGAGAGTGGCTTCTTGCAAGATAAACTTGAATTTGAAGCGACTTCATCAACTGTCCTGAGGCCGAGGTACGTACAACTAATTAACATGGTGTGTACAATATTGTTAAAAATGTGGATGCCAATCTCATGTTGAAAAAATACTTTAAGCATTGTATTTGATTCTAATTAAAATTCTTCTCATTTTTCTCATTTTAGAA
The DNA here is from genome assembly GCA_022984855.1 of Dimocarpus longan. Lineage (NCBI taxonomy): Eukaryota > Viridiplantae > Streptophyta > Magnoliopsida > Sapindales > Sapindaceae > Dimocarpus > Dimocarpus longan. The sequence goes on along the minus strand of CM041024.1, from coordinate 1,078,858 downwards.
TGTAGAAAGGTACGAGTCAGTGTATGGTTTAGAGAGTGTGAGTGTATTAGGATTGTGGATTGTGAAGAATAGTCTGTGTTATTGTAATAATTTTTCATATAGTGAGTTTCTCTTTGAGGGTCATGGTTTTTTTCCTATTTTTGAGTTTTTCATTTAAATTCTTGTATTATAGTATTTATTATTATTTTCTATTTTATATTTTCTGTTATTTCTGATATTCTTACGAGAGGTAAGTTTTTTAGATTTTCGTCTTAGGAGGTGAATTTCTTCCCAATAGATATTTTGTAGTTTTACAAAAACATTGTATTCTTTTTCACCGCTATTTTTTTTTCTCAAACATTATTAAAATCTTCAGGACAGGAATTTAACATGTATATATAGACTGATTTCTCTAAACAATACTCAAATCTTCTATATATATTTCTCAACTTTATAAGACAATTGAATTATTTTGAATATCGTATGATTTATTCAACAAGAGTGTCTGCATTGGAAATCAATACTAACCACTTTCAGAAACAAAATTGCAAGATATTTATCTAAATCAACGTATACCAGGTAATAACTCATGGCATCACTCTAAACCTTCTAAGAACACATATCACACTCGTAGGCAGTTGGTTTATTGTATTATATAAGATGCCTTGAAGTTTGAGGAATACATTTAATAATTTATAGAATGAATGAACAAACGTTAAAGTGTACATATAGCATAATTTTGGTCCAACTTTCCTTCTAGTTTATCATACACCCCATTATATATATTGGTTGTGAAAATTTTAAAAGAATCGTAATGACAATTCAAATTTGGTTGGATGGTGTTTTAGTGAGAGGGCAAATCAGACATTTCAGTTTTCCCATTAAAAAGGTCAGAATTAGCAAAATAGTGACATTTTCAATTTGCTTTATAAGTTGTTACAAAATATCACTTTTATAGTTATGTTCAGCATATTAACTTATTTCATTATTGTAATTTCATAATTACATCAAAATGATTACTCTATTAGTCCATCATTAATAATAAAAAGGTAATATATTTAAAAAAAAAAAAAGTTAATGAGAACAAGTGTAGTTGCATTTGTATACATTTAATTGTAAAAATGTTATACATGTATTTACAAAATCAATGAAGGGAGAAAAAATAAAAAAAGGCGATTTTAAATTTTTATAACAGAGTCACATTTTCATCTTTTTAAAAGTTAATGTAATTAATTTCAATGGTGTTGACCAACGACAAAGGGTTTTTGTGTTGTTTTATATACTTGTTGGAAATCTTGTTAGATTTAAAGAACTATAGGTTTGTTAGTGTAATTAACCCTGAAGATTTAAATTTGTTTAACAAGATCAATAATAATTTCTTTTAAGAAAATTATCATCATATTTAAGCCCGTCTACTTTTTTCTATTATTATTATTGATTTTGGGGTGGTGTGGGACTTGAACTTTGGATCTAGATCTGTCAAAATTAATATTTATTGAAAGGTGAAATTATTATGCCAAGTTATGCAGAAAGCTGAATTAAACAGGTACTGAATCATCATTTTCTTTGTAGGTGTTGAAGGAAACCATATTGTTGCAACATTACGAGAGGAGCACAATGCATCACATATATGCTAGAACCATCTGTCTCCATAACAAATAAAGACTAGACTTGGACAGGAAGATAAAAAACAGAGAAGGTCTTGGGCTGGGCATTATTAAATGACATAAGTTGATAATTTGGGCTTGAGCTTGGGCTAAGTCCTTCTTGAGTGGCCATATCTGGCCCCATCTAAAAGCATATGTCATTTTCCAAAATTGTAACATTAGCCTTTACGGAAACTACTAAAAAGAAATTTCAAAAATTAAAGAAACCATTAAAAATATGTATAGTAATTGTAAATAAAGCTTATAGTTATATATCATTATTAGTACAATATTTAATATTTTAAATATGTAATATATCATTGATTAAAATATTAACTTTTTTAAATAAAAATATTAAATATTTATTAATTGAAAAATTAAAAAGAGATTAATTAAATAAAAAATATTAAGAAACTATTGTAAATTTTTCTAAAATATTAGATCTGGTAAAAAAAACAAATTGAAATTAAAAAAAAAAATCAAATTTAAAAGTAAAAAGGTGCACTAGGAAGAGCTACACTTGATAACAAATTCCGATTTAATTCGCTCTTACACGGTAATCATACGAACCTAAGCTTTTGAATATCTTTCAATATGTGGCAATAAAAACATTCAAATGATCAAAAGCCTTAGGAAATTCATTCTCCCTAACCATAGTAACGCTATATTCTAATATTTATTCAAATTTACTGTTCACATGATGTAATATAATTTTGTAACCAAGTGATATGGAATGTATGGTAGTTACAGACGACAAACCCTTTAATTTAGGCAATAAATTTGAACTATGTAGGAATAATCTCTTCACAACTAATATGAGACATAGGATGATCATAAAAACATATAAGTAGAGAAGCTTGTAGAATAATTAGTTCATGGAATGAATGAACTTCTTGTTGGGGCTCTAGAACTAGTTGAGGGCCAAGAGGTCATGCACTTCAGCAAAGCTAGCAAACTCCGAGAAATCAATTGCTTTGCCATCTTGAACAAAGACCTGCAGCCTATTTGTATTTGAATTTTTTACATAGACAGGAAATTGTGTGAGTGCAAATTAAATCGCTACCGGGATGAAGAGAAAGTGTATTGCATAACTTAGGCCCAATTTTCTTTTTTTTTGGATCATGTATACGATGGTTGCTGCAAATGCTATCATCAGCATGACCACAGAAAGGAACAAAAATGTGAAACCCATTGTCAATTTATCAGGAAGAGAGAGCTTGAAGTACTCTTCCAATCTAAATGGGTATGAAAGGATGGGGAGAAATGTAACCACAGAGGCCAAAGAGAATGTGAGAGAGAGAGCGTCTGTTATGGTGAAAACAACAAAAAAAGGTTTGTTGACGAGGACGGGAAAACCTGTGTTCTGATTTGAGCCTCCGGGTACTATGTATGCAGCTGCGAAGGCGACTGTGGCAATTAGTACTGCTACTACTGAACATCCTTCTGCTGTGTGCTTTAACCATTCCTTGGATGAACGACGCAGTTCATTATTTGTTGCAGCAAAATATGCTTCTGCTGTGAGCTTCATGTTGCTCCAGTGAGTCATGAAAGGGGCCAATGTGACTTCCCTCACCCTCTGCAAACGCACCCAAAAATTTTTGTATATATGTTTCAATCAAACCAATACTCTTAAATCATAATATGAAGGTAAATATGAAGAAACTTCCCTACACATTGTTTAAAAAGTATAGGTAAATAAATTAAATTATGCAAATAGTTTGAGATTAATATAATTAAAGGTAATTTCTTGTTATTTATTTATTTATTTCGAAAGAGCTCTTGTTATTATGCTGATGGATTATGATTAACAACTCTTTTTTTTTCTTTCTTTTTTCTGTCATGAATTATAACATCAGTTTCTAAGTTTTCAACCATTAGGTCACACTTTTTAATGGTTGAGATTCAGTCATATAAATGTAATTATTGAAAAGCATTAACATATCACTAATATCAACACATTCTGTTTGAAATACTATAGTTAAACCCTAATTTTACCTTAAGCATTTAGATCTACTGGTAATTAATATTGGAACTAAAGGTCTCGCGTTCCAATCCCTCTCTTGTATTTGGATTTCTTATTTATTGCACATATTATATAGTAAGAACCAATATATGTTCAATGTTTACCATTTATTAATGAGAGATGCACTAACAGATCATAAATTTTATCTAACATATATCTTAAATTGAGGAATATTATTAATTTAGATTTATTTCCATTTAGGATTTAATGTAATTTCCTTTTGATAATTGATATTGTTTCTGATTAGGTTTAGATTTTATTTCCTTCTAGGTTTCCATTTATTAATTGCTATTATTTCCTTTATTGTGATAAATTCCTTTTAGAAAAGTCTTGATTGACAAGAAAGTGTAAGGTTATAAATAGTCATGTTAGCTTATGATTGCATTAAAGCTTTTGATGAATGAGAATTAGTAACATCCTGCGAGTTGTTAGGTAATCAGCTTATTCCTAAAATTTGCTCTGGGGATTGCTTAGGTTAGGGTTGGGTAAATTATGTTTATTTAATTTTGGCGGATCAATTCACCTCAATTCTGTGAGTTAATTGATTCAAAATCCATCTTGTTTGTGGTGTGTTTTAGGCTTATTGTTGAATCTAAATCTAGGCCCTCAACACCTGGACACTTATTTATTAACTCAAAACTTTTAATCTTGTAGTTATTAAAGAATATTAGCTGTAAAGAGTTCTTATCTCATTGCTAAAAAACATGTATTTTGTGATAAATTGGAGCTGCTGATTTAGCCTTCTAATAAGTATTAGTGAACTTTATTTGAAAGTCATTATAAACTTTTCTTAAAATTCATTAAAATATATATTGTAGAAAGATTCTTGCATCTGAGTTATAACTGAAACCTTATATTATTGTAATTGTAGATTCGAATAATCTCTCTCTTTTCCAAATTTCAAAATTAATGTAATAACTAAAAGAAAAAACTAAAAACGCTTGATATATAAGAGGGCAACAAGAGTGTAAAACGAACCTCAAACCACAACAACTCACCCTGCAATACTAGTGCAGGGCCTATAATCTTTTCTTATGTTAGCAGTCATGTGCAAAATAGTATTGCCGTTGTTGTCGATCCTTCGACCAAGCCTCCTCATTAGAGCCTCCATATTCTTTACAAGCTCAAAGATCTCCAACTAACGATACCTAATCGCCACGTGTAATAAATTTTGCCCTTCATAATCAATATACTCAACAGCTTGAGGGTATATTTTCAATATTGGTTTCACCATCCCTACACATCCTGATCTTGTTGCTAGAAATAAAGGAGTATCGATTTCAGGATGTCGATAGGATACTTCTCCGCTGGTTTTCTCATTCAAGGAGACATTAGAAATCACTCCATATCTGTGTATCATAGGCCTACTTTGATCTTGTACAGAATAAGTAAGACTCCCATGAGTTATCTCTTTCAATTAGTAACTCCACAAGCTCCATGGCGGACTTATAATTTTCCTCTTCCTTTTGAATTTTTTTCTCCAAGCTAGATTATCCCTAAATTTAACTTTTCAAAGGAAGTAAAAAGTGAAGGATTATCACATAAACAATTTATAAAAGAGGAATATACAAAGACTACCATTAGTTAACGTTAGTGTTTAGTTGATGTTTTTTCTAGTTAATTTATGAAGTACTTTTCTCTAAAAGAAAAATGATATAAATCTTTAGAAGATCAATAAGGAACAGCAAGAACATGTTGCATATTATATGGAACTACAATTGTTCACAAGGATTTTTTTTTCTTATGGGTTTGTTAGTAGATTTATAAAATAGCTTTACAAAGTCTCATCACCCTAGAAACATTAGTAGAGATAAATATATCATGATGTATATAAGATTTTTCTTTTTCTTCTTCTTTTTTTTTTTTTCTGAAAATAGAGAATAGAAACATGGTTAACTAGAATTATTCGCCTTGTTTTCTTTCCACATCACTTAATAACTTGAATATTTGGAATTAATAACAATACCCTTTTATTAATTTTTTTTCTAAAAAAAAAAGCTTCCGTTCAACTCTTTACTGCTCTCACCTTATTCTCTTTCTTTGTTCTCATTCTTCTTTTCTTCCTCTTTCTTTAATCATTTCTTTATTTTTCATGTTCTTTATCTCTGCAAGTTCCATTTTTCTCGGAAACAATTTCTTTGCTGTTATATGATATAATATTGGAAAAACTTTATTTTAATCTTTGAGGTATTGAGAATTATCAGGTTTATAAAGCTTTTTCGAAAATATCTCATTTCATCTCTAAAGTTCTGAAAACTCTTTAAAAAAAGTTCAAATCGTCAATCAACTAACATTAAAGAGATAGAAAGTTTGAGTAAGAAGGATATTATTTATATTTCCCAAAAAAGAGTTGGAATTATGATACGTGTAAGGCTAAGATTAAAATAAATATATATAATTATTAAAATAAAATCTAACAATAAATAAGTTATTAAAATTAAAAAATATGAAATTAATAAAAAAACTTTTCCAATGCATTAGCAGGTAAACACACTTTCAAACTTGGTTGATTCTCATTTAAACAATATGAACAGAAGAATGAAAGAACTTACCAAAGTACTTTTTTGAAAAACTTCGGTCTAGTTTCAAAAAATGTATATGCTTGAAACTTCTTTATATAAATCCACAACATTCATCAGGTAATTAGCAAGATGTGAGAGAGACCCAACAATTTGAAAAACTAAAGAAATATTAGCCAATAGCTTGTGTAAACAGGATATAGTTTATGATAAGAAAAATAACTTATGACAATTGTATATAACTGTTTATAGTTTGCAATCAAAATAAGAACAAATGAAAGTAAATTGCCATAAACTACAAGATCAGTCTGCTTTGTGCCATGGATTTTTTAACCAAGGTTCGAACCCCCACCACACTCTGCATTATTTTCAAAAAAAAAAAATGAAAAAGGGCTTCTGATTTGGTAGGGGAAGGATTCCTTCCACACGTCCACACTCTATGACATCAATCCACTTCAATGTTTATAATAATTTTGTTTACTTCAACAATTATATATAACAAATAATTTTTATATATAAATACATAATAACTAATATTATAAACTTAATTAACTTTAAAAAAAAAAAATTAGGAGAGTCATATGTCCCGCCTAGGCCCAAGCTTGGTCCGCCCCTGAGGATGGATAAAATAGTATAAATATGACTTTTTGAAAGGTTATTTTTGTATATTTTACCTTTTAAAAAAAAGGGTTGTATTTAACTTAAACTTTTAACCTGAATTAATCCTTGAAATCAACTTTTTTTTTTTTTTTGAGGAAAACAAATAATATATTAAGAAACACTCAAACAATCATTGGCAATCAGACCTTCCAGAAAAGGAGGGATGACATGCCAGACAAACGGACTAGCATGAGAACGAGCAGCCTTAGCAAGCGCATCAGCCACACCATTAGCATGCCTTTTAACAAAGTTAACTTTAAAGTTATTACAATGCTGAAGTAAGCGTTTACAATCCGCAATAAGACAACCAAACTCAGACCAATCTCGATTTGTGGAGTTAATTGCATCTACCACCACCTTAGCATCCAATTCCAATATTACATTAGCCACCTGCAAGGATAGAAGCCATGCAATTGCTTCCCGACAAGCCAACGCTTCAGCTTCACGCGGAGCACACCACCCCTGCACCAGTTGAGAACGACACATATGAAAACTGCCATCATCCTTACGAATAACCATCCCCAATCCAGTCATATGCGATTGCTCCAAAACCGACGCATCTACATTACATTTTAGCCAACCTTGCATCGGTTTACACCATCTGACTCCCATAATCTCATGAACCCGATTTTTGCTCTTTTTTGGACACCTTAGAGATTGCCATTCTTTCACAAAATCCAAACTTTCCTTCACAGTCAACACAGGGGATTTTAGAAAATTACGCCAAAGTTTATTATTCCTCTGACACCAAATTTCCCAAATAACTGAAGCTACACAAACCGCCTACTCCTTACTTAAACCCACCAAAACCCCCAATAGCCACCCCCCAACATCAGTAGAAGATGATAGAGCAAAAACTACATCAACTTCTTTCCAACACTTCTCAGCAAAAGGACACCTGAAAAACACATGCTCCAGAGATTCAACATCAGAACCACACAAAATACAATTTGGTTCACAAGACAATCCACGCTTCACCAAATTCCCTCTAGTAGGAATACAACCCCTGCACACTTTCCACAACAACATCTTGACCTTAGGGGGAACCTCTAACTCCCACAATCTACCCCACTCACCCTCAATAGCATCCAAATCCCCTCCCAACAACTCCAGAGCTAATCTATACCCTGATTTAACTGAGTAGATACCATCCTTGCTAAAGTGTCAAATCATTTTATCCACACGGGGTACATTCCCTAACGGTAGACTAGCAATAGCCCTAACATCCCGCTCTGAAAACAAACTCTCCAGCAACTCTATGTCCCACTCTCTAGAACCAGGAATCCACAAATCTTGAATTCTCAAATCTTCCAACCCAGCTATAATAGGGGTCTCAAGTTTAAAATTACTATCCTCCTTAAGCCACGGGTCACGCCATAAATCAATACTGTCCCCATCCCCAATCCGCCACCTGCACCCCTTCTTAAGCACAAGATTAGCATTCCAAATGCCTCTCCAAACAAAACTTGGATTGTAGCCTAACTTGACGTTAAAATAATCATTCTTCGGAAAGTATTTAGCTTTGAAGACACGACTTACCAAGGCATTTGGATTGGAAATAAAGTTCCAAGCGTGTTTGCTTAACATAGCTAAATTAAACGCTTGCAAATTCCTAAAACCCAGGCCACCCTTATCCTTCCTAACACATAACGTATTCCAACTCAACCAACTTATTCTACGACGCTCATCCGCTTTTGAACCCCACCAGAAAGAATTCATCATTTTTTGTAATTCATCACACAGGGAAACCGGAAGTAAAAAACAACTCATACAATAGACCGGTAAAGATTGAGCCACTGACTTAACTAAGACTTCCCTTCCCGCAAAAGACAAGAACCTCCCTTGCCACCCCTGAAGCCTACTCCATAATCTATCTTTCAAGAAATTAAAAATCGATCTTTTCTTCCTACCAATTAAAGAAGGGAGACCTAAATATCTACCCGTATCCAACGACATAAACACCCCCAGCCTAGAGGAAATGGACAACTTAGTATCGACCGAAACATTAGAACTGAAAAAGATACCTGACTTCTGAAGATTAACAGCTTGACCCGAAGTTTATTCGTTTTGGTGAAGAATTTATTGGATTCGCACGCACTCGGCCTCCTGAGCTTTGAAAAACAAGAAGCTATCATCAGTAAAAAACAAATGTGTTACACTAGGCGCTCCACGACACACCTGACAGCCATGAATATCGCCTCGCCTATCCGCTTGATTAATGAGAGCAGATAAACCTTCAGCACATATGATAAAAAGATAAGGAGACAATGGATCCCCCTGACGAAGGCCACGCTAAGGAGAAATAGGCCCTATATCTTGCCCATGAAAATTCACCGTATAAGACACCGTGGAAACACACAACATAATCCACCTAACCCAAATGGCGTTAAAGCCCATCTTAACCATAATCGCTTCTAGATATTCCCACGAAACTCTATCATAAGCCTTACTAATATCAATCTTCAAAGCCACCTCCCCTTTCTTACCCCTATTTTTGGTTTTCATAAAGTGAATAAGCTCAAAAGCAGTGAGCACATTATCCGCAATGGACCTCCCCGGAACAAAAGCCGACTGATTATCAGAGATCATTTTAGGAAGCACATGTTTCAACCTGTTTGCAAGCACCTTAGCCACAATTTTATACACAACATTACAAATAGCTATAGGATGAAAATCCTTCATCGATATAGGAGACTAGCATTTAGGAATAAGGACAATCGAAGTATCATTTAACGAGAGCGAAAATTCACACCTTTCAAGCCACCCTGAAGCTGCCTTAAAAACATCATTTCCTATAATCTGCCAGCAATGCTAAAAAAAACCCGGATTCAAACCATCTGGCCCAGGGGATTTATCAAGATGCATCTGAAAAAGAGCCTCAAAGAATTTCGCCACTGAAAAGGAGCTATCAGCTGAGCATTATCATCAGGAGAGATACAAGGGGTCACATAACTTAAATCATGAGAGAAATGATCATCCATGCTAAACAAATTAACAAAGTAGTCTTTAATCACCCTCGTGAGATCCTCGTTATTATCCACCCACACACCTGCGTTATCAAAAAGCCCCGAGATCTTATTTCTCCTCTTCCGAGTAGACGCCATCGCATGAAAGTACTTGGTATTCAAATCACCCCCTTGCAACCAATAACTCTTCGATCTTTGCTTCCAATATAATTCCTCTTGTAGCAACAATTCATCCAGCTCATTTTTTAATATCTTAACAGCCTCCACGTCACTGCTAACCTGGCTGTCCCGAACGTAAACAATGTTTCTCTTCAATGCACCAATTCTACTCTTAAAACGAGAAGACTTCTCCCGACCCCATTTCGCAATGACCTTGCCACAACCAGTCAAACGATCAACGAGGGCATCAGCCCGAGAGTTCACCCAATTTGACTCCACCACCTCCTTCAGATCTCCCTCCCGCAACCAACAATTTTCAAAACGAAATCTCCTATTAGAACGACGCCCAACCTGACACTTTGTAGCCAGCTCAATAGGTGAATGATCCGGCACAGACGCCACCAGATTTCGCAAACAGACCCCAGGAAATAGATGCAACCAAGCTACGTCCACCAAAGCCCGGTCAAGCCGTTCCTCAACAAAGTGATTCGACCCCCTTCCCCGTTCCCATGTGAACTGGTAGCCCTGTAACGTCACATCTTGAAGCAAGAAATCTGAAACAGCTTCCCTGAACCCACGAAGAAATCTCTGGGGATGAGGCACCACCCCCCGCTTATCTTCCACCCGAAGCATATCATTGAAGTCTCCTATATAACACCAAGGCCGATCCGACTTATTTCTAAGACAACGCAATAAGTTCCATGATTCCCGACGCCTAGAACTATCCGGGAATCCATAGAAACCAGTTAACCTCCATTGACAGCCCACACATTCATCAATAAGAACATCAATATAATTATTACTATACCCAGTAATTGTACAAGGAACAAAGCTACGCCAAAGAAACGCCAACCCTCCACCTCTACCAAGTCTATCAACACAAAAAACATAATCAAAACCTAACTTAACTTTTATTTCATCCATCTTAGAACCTTGAACAAGAGTTTCCATAAGAAAAATACAATCAGGCTTGCGAGACTTAACCAGCTCACATAAAGCACGAACCGCTCGGGGGTTGCCCAGCCCCCGACAGTTCCAATTAATGCAAATCATGGCTCCCGGCAGGCCTGAAAAATAGGTCCCGCTGTTGAACAAAGAGTGTGTCGTAATACTGCCTCTTGAGCTAATTTATCCTCTTCACGTGCATCCTTTCCACTGTCACCAGATGCGCCAGCATGATATTGTCCCAGGCTTGAAATATTCACGTGGGAGCTCTCAGTGTATTGCATGAGTTGAGTTGATTTCCCATGCAACATCGCACGACGTCGCTTCCTGTCGTCCCCAGTAACTGAGCCAAACACTTCCTGACCTACCACTTCGATCTGCATCGGCCCCATCCCATTCAATTCCACACTGCCCTCAATCTCCCGTTGACCCCGACCTCTTCCCTCCACAATATACTTCCCAAAAGTATTAAAATTTTGATTTTCAGCTCCTGATTTTTCTCCTCTAAATATGCTGTTACCTTGCCTATTAGGGCCAAATCCCGAACTGTCCTCCCTATGTTCCCATTTCTGACCATGCATCGAACCAGAATCTTCGGGATACTCCTTTAACCATCTCTCTCCTCCATGACCGGAGATACGCCTCACCAGAGCCCGTAGCCACGCACCCCATTCTTTTTGAACTTCCTTTCCATCAGCAGCAAACAACCTCTCACAGAATTTATCTGAATGACCTAACACACCACAAATGAAACAAAAGGTGCTCAGCCTTTCATACTTGAACGTAACAATTGCCCACTCTCCTTCCTTCTTCCGGATTCGCTTACATCTTTTCAGCGGAGTGCGAACATCAACCTCAACTCTAATCCTCATGTACGTTCTCCAATAACCCACATCATTATTCTTATCATACTCAATGAATTTACCTATGAAGTTGCCAATCTGCTGCCCCACCAAACTGGACATATAACCCACCGGTACATCATGGACTTGAATCCAGAACTGCACAGTATAAAGAGGGATAGAAGAAGGCACCTCTCCTTTTTGAATCGGATGCAGTATGAGCAGATGGTTATCGAACGTCCATGGACCCCCTTCCAAAACCCGGTTGAGATCAATCAAATGGAAAAATTTGAAAAGGAAGCGTTGTGTACTAATATCCTTAATGCATATTCCTTTACCCGGCCTCCATAGACTCGCCAATCTGTGCTTCATAGCATTGAAGTTGATCAGCCTGTCCGTCAAAAAACGACCAACAAGACAAAGCTCTATCGATTCCCCTCCAACAGTCTCCACATCACCCTCCAATATAAGTTCCTCATCCTCCTCTTCATTAAGAGACAAACCCGAAAGGTGCTCGTCCATCAAGTCCCCTAAACAAATCCCACTCACCGACCACAACTCTCAAGGAAACTGAGAGACACTCAAAACTCTCCACATGAGAGAGACTTTTTTCCACTAACCAAATCTCATCTTCTTGAAATCAACTTACTATATACACAAAACAGTAACGTAATAAAAAAATTTTCCATTTACAAGAGAATTTTCATTTATACTATAGTCTGGCGTGAGTCATATTTTAAGAATTTTGGTAATGTTAGTGGATGCTAGCTGTTAGAAGAAGTTATTCCACATTAATTAAGAATTAGTTTGCTTGGAAACAACAATAGCACCGCAGAATGGAATTTGAGAAATTGAAAAGTTGCATATCTAACATCTTTATTCTATTAATGTACTAATTATTGAAGCTCGTGATAAATATAGCATCTTCGTTATAGAGTATCAGTTAAAGTTGATCAAGAGAACAATTAATTAGTTCCTGGTTCCATTGGCTTTTCACGTGAAACACTTACAGATAGGCATCTTGCAGGATAAACTTGAATTTTAAGTGATAATTTATCAACTGTTCTGGATGGTACAACTAAAATGGGGTGACTATGATATATTTTATAATTTTACTTGAGCAGAGCCAGAAAACTCTGAGGAATCAACTGCTTAATTTGCCTTGTTGCACAAGCAGTCGCCAGCTCTTTCCACTGATTTTTTTATATGGGTACGAGAAATAAGAGAGTGCATATATATACACACACACACACAGAGACAGAGATTCCAACTGAAACGAAAGAGAAAATGTATTTTTATATAGCATAATTTTCGTCCAATAACTTTCCTTGTTTTGATCATGACCAAGATAGTTGTTGCAAATGCTACCAACATCATACATATAGAAATGAGAAGCCAATCAAAAAATTTATCAGGAAGATAGCACTCTTTAATTTTCTAACTACACATCACTTTGTTTATTGGATACACAAAGTAAATGAAAATTGATCAGGAATTAATTCAAGTAGTAATTGGGCCTCTAGAACTGGAGATGGAGAAACAAGAGATGTAGTTGAACAAATCTAGAATACGCTGAGGAATCAACTGCTTGAACTTGTTGCTCAAGAAATCACAAGCTCTCTCCAATGATTTCTTTATATAGACAGGGAAATATGAGAGTGCAAAGATTCCTACAGGAATCAAAGAGAAACAGTATAGCATAATTTTGGTCCAACTTTCCTTGCTTTTGATCATGAGCAGGATGGTTGCTGCAAATGCTATCATCATCATACACACAGAAAAGAATAGAAATGCGAAGCCAATCATTAATTTATCAGGAAGAGAGTGCTTGAAGTCTTGCAATCTAAATGGTGACGAAAGGATTGAAAGAAATGTAACCACGGAGGTCAAGGAGAATGTGAGAGAGAGAACGTCTGTTACAGTGAAAACGGCAAAGAAAGGATGATTGATGAGAACAGGTTTGCCAGTGCTCTCATTTGAACCTCCTGGTACTGTGTATATGGCAGCAAAGGCAACGGTGGCGATGAGAACTGCCACCACTGAGCATCCTTCGACTGTGTGCTTTAGCCATTCTATAGATGAAAGACGAAGATCGCTATTCGTAGCAGCAAATAACCCTTCTGCAGTGAATCTCATATTGTTCTGGTGAGTCAGGAAATGGGGCATGCTCTTCATGACTTCCTCAACACGCTGCAAACACATACGTACAATTAAGAAGCAGTAATTCAACTCTCAATCAATATTAGACTTATGCAGTAGGCTGATCCTTTTTTATTTGGCTATTACGTGACTTGAACCTGACTATTTACCAAACCGAATGAGTGTTCACCGTCATCACGCCGTATTGAAATCAACTATATGCATACATATATAGATAAAAGAGGGCAATGGGAGAAGAAACACACACCTCATACCAAAACAACTCATCCTGCAAGACGAGTGCAGGACCTTCCATTTTTTCAGGCACATAATCTGCTCGTTTAATTCCAGTCGTGTGCAACATGGTGTTGCCATTGTTGTCTATCTTTCGAACAAGCCTCATCATTGGTACTTCCATCTTCGTTACGTACTCATAGATCTCTAACTGGCGATACTTGATTGCGACATGCAGTATATTTCTCCCATCATCATCAATATACTCGATAGCTTGGGGGTACTCTTTAATTATTAGTTTAACAATCTCGATACATCCTGACTTCGTTGCTAGAAACAAGGCACTTTCTGCTGCTTCCGCACTGCTTATTGTGGAGGACACTTCTACGCCGCTTCCTTTCTCGGTGGGGGAGACATTAGAAACCCTGCCACCATATTTGTGTATTCTAGGCCTACTTTGGTCTTGGATTGTGGATGTAAGCTCCCATGATGTATCTCTTTTAATTAGAAACTCCGCCAGGTCTACAGCTGCTTTGTAGTTATTCATTTTTTTCAAAATTTCTTCTCTCACGGCAGAGCTGCAACAGCTTTTGACTTCTCGAAAAATGAAAGCAAACGTAATTAATTATTAATTTATTATTATATGTACAAGAAACGTCTTTAATTCTTAGTAAATTTAATAGATACGTTCGGTGGCAAAGTCATCATGGTCAAAGGGGCCCTTACCCATGCCATAATTTATTTTAAAAATCAAGTAAAATTTTAGTTAAATTTTCTATATTTTATTTATTATAATTTTATCAAATTTTTAAACTGGTCCCCAGATGTAAAGAGGAAATGCAAGACAAGCAATATATTATCTTTGAGAAGATCGAGGAAGAAGCGGATCAACCAGATAATTCATGCACGTTGCGTACATAAACTAAAAATATACAAGGAAACTTACCACAATTGATGACCTTTCTTATAAGTCCATATTCACTGCGCTTGAAAGCTTCTGGTTTGCATGCAAGAAGCTGAAGAGCAGTCATGTCATCCGTATCTTTCTCACCAATTAAATATTTAAATTCCTTTGCAATTTCCAGGGCCAAATCTGTTCTTGCATTTTGTTAAAAAAAGAAAAAACTCGACAGTTAAACACATAAATAACAATTAGAGTTACATATACTTAAACTTTCTTTTTTCTTTTCCTCTTCGCTCTAAATTGGGATTGTTGTTTATGCCAATTACCAGGGCACCTCTATAATTTTCATTAAAATAGGTATTTGGTAGACTTATTACAAGCTCATTATTTTATTGCCTTCATTAGAAAAATGCTCATCATTTACAATTTTAATGACTCTTGTCTTCAAGGTGGTGTTATTCCTTTGATTTTATATCCGAAGGTGGACATTGTCATTAGTTCAGTTAGTAGAGGTTTTTTATTTTTTTCCTTTATTTCTTTATATGCAAGATGTTTTGAATTTAAATCTCATTCTTTTGAAGATGAGGTTTAAAATTTAAGAAAATAGAATATATATATCCCGAACCACAAATCTAGATATGAGAGTGATTTGGTTTATATTTAATATATAAAAAGTATAGAAACGTCACTTTTTAAAAGAAATAAAATAAAATAAAAAGAAGCTCCAGTAGCTAGGCCTATAACGTACTGGACAATGTTACAAATTTGGAGAAATTTGTACAATGGTTACCCATGGAGCACAGTACACCTAAACGTATGTCAAGAGTAAGATTTTAATTAACAACCACATTTGTTTCTTTAGTTCCTATTGTCTTCATGACGCACATTAACTTTAACAAAGGCAGATCACTACAAGAAAACAGGGCATTAACGCCGGACTATCCATACCGGGCACTAAAGGCCCGGTATGGATAACCTTATAACATATCAAAATAAAATAAAAATGACTTATCCATACCGGGCATTAAAGGCCCGGTATGGATAATCTATTATCTATTATTTAAAAAATAAAAAATCACTTATCTATACCGGACACTGATGGTTCGATATGAATAATACGAATTTTATTTTTATAAATTGATTATCCATACCGGGCATTAATGGCCCGGTATGGATAGTCATATTTTTTTAATTTTTAAAATGGTTTCATTCTTCTCAATTTTTTTAATTTTTTTAATTTTTAAAATAAAAAAATATGATTATCCATACCGGGCTGGTCATCGGCCCGGTATGGATAATCTGGGCTCGGGTAATTTACCCGAGCCTTCCCCTCATTTTCAACATTATCTTTCTCTCTCTATCCCTTTTTCTCACAACTTCTCTCTCTAAAAACCCTAGCCGCCCCTACCCAGTAGCGTCGCCGCTCCAGTTGCTGACCGACGTCCTCGTCGACCCCCTCCGTTTTTTGACCGTCGCCAGTGAGTTCTCTCTTCTTCTTCTTCTTCTTCTTTTCTTCTTGGTCTCATTCTTCTCTTTTTCGTAGCGTCGCCGCTCCAGTTGCTGACCGATGTCGTCGCCGACCGCCTCCGTTTTTTGACCGTCGCCGGTGAGTTCTCTCTTCTTCTTCTTCTTCTTCTTTTCTTCTTGGTCTCATTCTTCTCCTTTTCGTAGCGTCGCCGCTCCAGTTGCTGACCGACATCGTCGCCGATCGCCTCCGTTTTTTTACCGTCGCCGGTGAGTTCTCTCTTCTTCTTCTTCTTCTTCTTTCCTTCTTGGTCTCATTCTTCTCCTTTTCGCAGCGTCGCCGCTCCAGTTGCTGACCGACATCGTCGCCGATCGCCTCCGTTTTTTTACCGTCGCCGGTGAGTTCTCTCTTCTTCTTCTTCTTCTTCTTTTCTTCTCCTTTTCGTCTTCTTCTTCCGTCCACTGGACGGCCAGATTGCCGTCAGATCGTCGGCATGACTTTCTGTTATGTTTCGCAACATGGAGGGTGGTGTTAAATCTGGGTTGTGCGTTTTGTTGGTTGTCTTCTGTGCATGCATTGCTGGGTATGTCTAGCTCTGCTTTGATTGTATATTCACTTTTGTTGCTTATTTGTTTCTGTACTTTATTTGCTTACATATTTTTTTGATTTAGTGAGATTGGCTCAGCTATGAAAGGAAGATGGTTGTAATTGTGAATTGTAGTAGAGATGTGAAAGAAAAATGTAATAGAGAAGAACATCTTATAGGTTTTGCAAATATAGGGGTCTTGAGGAGTTGGAACAATGCATCTTTTTATACTTGTCTTGAAGGCTTTGACAATTATCAGAACCCGTAGTTGGTTAAGTACTTGGCACTTGCTTTGAAAAATCCCTAATGGACTGTGGGTAGCACACACAATTCTGCAGGAGCTTAATTTGTCTTCTGGCTCAAGTCTTTTTCATTTCTTCTGTTTATATATTTCATGCGCAAGCCTTTGATGTGGGTGGTTATAGTTTTAGGGATGAATGTTGTAAGTTTAGTTGTATTTGAAATGTCATTAGAGTTTTATCATAAATCCTGGGGTGGTTCAATTGCTAACACTGGTCTTCAATCTAATGGACGGGATTGAGGTGTAAATTAGGCCTTAAAAAGCAGTTTTACCTTCCCTTTTTCCATCACATGACTTTAGTTATGATTCTTATGAAAACTTTTGTTTATGTACTTTTTTTTTATTATTGTGTATGACTTTCTGTTGGTTGTAATGTACCGTAATTATCTATGTGGTGGCTGATAATTATTTTGAATACTCGTTGTTAGGGAGATCAAGTGGAGATTGCACGCTTCATCAGGGAAGAAGTGAAGAAAGAGATGCAGAAGTGCCTTGACAAAGTGCAACAGATTTACTCTGTAATTTACAATGCACATTAACATTGTTGATAACGTAATTTGTTTTAACATTTTACAATATACTTTAATTTTTTGTTATGTAATTTAAATGTTGTTTATATATTAAATTATATAAATTTTTATCATTTCTATACTATATTTGTTTTATTGTAATAAAAAAATTATATATTCTATAATTTATTTTTTAAAAATTTTTTTTACCAATATCCATACCGGGCATCTGCCCGGTATGGATATTGTTAATGTCACGGGTCAACCCGTGACAACCCGTGACATTAACAATATCCATACCGGGCGCAACCACACCGGGTGGCCGCCCGGTATGGATAGTCAACCATACCGGGCATTGCTCGGTATGGTTGGCTCATTTTGTTGTAGTGGATGATGACATTAATGCTCAAAACTCAACTAAATACAGAGGATAGTGCAACAAGAAGACATCACAAAATTAATGGAAACTTACGTACCGAAGTGTTGAGCAAGGATAGACATGTGTAGAACAGTGGTTTTATCGTTCCTCAGAAGAAAGGGCAGCTTACTGGCTTGGTCATAACCGGAGAGTTTACCAGCAAGAAAGTTGAACATCTCAGTTTTGCCATAGCGTGCCGATCGAAAGAGAGCAGTCTCTCCATTGTTGTTGCGCATTCCCAACAAGCCAGGTGCTTTTCTCAACACCTTGTCCGCTACAGGGAGAGCATGGTTGCTGGTTGCAGTCTCATGAAGAATGGTGTTTCCTGCTTGGTTTTGGCGAGTCATTTTGTCAAGATACGTTTCAGGCAACTCATCCAAGAGCTTGAGCACCAAGTCACTCTTCTTGGTATAAATTGCCATATGAATAACCGTGTCATCATGTATTGTCAAAATGTGCAATGCATGATCAGGAACTTTCCTGCACAGTTCTATCACCTTCTTCTCATCTTGTTCGATCATCAGGGCTTTGTACAGCGCTGAGTTGAGCACATGCTTCTCTAAATCGTCTGTGGCAGAACACATAGGCGAAGACATGGTACTTGGAAGGAAAAAAGCAATATTCTATCGGTTTAATTCTATGTAGTATGTCTAACTTCTGCGTGTAGTATATATAAGTATATATGGGCTTGTCATATATAGAATCATGGAGGTTTTGCAGTTTCTTGTAACTTTATTTTTCTATTCTGTCTTTTCTTTTTAATTTTTTTTCCTTCTTGTCCAATTTTTTTGTCCCTTACTTTTGCTTAAGCCAAAGAATATGAAATAGTTTACTTGCAATATACATATATATAATAGAGTCACTATAAAGTATCACAAAAATAATAAATGATAAGGTAAGTAAGTTGTAATTGTCATATAAATCAGGGATGATATATTAATTTCAAACCAATCTCATTCCACCTAGGTCATACTGTAGGACCTACTAGCATTTAATACTCATTAAATTGTAATCAAATGGTTCAACAAATTCAAAGCTTTAAAATTAGCAAAATAAAGAGTGATCTATTTAGTGACTACAATTATTTTCTCTTTTTATTATCTAGACAATATTCATTATCACGAAACTGTAACGATGTTATTTATAGCATATATTACAAAAATATAAATTAAATTAAATTTCTTCCCGTTGTTTCATTGTAAAAGCTCTAATTAATTAAGTTATTTCAAAATATAAATCAATCAAAACAGGTTGATTTTGTTGTAGTATATAAAATAGTACTAACCTACAAAGTTCATTTAAATTAATTTCTTTCTCGCAAAGGAAAAGTGGGAGATTTCAAATAAACACCTAGAAAGTAAAATGAGTTATTATAGTATCATCAACATTCATGAATAAATGTAATAGTTCATAAACAAATTATTATAAAACAATTGCATAAATCAGAACCACATAAAATGTACTGTTACAAATATACCGATTTGGTGCTATTCACATTTCCTATGGACATTGATGCTGTTAGTGGATGCTTTTCCGCAGAGTTCGGATAGAATTGCAACGCTTAACTTGTGTCATTGAAAAGAGTTATTTAACTTGTGTCATTGAAAAGAGTTATTCGGTGCAAAAAGATTTTAATTTGCTTAAAGCACAATCAATGCTGCTATGTGTTTGATGAGGACTAAAAAAAAAAAAAAATTAAAGTTGCATATGTCCATTCTTTATAGTAGGTCTAGCTAATTAAAAAGTACTTTCTTTGTTAATTAACCACAAATAAAGTCAATCAAAAAAGCATATAAGTTCATTAATTTATTGGCTCGGACATGAAACACATGCAGAGTGTGGCTTTCTTACAGTAAAAACTTGTCGTCCTGTGCCAGAATCCCTTCCAAAATAAGGCTGATCAGAGGCGAGAGCCGAAGACAACTAAAGGTAGTCTGCACCAAGTTATTGTGGAAACCGAATTTAAACTCAACAATCGACATTCGACACTCGCATATATTATTGAAGAATATACAAGCCCGGCCCGGTCATTTTTTGAATTTGAGATCTAATCAGATAACTAATGATGTAAAAAAAAAGTTATTTTAATCTTACAAGAAAACAATTAAACAAAATTTGATCTGAACAAATACTAAGGGCAATACAGCATGATTATATCATACATTATTTAACCCCATTTATAATATCGTTAGAGCATTATGAAACACTACGGATTTTTGTGTAGTAGTTAATGTACACATGCAGCCATACAAAACTATTTGTATACTACAAAAAATGTGTGTGTGGTGGGTGACATTCAATTACAAAATTATGCTATTATATAGGACACAGCTCGGTAGTGCAGTACTAAAGAGTCTATTAATGTTGAACAATGACCTTGTATGGGGTTTTTTCCTCCAAATCTAGCACTTAAAAGTTCTAAGTAGAGAAGAGATCTCCCCGCATGCTAGTAAATATGCAATGTGTAAGTTAAACCATAAACGTACATGGAAGAAATCATATGGACACTACCAACGGCAGGATTTAGGGGCTGGCGACATCCAAAAAAAATTAAATAAAACATATATATAAACCCTCAATATTTATCATTCTATTTATGGAAAATTTTACTTTATTCCCCTAATTAAATATTGTATACTATTAATTTATTGTCCCCTAACCGGATTTTCCTGGTTTCACACCTACTCGATCAGCACTCAATCAAGAGTAGATGTGCATGACCTTGCATACTTTCAGTAAAAAGTTGGGATCATCCCCTGGTCTTATATATTTTACCTTGACTTTTTGTTAGATAAAATGGAGTTTGAGTGGTATATATATAAGAGACAAAAAATGTAATAATCCTGACAATCTATTATCTTTTATACTAATATGTCATTGAATTATGAAAAGTTTTACAAAAAAATTGTCAGGAAAATAAAAGTCTATCAAATTAAACTAAAAAAAAAAAATGATTGCATAAGCAGTTGTTTTGAAAAAGCAATTAAGACTCTAGTGCGTATGAAATGGTGGAATATCCGTAAGAACTAAATCCATAGTTTCTCATGCGCATGATATGCCGCATGGAATAGTCATGAATCATGATTGAAATTTTGAAATGTGTCAAGAGTACGCGTGAGACACAGTCATATGATCACAGACTTAATTTGGGCAATTATCAACCATGCCTAGGCCTAGAGAAATGGCCGGCCCAATATACCGCTTCCTGAGACAAATCTCAACGATCTGCTACTAGTATCCGGGTGCATGCTGTGTCTTGATTGTTGAATTTTGTCTGTAAAGAGCAAGACTACAGAGTAATTTTCACGGAAAAGGAGAGAAAAAAAAAGACTATAGAGTAACTATATATATAATAGTTAGTGTCATTTAATTGATGAGTCAGTTAATTTTAGTTTTTCTATGTTGGTTAATCACTTCTTTCGGTCCTAAAAGGTTAACGGTTCGAGTCGCATTATTTTAATTATTTTAAACAAAAGGTATAGATATTTTTTTTTTTTTTTTAAATTTAAACCCCATCTTGTATCATATAAAAAAGAAAAAAAATCTAGTGCATTGGTTGCTAAGAAATTATTGACAAACTAATAAAAGAAATACCATTATATATCAACCAGTCGAACGGGAATCAAGAGATCAATTCATTTGTGGGCACGTAAGATCTTTATCAACGACATCTCTTCTATCACTGCCACACGGTCAGGTTTTAATATATTATATAGAGAAAACCCATTAAATTATTTTGTTTAATTTTTTAAGTGATAAAATCATTTAATAACACTTAAAATTATTGAATTATAAAAACGAAAAAATCTTCAATTTTCATTCAATAAAAATATATTGAATTAAAAATAAATATTTTTTTCTAATCTATATATAATTTAGTTGACCGTTTAAAATAAAAATAAACATAACATTCAATATTCAATTTTCAATCACTATTTAATGTTTTTAAATTCCAACATAGTTATGAATAAAATCTTAGTTTATTTTAGATTCCATGTCTCACCAAAAAAAATTTAATTATATAGATTTATGTTTCATCTCAACACTAAGTATACACATCATCTTCTATGTTGAAAACTGTAATACGTTTGTGCAACTTTATTCATTTGACGTAACATTCGTATGCCTTTTTCTGGTGAAGAATCTCATAGATAAGATTGTAAATTTCTTGATTAAATTCAAAAATTTTCACTAAAGAATAAAAGTGGGCAATGCTTCTCCAGAAAAATTTGTTAGTTTTGTTTTTCTCATCTCCTTTAAAATTTTCATAGCTTTTCTCACATGCTATTACAACTTCTCATAACGTCAACCAATTTATTATCCACCACGTTGTACTGACAATAAAAGGTTGGTTGGGCTACAATGTATTGCAACTTTAATTTGCAAGAGATTCAATTTCTTTTGATGAGCTATGAAATTAGTAGATTAACTCAAAGCCACTCTTTTGTTTATAAGGTTTATAGACAGATATATAGACCGGACAGGTTTAGAAAACTTTGCACAACTTTAAACATGTATATATTATAGACAGGTTTCCATTTGTCAATATCCAAATTCCTTTTAGATCAACAAGAGTCAGGGCATTAAAAATTAATACTAACCACTTTCACACACACATTGAAAGATATTTATTTATTGTCAATGCATACAAAATACTAACTCAAGCCACCAGCACCCTTGACCTTCTAACCACATACATCACTTTGTTTATTGTGTAACAAAAACAAATGAAAATTGAGGAATTAAATCATGGAATGAATGGAACTAGTAACTGGGGCTCTAGACTTGTAGATGGAGCAACAGGAGATATACTTGAACAAATTCAGAAGACTCTGAGGAATCAACTCCTTTGCCTTGTTAGACAAGTAGCTGCAAGCTCTCTCTAATAATTTTTGTATATAGACAGGGAAATACGAGAGTGCAAAGATTCCTACAGGAATCAAAGAGAAAGAGTACAGCATAATTTTGGTCCAACTTTCCTTGCTTTTGATCATGAGCAGGATGGTTGCTGCAAATGCTATCATCATCATACACACAGAAAAGAAGAGAAATGCGAAGCCAATCATTAATTTATCAGGAAGAGAGTGCTTGAAGTCTTGCAATCTAAACGGTGACGAAAGGATTGAAAGAAATGTAACCACGGAGGTCAAGGAGAATGTGAGAGAGAGAACGTCTGTTACAGTGAAAACGGCAAAGAAAGGATGATTGATGAGAACAGGTTTGCCAGTGCTCTCATTTGAACCTCCTGGTACTGTGTATATGGCAGCAAAGGCAACGGTGGCGATGAGAACTGCCACCACTGAGCCTCCTTCGACTGTGTGCTTTAGCCATTCTATAGATGAAAGACGAAGATCGTTATTCGCAGCAGCAAATAACCCTTCTGCAGTGAATCTCATATTGTTCTGGTGAGTCAGGAAATGGGGCATGCTCATCATGACTTCCTCAACACGCTGCAAACACACACATACAATTAAGAAGCAGTAATTCAACTCTCAATCAATATTAGACTACGCCCGCAGTAGGCTGATCCTTTTTTATTTGGCTGTTACGTGACTTGAACCTGACTATTTACCAAACTGAATGAGTGTTCACCGTCATCACGCCGTATTGAACGCAACTATATACATACATATATAGATAAAAGAGAGCAATGGGAGAAGAAACACACACCTCATACCAAAACAACTCATCCTGCAAGACGAGTGCAGGACCTTCCATTTTTTCAGGCACATAATCTGCTCGTTTAATTCCAGTCATGTGCAATATGGTGTTGCCATTGTTGTCAATCTTTCGAACAAGCCTCATCATCGGTACTTCGATCTGCTTTACATACTTAAAGATCTCTAACTGGCGATACTTGATTGCAACATGTAAAATATTTCTCCCTTCATCATCAATATACTCAATAGCTTGAGGGTATATTGTAAGTATTTGTTTAACCATTTCGATACACCCGGACTTGGTTGCTAGAAACAAGGCACTTTCCGCTGCTTCTTCTCCGCCGCCTCCCATCTCGACGGAGGAGACATTAGAAGCACCTCCGCCATATTTGTGTATTCTAGGCCTACTTTGGTCTTGGATTGTAAAAGTAAGATCCCATGATGTATCTTTTTTAATTAGAAAGTCCGCAAGCTCCATAGCTGCTTTATGTTTCTCCTCTTCCTTTCGAAATTCTTCTCTTCGGGTTGGATTGCAACTCCGTATAACTTTTTTAAAAATGTAGAAGTCGAACATGAATGTCGAATTCATAAATTATAGTTATTTATTCACCATAATATACAATGTATATATGGAAAGGAAATTGAAATTGTGTAAGGGGACATACCACAGTTGATAAATTTTTTAAAAATCCCATGTTCACGTCTGCGATTAAAAGCTTCTGGCTTGCATGCAAGAAGCTGAAGACTGGTCATCCCATCCATGTCTTGTTCACCAATTAAATACTTGTATTCATTTGCAATTTGCAGGGCCAAATCTGTTGTTGCATTTTGTTTACCAAGGAATGAAACTCAATATATTAATTTAAGACAATTACAAAAATAGCACATTATATTAATGACTTAACATTTATTTTATTTTTAAAAAAATGTAACAACTAAATCTTAAATCATATATAAAAATACCAAAATATCCTTACAATAAATGTAACAATTGAGTCATTTTTTTAAAAAATGTACCATTTCAACAGTTTTATCAAGAGTATTTGTGTCAAAAAAAATAAGATTTGGAACTCAATTGTTAACTTTATTGAAATGTGATAAGATTATCAATCCAATATTTAAAAGTATTATTTGATGATATTTTCTTTATTTTAATTAAAATATATAAATGGCATATTAGGGTCAAATAATCAAAACTTTCCCCTTTTTTTTTCCATCTTAGCTATGGATTTGGGATTACTATCCAATCTCTATATTAACCAAAAAATATATCAAAATCTTGTTACATAATTTTGATTAATAGGTATATGTTAGACTGTATTAAAGGGTATATTTTATATATAAATTTATTTAACACTTGCTTATCTCCAAGAGTATCATTACTTTATCAAGAAAGGGACACATTGTCATCAGCTTAATCGATGATAAAGTCTTTTTCCTTTTCGTTATTGTTCGATATTTTTGAAATTTGATTTTTAACAGTTAATTTAAAAAGCACCAATGAGTACAACCAAAATAAGGCGAAGTTACAAATTTTTTACAAAAGAGTGGAGGCACTTTTGCATACTTGGAGCACACCTAATCTCGAAACACTTAAGCTTAAGGTTATTATTAAATAGATCACGTTTACACACTTTAATTAATTAATGATTAAAACTTTTTTTTTTAAATCACCTTTAAAAAAAAAAGCTTATTTTAAAATGTTTATGTCACGCAATATTATAAACATTAACATAGTACATGACTGCTAACTCAAACTTATCTAAATATAAAAAATCACTAAAAAGTAATGAAATATATTAATTCAAAACCATGGTAAACATACGTTTATAAAATTTAAATTTAAACCATTTTATTTTAGAGCATTATGAACGAATCATATTGTATAATAGTTTTACAAGTAATCATAACAGCGTAGTGCAAAGAGATTGCTGATGCGTGGAATTAGAAGACAAGCATGAAGTTAATGGGAACTTACCGTAGTGTTCTGCAAGAATAGACATGTGAAGAACAGTGGTTTTATCGGTTCTCTGAAGAAAGGACAACTTACTAGCTTGATCATAACTGCAGATTTTACCAGAAAGGAAGTTGAATATCTCAGCTTTGCCATACCGTGCCGACCGAAAGAGAGCAGACTCTCCATTGTTGTTGCGCATGCCCAGCAACCCAGGTGCTTTTTTTAACACCTTCTCCGCTACACGTAGAGCATGGTTGCTGGTCGCGGTCTCATGAAGAATGGTGTTTCCTGCTTGATTTTGGCGAGTCATCTTGTCAAGATACATTTCAGGCAACTCATCCAAGAGAGTTAGCACCAATTCACTTCTCTTGGTATGAGTAGCCATATGAAGAACTGTATCATCATGTATTGTCAATATATGTAATGCATGATCAGGAATTTTCCTGCAAAGTTCTATCACCTTCCTCTCATCTTGTTTCATCATAAGGGCATTGTACAGCTGTGCGTTGATTTCATGTTTCTCTAAATCATCTGTGGTAGAACACATAGGTGAAGTCATGCTAAAACAGAGAATGATTAGCAATAAATTGTAAGCTATTGTGTTTCAATTGGTTTCTTGTAGAATGTCTAAAAATTGTGTGTGTGTGTGTGTGTGTTTGAGTAGTATCTACATATATAGGCTTGTCTAACATAGAATGAATTTTCTTGTAACTTCTTTTCTTCTTCTTTCTAACTTCTACTTTTCCCTACTTGTTTAAAATATTCTATCCTTTACTTTTGCACGAGTCAAGGAATTTATAATCATTTGCAATATATCTACAAGCCATTGTTCTATTACAGCTATGTAAAGTTTAAATCATATAAGAAGGAACCTATAAATTTATAATCATCATGTAATAAGTGATGTATTAATTACAAACAAACTTTGTCCACCTAAGTCATTCTATATGAGCTACTAGTAGTTTTTGTAATCTTTTTTTTTTTAAAAGTCACTTGAAAGAGTGGAACCCATTTGAAGACACAATCTCAATAATTTATGAGTGCAAGAGTTTTATCTCTAAACTAGTTTCAATGCCTTTTTAATTTAATGGTTCAAAGATATTGAAGTCTCAATTTTTTTTTAAAGAGTGATATCGTTAGTACTTGCAAAGTTACTCTTAACATAATTGTATAAATGCAAATTTAACTAAATCTCTGCCTCTTGTTTCATTCAAAAGCTTTAACAAATTAAGCTACCATAAAATATCGAAATAATAAAAAGTTGATCTTCTTGTGTGCTATATGAAACTGTATCCATAATATATTTCAAGTAATAAATATTCAAATAATTAATTCAAATTCACTTTGAAAATGCCAGACAATACTTGTTTATACATTGGTTTCTTTAAACTTAACAAAATATAATGACAATTTAGAAAATGCAGACAACTAGACCACATAATAAGTATATCAACAAAATACGTACCTAACCATTAAATGTTATGTTATGTTTTTATTAATTCGGTTTTTTATGCGTCGCATTTGGTGTAGATCATGTACGTACTGTTACCGGAAGCGTTTCCAGAGGGTTGGTGAAAAATGTGGCAATAGATTGATATTTAAGTTTTAACTTGCTTTATTGTTTAAAAAAAAGGTTTAAACTTGTTTTATTGAAAAGAGTTATTCGATGCAAAAAGATTAAATTTGCTTAAAGGACAATCAAGACGGAGCCCCATATGGCATTTTTGACAACTCAAAAAGTTGTATAGCGATCCAATATTCTTTATACTATACTTGGCCAGCAGCATTTTCTTTTGTTTAAGTTATCATATAGTATATAATAATATAAAGTTGATTTTGAAAGCCGATAAGCTCATTGGTTCCATTGCCTGTGACATGTGAAACACATGCGAGGTGCCGGATGTTAAACTTCAAATCAGAACGAAAGCAGAGGCCTGAGACGAAGGTTGGGCCGTTAACCCAATCTGAATACTAGGCGGCCCAAGCTATCCACCTGCCAGGACCAATTCTCAATGATCTAATGCTCGGATTAGGCCATTCGGCTGTTGTTTATCTTGAATTTTTGTATTTAAAGTTTTGCATGGAAAGTATGTGGAGTAAGAAATCTTGAGTTTATTCTATAGTACACGGCTGTATATTTAAATATTACTAACAATGTTAAAAGGAAAAAAAAAAATTGAATTATTGCTGAAAAAGATACTAAATTGACACTTTTCCCACAAAGATTGTTCCAATTCTCATGTTTGTTAGAATTTAATTGTTTTTGAAGTGATTTTAAGAAAAGTCAATGGTTTCAAAATTGATGGAAAAAAAAAAAAAAGAAAGAAAAAAGTAGTTTACAAAAGTTACGACACTTGGTAGTACAAAATATGAACTATTTCTTTGTTAGTACATAGTATAAACACTAGTACATAATATAAAACTCTTTCTTTGTAGTCCTTTTCAATGTGAGTTTTATTCTTACTTTTTCTAACTTTTTACGTGGGTTCTCTGTTACTCACTCGCTCGCATGTGTGAATCCACCTTAACAATTGGTATTTATCGAATTTATTATGGGTATTTTCACGATCAAGACAGGTGGACTGTTAAAAGTTCAAGGGATGAGCCCAATGGCTAGAATCCTAGCACTCTGATCGTCCATCTGCTCAGCCTTTTGCATGTGTTCGTTTGTCAGCTTGACCATGAGCCTGTTCATTCGATCAATTATATGTTCATTCATCAGATCATTGTCTAGCTCGTCTATCATCTCGATCAACAGTCTGGAATGGGATCGGCTCGGTAGAGAATCTTATTCGCTTGTTAACTTAACAGGATATCTTTTTCACTAAAAAGCTTACCGTATTGATCCAGTTAACCTTCTAGAAGCCTTAAATGGTAAAGCTAGAGAATAAGTCAACTTCCCTATTTCGGCCCAATATTTTAGCCTAACAAGAGGAAGGCCTGACAGGCCTAATAATCCAAAACCCGACCTAGCTAGTTCCCATTACCAAGTTCATAGCACGACGACCTCGTGCATCCCAGCTCGTAAGAGCGAGCTCTCTTCTATCACACCTCTCATATTACAAATCAACTGCAGTCAGAACTGTCGGACCGAAATACAGCTCAAGACACATTATACACTCTAATCCGTCAGAGATTACAGTCTGAATTAAGGAAATCTTACCTAACCAGTATGGGTTTAATGTTTAAACCATATTTTGTCAGAAGACTTTGACAAATATTACAGTTGTCAGTCTTGGAAATGTAATTAATTATTATTACTTTATTTTGTCTTATTATGTATTACTGTAACACCTTCCTTTTTTTCTATAAATAGGAGAGAAAATTCATTGTAAAGAGAGAGAAAAACACTTTTACTGAGAGGGCTGTTACTCTGCTAAAAGATAGTAAGAAAACAGTGGACATAGGTATTCTTTGGGCTAAACCATTTAAAATATCGTGTGTCTACTGTTCTTTCTCTTATCTTTCTCATTCGTTTCCTTTGTTTCGCATTAGCTATAGTACTGGGCTTCAACGAACCTACGTTGATCGGTATTGAACGTCAACAGAATTAATTATGCTTTCTAAACAAAATGAAAAAAAAAAAAAATCAACAAAGTTAGTGATATTCTCTTAGATATGTTAAATTTTCATATTTCAATAATTTATGAAGTTGTTTAATTGTTTATATGTTAGTGGATAGTTTTATAATCTAAAAGATTAGCCGAATAACTATTCATTTTTGACAACTATTATTACATATATTTTTCTCTTTATATTATTTTTTCAACACAATCATTTCTACCCTCTCTAGGGACGCAAATTCTCAAACAACTCCAAGTATCAATTAGGTGGATAAAAAATTATATAATGCATGGATTCCATTTTCATTTTGTACTACTTAAAACTTGGTTTCTTACTTGAAAGTGCTGGTGCAAAATCTGAATTCCATGTTGACAGGTTTGGATCTGACTCTTTCACAGTGATTCAAAGTGTCCCAAAGCATCGTCCATATATACTCCATTCTCTATGGTGGATACAAAGGTGCGCACGGGTTACAATTGCCCTTCTTTTGTCGTTGCACATGACTTGATTTGATAAATTAACTTGATAGATTTTAGCATTTGTCAAAGGAAAAAAAAAAAAAAACACAAATAAATTGTTTTCTACAGGCACAAAAATGTAGTTCAAATGTCACAACCTCCAACCACTTCCAGAAACAATTTAAGTACGCCGTGGCACCTCCAAAATCAAATTCTAAAACAGTCAGAAGAAAGTTATAATTGGAAATGGACTATGGAAAAATGCACATGCAAACATAAAAACAATCAAATACCAAGAAGTGTCTCAATCACCATAGCTCAACTCCAATACTTAACTATAATCTTCATCGGTATCATATATTGGTGGTACAATTAATTTATATATTCATATGTATATTTTAGTTAGTGTGGTTTAATTTCAGAGAGTCAATTGGTCTGAGACTAATTTCCCTACTAACAAGCAGATTAAAAGGAAGAAAATATATATCGCATGTACCATTTTAGTTTCCAACTATTATACAATCTTTCAAACTAGAAATCAAATTAAGTGATCAGGTTCATATGCTTGCGAGTTGTTACACTACTATATTTTGATAGACCGGATGGAGACAGGCCAAAACAATTCTCATCGCGCCTCACTCACCACATCACTCAGTGTCAGTGATGTCATACGAGATCTTAATCTTCCTAATTTGAGTCGAGTGTCACTTAAAAATATTTGGATATGTTATCATCTTCTATGTTGGAAAGTCAATAGAAATGCATTTGAAAAGACGTATTTTTTATTCAAAAACATGCACATACATATGTAGAGTACTGTTCTTAAAAGACTTATGTCTGTTAAACGGACTAAAACCTATATTAAAACATTAAATACTCTAGCTAGACACATTAATATATCATAATTAGATAATGTTCTAATTAATTAGTTGAATCTACATCTCTAAATTAATGCAAGTGTTTAATAAGTGTTTCTCTGGTTGCATATATATATATATATATATCGAATCTCTCCCTTACAATAAAAAAGAAATCGAAAAAAAAAAAAATCCTTGAAATGTGAAAGATACTGTAAATGCGTGCAAGAGAGAGAGAGAGAACGGTGCTACATCCATAAAGCATCTGTCAGGATCATCTAGTACCCGATACAGTTGGTATACCGTATACGTAACTTAAATTAAGTTTCATCAAGACAAATAATGCTCTATGTCCATACATAAGAGCAGCTTTCAATGCTACATATATATATATATATATATATATAAACATACATACAATTATATTCAAACTCTGCCCCACATTTCACTTACCAATCTTTTGACATCATATAATTAAGAAAGAATCGCTCTCTGTCCTATCGCTCTCCGGGCCATTGTTGACATTTGTATTTATATTTATCGGTGTTCGTGAAATGTCGCAAAATATTTCACCTAATTATAGTTCTAGCAAGAGTCAAGGACTCTAAAGTAAAGACTTTAAAGTAAAATACAAAGTGTATGTCGGGTATAGTGTTTATTGGGCTTTTTTATTTTCAAAAGTTGTTTTAAATTTATCTTTTTTTTTAACAGTGTATTAAATTTATCTTATTTTTTTGGTTATCATCATGGTAAAGTTTTTGAATGATTTAAAAAAAAAATTAATATTTTTCGGAAGAAATTCAAATTTTGAGTTATTTTAAATAAATATTTTTAAGTTTTTTTTTTAAATATTAAAATATTTATTAAAATATCAATCATAAGGTACAATGTGTCACTTATGTTGATTTTTTGGCTAAATTAGCCATGTTAGCAATCCCACATCTAAAACATAACAAATGGTGGGATGTTTGGTGGACTATAAATAAGTCCTTTAGTTAATTGATTTTGTATCCCAAAAATAAACAAGAATTGTAAAAGATCCATATATTTGTATTATTCTTGTTTTCTCCCCATATGTTTCTGGGTTTTTGGATCTTACCCAGATTTTGTAATATTTTGCTTTGGAGCTAGTGGAAGTTTTCAGCAGCGCCCGTAGACATAGGTTTTATACCGAACCACGTAAATTCTGGTGTGTTCTCTCCTTTTTTGCTTTGTATTTATTTTCTGCTTTTCTGTTTTATTAATATTTGTTATTTATATTTAATAGCTAGCATTAGTAGTTGTGTATTTATTTAATTTTCGCTGCGCACAACAACTTACTTATAGGAGTTCAACATGATGATTCATCATCTCATATAAATTCTTTTATCGTATTGAGCGATATCATCGTTGTTTCTAGTCACATTTTTCTTAGCAGTTGGCTAGTATTCAAAATCCTTTCTTTTTGCGCTCTTTGTTTTTTTGTGTCATCATCCTGGGTGGTGCCTATTTTATTGTTAACATAATGTTTTTGAATACTATAAAATGGTTTTAAAATACAGAGATATATATAATTATATGTTTATTATATGAGTTTAGGACTTGTATTTTTAACCAAATTTGCGTGCTTTGGAACAAATTTTTCTGATCCGAAAGGTCACTCCTAAACCTAATATTTATAGTTACAGTACTGCTTACATCTTATACATCAACCTTTTGGCATGAAAGCGAAACTTGGTGGAACCATTCCAAAGTCCTAACTCTAGCTAGCTATCCACACATTCATAGATATGTTATAGACACTTTCATCAATATCGGTCACTTTTATATGAGTGATAATTGCATTATGGTTGGCCCGCCTCTTGATTTTCGAAGTCATTATCCAAGAATACTAGCCATTAGACTATGCAATAGCATAATTATACATATGCATGTTCTATGAAGTCCCCACAAGTCATGCACACATCATCCTTGGTGGCCTTGAAAGAGATGGAATCATAGATGGCATCGCAAATCCTATCCTTCATTTCCTTTTGTAGACATTTCATGTAAGAAATGCTTGATTTCGACTTGAGAGTGAACAAGTAGGGTAATCATGTTGCTATAACCTAGTGAAACAATTAATTGGTCATTTTCCAAAAAAAAAAAAACATTTAATTGGTCACAACGTGTGTGTGTGTGAGAGGATGTCCTGAAATTTTATTTCAAGACCATTATTTATAATTACACAACTATTCATTTTTAATGGAACTCACCATAATTATAGGATCCACTAAAAATATATTACTATAATTAGTGATCTCAAAATTAAAATTTCAAGACGTACGTCTTTACTTGAGAATGACCATATATATATATATATAACATTTAAAATATTTATAAATGTTTTTTCATCTATTTTATGTCATTTAAACAACTAAAAGCAATTTATTAAAAAATTACGAGACATTTGAGGAGTTTGTTAAAAAAAATTTGAATGAATGCTGCACATGTATTTTTTTTGGTTGGATAAACCTAGATGAATAAGAATAATTTTATTAAAAAAAGGTTAAATTTTTATAATTATTATTTTTTATGTATTTTTTAAGAATAGTACATATATTAATGGATAGTCTTACGGTCCAAAAATCTAGTTTATTGAATTGTGACACACATATATATGTGTAGTTTTTTGGCACAACTCATCACTCAATTACCATCTTAAATTTTCATAATTATTCTTTCATGTACTTTTAGAAGTAGTACGTATATTAGTGGATAATTTTACAAACTAACAGACTAATCTATTAGATTATGATATTCATTGACTTATATATATATATATATATATATAATACTTTTATAATCAAATATACCTAATTTTAAAAAATAAAAATCAACCAATCAAATTCATCACTTCCATTTGAATTAAAAAAGTGAGATAATTTGTTTTAGGAGAGACGATGCAGTGAATTAATTTAGTTGGTTGATCTTACATTTTAAAATCAGATGTATCTTATTTTATATATAATTTTTATGTTTTTAATATAGAATTTATCGCAATCTTCTTATTTATTTGTGACATTCTTTATCAGAAGTACCCCTAGTCAAGGTGGGGGAGGCAAATTGCCCCAGCACTTCAAAAGGATCTAAAACAAGGGCAGCAAGAAAAACACCAAGAAACTAGAGGAACAAACGAAGAAAACCTACTTGAAAGTTCAAAGGGTAGCTTGGAACCCCCATACTACAAGAAAATAGTGCATTAATACTGGGCATTGCCGTCCGGTATGAATACTCAACCATGGCGGACATTGCCCGTATGGTTGGGCTTTTTTGCCGTAGTGCCACTTATCTTGAAGCATTAGATAACTATACAAGGCCGGGAATCTAATTAACCAATGGAAACCCATTTGAGAATTGAGACATGCACAGAAAGCTTAATTGTCTACCATTTTGTTGCCGTCTTTAATAATACATGTAGGAACATTCGAAAATTTTAGATTGAAGAGAAAATTGACAGTTCAACTATGATGGATTAATTAATGAGGATCAAAAGATCAGGGAGCATTAAAAGACATTGAACGGCTGAAATAACTAACCTTCATTTTTTGAAAAAGCACAATTAGATGCTTTTAGATAATGTACAACTTAGTAAGAACACTTTCAAACAACTGCTATTAATTTATCAATGTAATTTATTAAATATCTTTCTGATAATGAAGAATTTTACTCGTGTTATAGAAAACCTAACTTTAAACAATATCAATTTTGATGCAACTTTTCTTCTTTAAAACTATTATACACATTAGTGGAATAAATGCTTTTTAAGTAAATATTATAAAGTACTTCTTGATTAATAAACTAACATATATATATATATATTCTTTTTACTATAAAGATGAACTGATATTAATATCAATTCTAATATTACTATAAATCATTTGATGCATTAATTTTTTTTATAATTGATATTCGATATTAATTATTTGCATATAATCAATGCATCATAACATTGGAACTATTATTATTAAAATCAGTTTATCTTTATAAATATATATATATGTATATTACTTTTTTTATTTTCTACTTCAGTATACATAGCATCTATTTCTGATGTATAAACACAAATTTAATCAAATCCTCTTCTAAAATAAGTGTCATTAGGAAAGTCTATGTATTTATGTTTCTTATTTTTAGAATAATTCTAACTAGTTAAACCGTTTTTCAAGAATCTGTAAATTAATCTCTTTCACATGGAATATCATTTTGAAAAAACTCATATCCCATGATAAAAATAAACAAATTTCAGGTACCAACTATATAAATATGTATATTTGTGGCTAGTACGTGATTGGTTAATACAAGTAAGAATCCATAAAAAATTTTCATCTTGGATTGGGAAGACTAAACGCATCACGTAAACCATAATTTAGGAATTAATTGTCACATAGACACAAAGAGGGAAAATGAAATAAGTTTCCACTTTCTTTAATATCGTACAACTTTTCTTAAGCAAACCAACAAATAATTCATTAATGTGATTTTTATATATCATAGTGGGTTCTTGACTTGAAGTAATCAGTTTCTTGTTTTCTTTTTATACATAATAAGTTGCATATGCGGTCCACTAACTATTAAAAGAACAGGTTTCAATAATTAAATCCATATTATCATGCAAGTTGCATTTACTTTTCTAATTATAAATGGAGGACCCCGTGAGTGGTAGGAGAATATTTTCTCCTTACAAAATAGAACATGCATATGAATTGATCGTTTGATAAACTTTGTTTTCATAACTGATATTATAATTTAGAAATTATAAAGATTTGCATGGGTTCTATCTTAAGTTTCAATAATAATTGTTGCAAATCTCATATATTTAAAAACAGTATAAATATATTTTTAAATTTTCATGTAAGAAAGAAGAATATAAGATATTTCACAAATAAAGTTCAGAAAACTTCATGTTTCAACAACAATAATCATAGATCATAATTATTAATTTAAAGCTAAAGAAAAGCTAACATTAGAAAAATATATAAATTCATGAACATGAAAATTTCGACAATGTAATTACATAATTTTATAACAAGCAACTATGGATTTTACTTATATAAAAAGATCATACAGTTGCATGGCATTTTTTTATTAGCCCACCAACACATTTTTTTTCCATTTTTAAAACAAATCCAAATTCTTTTGAACTACTGAATTCAAATAGATAAATCAACGGATTTGGTAATACTATTTAATATCTATAATAGCTTGCATAACCGTATAAAATAGGTACATATGGTGATTCTCAAAAACAAAATGTAACTATCATTAATAAAGCTATTGCTAACTCTAATATATTAATCATTATTATAGTAGTAACTACAAAAACATTAACTTGTTTAGATTATCATCATTGAAAGTTGATTTATTTTATTGGTTGGTTGGGTTTAGAATCGAAACAACAAGGTATTAATCAAATAATCATGTCAACAATATCCATGGGCACAAGCCTTTTTTTTTATATAATCAAGATCTAAGACATACAAGTAATCTAAAAGAAATGAACCATATCAACTGTACGTGTAGGAAACTATGAACCTTTTTAAGCTATATCGGACCCTACAATTAAAGTAGCCATTAATTTTTTTAATATCTGAGGTAGGTGGTTCTATGGGGTATTGTATTGAATCTTTGATATTTTGGTTTAAATATATTCCTGCCTTCAAGTCTCTACTCTCAACTACTATGCCAATCTTTTAGTTTCATATGAATCAACTTTATTTAATGATAAGGTCTTATAGTTCTCATGTTAGGAAAAGCATTTGGATGCAAAATAGCCTATATAGTCTTTCTCTAGATTGAAGTACATGGACTTGACCTTGATTTGCAATTTAAAGAAACATGGATGCTCGAATTTAAGTGTTTTTATTATCGAATATATTGTACTTAACTTGTTATTCGATTAAATTAAAAAAAATAAGCTTTTGCCTTTATTACACAAAAATTCCATGCCACCATTAGACTTAATGGTTGAGTACAGAATTTGGATGAAGAGTCGAAATTTGCCCTTGATTGAAGAGTAAGATGGACAGCCCAAATTTAAAGCTTAAAAGTCAATGGTTTAAATTTAATATTCATTAAAACTAAATTAACTCATGTTTAAATTAAAGAAATAAAAAGAAAAAGAAAAAAAAGAGAAGAAAAACAACTAATGAAAAAAAATCTAATCTCCTCCAAAATGAAAGAGACCAGATGGGGTCTATTAATTCCAATTTTAATGGAGTGCATATGCTCCTTTTCCAGTGGAGCAAAACTAGTCCATTGATGGGCCATATTGGAGGTTTGTTTTTCTCGTTTTTACTATTATTATAATGATTATTATCATCAAATAATCTATGAAGATGAAAATGAAGGGTTGTGTTTTGATGATGAAGATGGAGTTTGTGTTTTAAAGATGGGCTTTTATGTGTTTGATTTTTCTTTTTCAAAAAATTATATATTTAATTTTCTAATCAGGATATTATTTTTATTTTATATATTTCATAACTAAAATGACCATGTTTATCTCGTTCTATAAATTATTAACAGAGCTCACTTAACGGCAGGGTACCTTAATATAATAAAGGACAAATCTTGAATATTAAACTATATGACCATAGTATATTCTCCCTTAATTAGTATAATTTAAAAATTATTTGTTTTTGTTTTTTGAACTATTACGGTCTTGGACATTGAAAAAAAATATATACCATGTTAATCTACAATCTCATTCACGTGAATTAACCCAAAAAATGATATCTCTATAATTTTATTGATTGAAATGTGCATCATTTAAACAAACAGTGTATATATTTGCTTTAATAATTACATGAGGTTGGATGATGTATATAGAATTTAATAAACTGTGTAACGATCAATTTTGTTTAACGTGATGTTATATGCATCGAAACAAACTTTTTTTAATCTAAAAGAAGAATTTATAGTTTATCCTCATCTTTTGAAAGTATGTGATTGATTGTTGATTAAGTAATAGTGGATAGCAACCACACCATAATCATTCAATTTTTGAATCACATTGATCATTCATCATAACATTATTATTTTTTATGGCATCAGATTAGTTGAAATTAATTAGAACAGTCATACTAAAGAGAAATCCCAAATCCCTAAAATTACATTTAAGACTTATGTATTTTAGTAGATACTCAGTATTCAATACTTAAATTGGTTTATTAAAATTTTTCCATATCTCAAGATGTATTTATTATTATTAAAATTTTACCAAATTCTTGATTCTCACTCTGACGAAAACAAATGTCAGCATATTCTTTATAGACATGCTTACCTGTTGCCATCATTGATTAACAAATGCATCAACTTTGCACGAAGGAACAGATGTTTCTCAAACATGTCAATCAGAATTTCACCCAATCAAACTCAATCAAATTGAAGCTGATTATATAGTTGGGTCAAGCACAATTTGATCCTGAGAACCAAATTTTTCAGAGAATTTATTATGTTAGTCATGATAAATAATGGGAAGTCGGCAAAAAAGTTGAAATTATATAGGAATATGTGTTTAACTTTTTAATCGTTACTTTTGAATATGGAGAACAAAACAATGACAGATAAAGTGATAAACACCTTGAGATGTCATTGTTAAGACTTAAGACAAGCACTATAGAGTAGCTGAGAAGAGACACCTATTTTTTTTTTCTTTTTTTCTTTTTTTTGAAATAAAGAGACACCTATTTTTATTCTTATGACAACCAACACAATGCCCATTATCTTGCGAATGTTAGAACCGTCAACTCTCTTGTGGGAATCATTGTTATTTTTCCGAATATAAAGCATTTTGACTAGAGAACCAAACAGTGAGAACCCAAAAAGAAACTAGAAGAATTACAGGTGAATATTATCAGAATATTAGCAAGAATAAACTTTGAAAAATGTTAATACGTGCTCTTAACAATTTAAATGATGACAAAGTTATAATTTAACCTTTCAAGAACTAAGAAATTATGTATTTACATATAGGCATGGAAAAAAATGAATTATTTATGTAAATTTCGAATTTTATCATGTAGCTGCTATTATAAGAAAGTTTAGATTTGATTTTTGCAAAAGTAAAATACTAATCTCTTTCTCACATTTTAACTACGTTGTTTATTCATTTAATAAAATATTATCATATGGACTACACCATTTTCTAGCAGAAGGTAGAACATATATGGTTAGATCAAATTTGATACCCATTTCGTCTACTTAGTTAGTTATCAATGTTTTTATTTATTTATTAACAAACTTGTTATAACATGAAATTATTACTCTTTTAATTATCATAAATGTATCCTTTTTACATTAGTTTGTTATATTATATTGATATTTTTTGTTAATTAAGCACTTTTACAAGGTTTGTTTGTTTATAACATATATAAGAAAACATTCTAAAACAACACATTGTAACTATGTTAGAATATATATGTTGATATAAGTCTTTAAAAACAAGTTAAGAATTGAAAAAATAAATAAATAAAAGTTATATCTCAATCTAATGATGACAAAAGGTAAATTAATTCACGTTAGAGGACAACCTTTTGGATTATATATATATATAGATACACATATTGAAATCATAAATTTACGTCATATTTTTAAGTTCATTCAATCGATCCTTATTATTTTAAATATATGAAGTTGTGGATTGGTATTAATATGAATAGCTTGGATCATTTTTTAAACCTCTACTTATGTTGCATATTATCTATGAGTTTAATTCCCACCAAATACATTTTATAATCTTGTAGGACTAATTTTTTTCACTCTTTTTTTTTTTTTAATTGTTAGAGTTGTTATCAACCTATTGTAAGAGTATATATCCGTATTATACATTTTTAACCTCTTCAGTGTTAAAATTGGGAAAAAAAAAAAAAAGAAAGAAAAACACTTATGTCTTCAATACACATATTAACTTAATCCTAATAAGATCTTCAACTTAACAAACATGTGATTTTTGTGGCATATTTAGGATGTACATCCATTTCATTAAATTTAAAAATGATATTATATCATTTATTGGTTTCAAAATACCTTTACAAACTATTTATAAAACTTTTTTTTATTTTTAAAGTGAAAAGACAAGCAAAGAAAACCCTAGATTTAGGGAGAGTATTGGAGAAAAAAATGAAACGAAAAAATATGAGAGAGAATTTTTTTAATCTGATCCTCAGTTGTTTACACTTTACGTGAGCTAGTTTAGCTTTTATACTTGAACTAGAATCATCTAGCAGACTTTGACTTTCGTCACAACAGTAATTAACACTTAGCATGTGACTTCTGCGCACACTTCTTATTGGTGCCAATGTGGCAATCGTGGTAAACATAGATTTTGGCTCAATTTGATCACTTTCTCTTGATAATGCCTTGTGAATATCTTGACTATTAACCTTGTACACTCCCCCTCAAACTTGACTAATTATTAAAATAATCAAGTTTGAATTTTAATTTTGAAAAATTATCATCAACAGCATTATCAACACTCCCTGTCTAACCGAACTGATCAGTGGCAAGTTTGGTGCAAAGTCGCTGAAACCAAGTAATGGGCAAAGAGTTTGTGAAAATATCAGCAGCTTGAAGCAATGTTGGAAAATACCTCACTTCAAGTTTGTCCTCGTCCTCTGATACCATGAAAATGTAAGCAAAGAAAACCCTAGATTTAGGGAGAGTTTTGGAGAAGAAATTGAATTGAAAAATATGAGAGAAAATTCTTTTAATCCGATCCTCAATTGTTAACACTTGAGATGAGGTAGGTTAGCTTTAATACTTGATCTAGAATCATCTGCCAGACTTTGACATTTCATCATAATAGTAATCAACTTCTAGTATGTGACTTCTTGTACACTTCTTATTGGTACTGATATGGCAATTCCGGTGAACATAGATTTTGGCTCAGTATGATCACTTTTCGTTAATAATGCTTTGTGAATATCTTGACCATTAACGTTAATATAAAGTTGATATCAAATGTATTAAAGGTTTATTGAGACCTATTAGTACTAAACATTAAATGTAGAGTTCAAATAACTACTCTCATATTAAGATTTTATAAAATTATTCACATGAACTGAAATCAACATTTTGAAAGATGAGAAGATATATAAAAGATGTGTGTAATTATTTATGATTTTTTTTTTATTTTAATTGTTTATTAAGAAAATAGATTCAAACCTGTGATATTAATGTTATTGAAAGTTTGATTATCAATCACAGTGATTGTTACCACTTTTTAAATCATATTTGAAATGGTATTAATATCGTGGAACTTGTTCTTGTATAGAAGGCAAAACAAGTCGAAAAGCTGAAAATTTTTCACGGTGCGATATAGTTTCTTTTGTTTTCAACTTTCCATTAAAAATGGTGCGATAGAGCTACAAAGGGACAAATCAGAGTAGCAGGCTGTTGGGGCCTTTGGTTAAAAGCCACAGCGGCATGTATCTGATGTGGGTTGTAAATCCCATTGCAACATCTCTTACCAATTTACGCCAATAGCCTCTCCACTTATGGTGTATGAGTGTTTCGTCTATCTTCGTTTGGAGTGATCCCTTTCTTGCATGGACTGATCCCTTCCAACCTTGTCATTCTATTCCATCTCGATTCATTTCGGTAATCTTTTGAACCGTTCTTAGAAATAAAAATTGAAAAAGGGGCAAATTGGACGAAAAATTGTAGATATTCTCGGGTGTCGCATTTGATAGGACAGCAGCAGTGGTCAGGACCAGCTGGCAATGAGAAGCGCAGCGTCCGAGTGAGGGCCCCACTTCACGTGCAATCGCGCCCCATCCTCTAGGGAGGAC
Organism: Dimocarpus longan; assembly: GCA_022984855.1. Taxonomy (NCBI): domain Eukaryota; kingdom Viridiplantae; phylum Streptophyta; class Magnoliopsida; order Sapindales; family Sapindaceae; genus Dimocarpus; species Dimocarpus longan. The sequence continues at coordinate 1,037,259 of CM041024.1, read as the reverse complement.
GACAGTCTGCCGCGTGGCAGACCTACATCTCATCTCCACGTGTCGAAATCCTTGCGCCTCCAAACAGGACCACTCTGTCCTCTCTTTCAGAACCAGGTCAGGTGAACCCCCTCTCTCTCACTCTTATTCTTAAATTCGCGTCGCGACAAAACGTGTTAACTGTTAGTACAAATTTGCAGTACAAACTTTGTTCTCGTAAGAGACAAATCTGTCTTCCCAAATTGCCCATCTCTTCCACTAGGAGAGGAGCCCCCTTACGTTACAGCTTTTACCCTCTGTGTGTTTCGTCACACGTGGCGCTCTTCCATTGTGTCGACGTGGCATGCATTGACAGATCGGATGACAGATAAGCTGTTGCAAGTTGCAATTTGGAGTATTTCAGGATATCTGAAATGCGATTACGGAATTTATCCATCTTTCAGTTAATTTAGATAACGTCGGTTTGTTAGCTGCAAATTATAAATAAATAAACTGAATTTTCCTCCTCTAAATTACTTCCGTCCCTTTTTTGTCTTTATACATTTGACATCATCAACCTTTATCCTATTAAATCACAACAAATTAATTTAAATAATATATTATCCTTATTTATAATTTTTACATCGTCAATTCATTATCTTATAATCAATAATCATTTTATCATATCATATAAAAATTTTAGATAAAATTTTTAAAGTTATATAATTATTTATTAAAAAATAATCAACAATTTATTTTGAAAATTAGTTAAAATACATAATTTTTTTCAATAGATTTCAATTTGAAAACTTAATTTTATATGATATATCAAATCATACCTTGAACCACAGTTGAAATACAAATTTATTTATCTATTTCATCAAAATTTATTTTAAACTTTTTTATAAAATATTAAATCTCTTGAAGATATCTATATTTGTCTTCTCCCAAAAAACGTCCTACTTATTCTTCAGATTATAAAGACCTATTATTACATCATCTCTATATTCGATTATTTATTTTAAAATTATTAAATATAAACAATAATAATTCTCAAAAAATATATATAAAAACAATAATTTAAAGTGAAAACACAAATGAGGTGTAAATCACTTTTACGTGCGACGTGGTAAGTGAGTGATGAAAACTTTCTTGTCGTTACATGCATTCGAATTTAAAGAAGAAAAAATCCTATGTGGCATACGGAGTAAATGATAGGGCATGTTGGTAATTTCAGCAGAAATGAAGTTACTGAGAAGATGAGAGGAAGAGAGACAGTCTTATCCATTTTGCTGCCCAAGCTTTATAAAAGCAGATCGTTCAAGAAAGGGAGAAAACCCGTAAGACCAAGAGAAATAACTTTCGCACACAACTCGCTCGTTGAGAAGAGAAAACACGAACGAAGACGAGAGGGATAGGGAGACGCTAATGGCGACAAGCAAGAGTTACTACGGCAGACCAAACTACCGATTTCTCTCTACTGATTCGCACCAATCGCAGGTCACACCTGACTCACCATTCGAACTCGACGAGTCCGACTTGTACAACCACTCTGACTCGCCTGACTGCGGCCATAAGTCGGCGGCGGTGTCGAACTCGCGGCTCGGCGGGAAAAAGTCAAGCAAGAGGTCAGACGCGGCCGGCGGGACGCCGGCGTCGCTGCCCGTGAACATACCTGACTGGTCGAAGATATTGAAGGAGGAGTACAGGGAAAACCGGCAGGTGGAGAGCGACGATGATGACGCGAACTACGGCGAGGGGAGCGTGAGGGTGCCGCCGCACGAGTTCCTAGCGAGGCAAATGGCGCGGACGAGGATCGCGTCGTTCTCGGTCCACGAAGGGGTGGGGAGGACGTTGAAGGGCGGCGATCTGACTAGGGTCAGAAATGCAATTTGGGAGAAAACTGGGTTCCAAGACTGATTGATGTTTTGATGGTGACGGTGACGATGATGTCCCGATTTTCGAGAGACGAAAGAAAACAAACAACAAGTGAGAGGACTTATAGTGAAATGAAATTATTTTTATTTATATTTTTGTTACAAGAGTTTTAATTTTTATCTGTCACTACCCCTTGATAGTAATTATTATTTTTTAATTATTATTAGAAGGTTATTTTCGCTTTTTTATGCGACAATGGTGATTAAGAGAATCATTTTCAAGCGTGTAATTTTCTAACTTGGAGGGAATTTCAGTGTTTTTTTCTTTTTATGATAATCGTTTGTTTCTGTTGGTGGAGTGGGGTGGGTTGTTATATGGAAATATGGAGTTGAAAAATAAGAGAACAGAGGTGGGGACAAAAGGGGGATAAAAAAGAAGAGGGGGGGTTGGGGTCGATAATTGGTGGGGTTAGGGTTTATTGTGGGTGGGGTTGGTAACAAGAAAAAATGAGGCTCCAATATTCGGTGATTGCGAGGGATAACGACTATTGCCAATTATGCACATACTCCAACGCGTCTAATCTGCCCCTTTGGTTTCTTTTCCATACAAAGGAACTCAACCCACTTGCCCAATAAATTCTATGTTTAATATTTTTGGTATGGTTCTATATAGAATATTTAGTTGCACATAAGAGAGTTTCTGTGTTTTTGTGTTTTGGAAGTAATGGGATGATGCACGTCTATTTCTTTTTTCGAAGTCCACATCAATAAGTATATAACTAAAAAAATAAATTATCTACTGTATGTGGAGTGAATAATTACAAAAAACAATATTAATAAAAAGTACTACTCATAAATGTTTATTATGTAGATGTTTGTACGAATATTAAGATGTTTAAATAAAGTATGTATGATCTTTTGTTATAATATTTATATTCTGTGGACTTTGAAAATGACAATTTATTTGTTCGGTAATATATTTCATTATGATATTATATATTTTTTAAAAATAATAATATATTTATTATTTATGATTTTATTACTATAATTTCAATTTGATTGATGACGTTGCGATGATATCTAGGAAACTGATAGATTTATGTAGTTTTATGTAGCATATGGTTCAGATGTTAGTTGGATTTATTTGTTATTGGAGAGTTTTGAGATTGGATTTCAATAGTTTATATATGATCATTATAAGAGAAAATCACAAAAAACCACCTAATGTATGAAATATATCTATCTTATAACTTATTGTTTTATATTTATTTAAAATACAATTTAATGTTAACATAAATATTCAAAGTTTTCCTTAAAGGTGTACGAAAGGATAATAAAACCCTTGATAAAGTATTGTGTTAGGTTAATATAGTTGATTATTTGATTTTAAGGCAAAAAGAAAAAAACAGTAAAAAAATAATTAAAATAATATTAATTAAAATATAAAAATTTAAAATAAAATAATATTAGTATAAAATTATAAAAAGGAAATATTTATATTTTAAAAAATATATATTTATAAGATTAACTTTTTTTCTTCTGGACTCCTCTCACTCTTGTGCTTTCTCTCTTCTCTTTTGTTTTTCTCTCTCTTATCTTCGATGGAGATCAACGACGTTCGGGTTTGAGTCTCGACGTATGGGTCTTTACGATGTTCAATTTTCAAGTCTTCATGACGTTCGACGTATGGGTCTTTACGATGTTCAATTTTCAAGTCTTCATGAGTCTCTCTCAATTACCTCTCCCTCGCTTCTTTTCCTTGAACTGGTGATGATAGTGGTGTACTAGTGGCAGTGTGGTAGGTTCGAATGTTTGGTACGAACCCACCTAGGTTTATTCAATAACAAACCTAGGTGGATTCGTATTAGATCGTCGAACAATTTGTTCGACAATAGTCTCCACTACTCAAGTTTGTTCGAGAGTGGTCGCCACCACTTAGATGCTCAATATTTTTGACTTGTATTTTTCAATTTACATCATTAAAAACTTATAGATTTTTTTTAAAAAAAAAAAATTGATTTATGGAGCAATTAGTGGTGGAGGTTTGTGAGATTGATGATGATTGTGGGTGATTTCCGGCTTTGTGGGGGATTGATGATGTTGTAGGGGAATATTTTGGGTTTGTAGGGATTTTTTTTGGGTTTCCAATGTGGTTGGAAATCCATAATGGGAAGAGGAAAGAAATAGCGAGAGAGAGAGCAGGGAATAAGAGAAAAAAAAACGTGTGGCGGTGGCTTCCAGCAACAGGATGATGATGGTGTTGAACGTTGATGAGGATCTGTTGTGGATATATGCTTTTTACTATAGGACGTTGAATGTTCATGGCTGGTGAATTATTTTTTGTTTTTAATTTTTAATAAATTTTTTATTTTTTAATTTGATTCAAATTTTTATCAAGTTTTATTTTTATTATATTTTTAAATAAAAATTCATGGGTAAAGAGGGTTTTTAATTTTTCTAAAACTTTTTTTGTTAAATTTAACTTTTGTTGGATTTAAGATAAAAATGAAACATTAGTTTGTAAAAGTGTAATATTTCATATGCCATATTACTTTTTAGGATTTTCACTTATAATAATGAACACCTATATATTTTCAAACCACTTGAGAGATTAATAACTAATTAAAGCTGAATATTTTGTTTCTTTCCGTTTAATTTAATCCGACATTTGGATAACAAATCAGCCCTCGGATCTAGTAAGAAATATGTACTTAATTTGGATATTTAATTATCAAAAGCATGTTAGCATATCATATTGAAACTCGATTATTGGAATCCTTCATGTGAATTCTTGGACAATCCCCTCGTGCTGCAGCTACTTTGTTTGCTTGAAAACGGTGCAATTCTCAAATTAATTGGTAATTTACAGCACATTACTATAATTAACCAATAATCCTCACCCATTCATGTCCTATGTTAGGGTTACGTCTAATCAACATTATTATATTCATCAACTTGAAGTGAAAATAATAGTTAATTTTAAGCTTAATTGGCTTAGATTATTGATTCATTAAGGGTGAAATTTTCAACACCAATAATTCATTGCTTTATATTCTTGAACTAATGAAGAAGGTTTATTTCCTGTTGGCCTAATTATAGTAGTATTCTATAATTGAGATTTTCAATCATCTGTTTTCAAATTTACTAACATAGCATAAAACTTTGAGATCGAACTAACATGATAAATTTGTTATGTGTCATGAATATATAATATTAAAACAACAAAATTATTTATTTTAAAATTTTTTAATTAAAGTTTGTATTTACTATGTTATAAGTGTAGTTGAACTATTAAACTTAAAAACTTGTCGACATCTTTCATTTTTTATTTATTTATTCGTTTTCACTTGGAGGACGGGGATTGAACATATGAACTTCACTATGTAGGGAGGTGTAGTTACCACCAAGTTATGTATATGACCACATCAACATCTTTTATTTTCAAAAACGAAAATAATGTATTAAAAATATATATATCTAATATAATCAGTCAAACGGGCCCTACTCGTATTTGTAGTGCATTCTTAAGTGGAAAATGTTAATTTAATTCTTAAAATCACAAATTAAACTAGCCTTATTAAAGGTAATGACAAATTAAAAGAAAACAAAGTGTGATTTATTTTTCATTCTATAAATCAACATATTTCTAGACCGTTTGCTCAACAGGATAATATGGTCATTATGTAATATTTCTTTTCAATGAAAAGGACATATAAACGTAAATAACTGAAACTGATGTCTCAAGAACAATCTATACAAATATCATTTAATTCTTTATTTCAAATATATATATATATATATATCATTTAATTCTTCCGTGACCAGAAATAAAAGGGCAATTGTCAAATTTGCCCCCACAATTTTGTAAACCAAGTTTATCTCAGGCCACAAGAAAGCGAGTAAACAGGTGCAGCGCCGGTCACGACAAGAAAATGTGTGAAGAAACGACAACCGTTTTTTTTGGGGGGTGAATCCGTGATGAGAATGGGTATAGACCGTTGTAATCTCTCAATCGTGGGACCGGAGAGAGGGACAGTTGGTTGACTAATTTATCATGTACCAGGCTGTGGCGTTTTATTTACGTTTGGGTGCCGTTTTCATCGTCTTGTCATAATCTGGCTTTATGGTGACATGGGAATATAATAAATGTAATTAACTGGGTTAGTGATAGTGTCGACACGATGTTGTCACCGTGGGTTTCATGGATTTTTGGTGAAGCTAAGGGTAAGGTCAGTCAGTTGCGATGACGTGGAAGTAAAAAAATGGAAAAGTAAAAGTTTGTGGGCCGGGCCCAGAATTTATTAAAGAAACTGGGCCTGGCCTCTTTTGTACATGCCAGTATTGCTAGCCTTGTTAAAAGTTAATTTCTTCTTTCGCTTTTTGTAACTTTTAAACTCTACTGTTCAAATTCTTTTGGTTTAGTTTGACTGATTTTTTAGAAGTGTTATCTTTTGACTTTTTGGAAAGATATTAAGTAAACGTATATTAATCGAAAATGAAAATGAATGAATAGTAAGTTTTATTGGAAAAGCAATTTGATTTTTCGGATGAGAATTTTAGCAAACATAGTGATTAAATATAAGAGTTAGTTTTTTTTTTTTTTTTCCCTCATAAGAATTTTCTATTAGTACTAGAAAAACCATGTTTGGCTTTAATTTTTTAAAAACCACCCTTTTTGTATATACATTAATTTAATAACAATAATTGTTTTTCTTTTTAGATTATTTATGCATTCAATCTCAACCGAACAGAGTCAAAAATGTTGTTACTTTGAAGTGCTTTCACTTTGTCAAAAGAGGTTGATTGAAAAACAAAGCCGATCATCATATCTAATTTAAAGCATCCTTCTTTTTTTTTTTTTGGATATTACAAGTATATATTACAACAGCCGAAACTTTTGAGAATAGAACTCTAAGAAATAGTTTGAAACATAATACTAATTAACTCTATTCCTAATAAAATGAGAGAAAAAGACCCACACTAAAGTAAGAAAATTATCCTACAACCGGAGGGATTTAAACATAATTTGACTACACATAGATGGGTCAGATTGAAACTATTTATATTATGGATATTGCTACTCGAACCATAACTTTGTTTTGTGAGAAAGCGCTAAATATACTTGATCACGTACAGCTTCAAGTAATTTGTGAGTTAAATTATTCAATTTATCTCATAGAGTTAACGGAGATAACTAATTACAATTTTTTCAAACTATTTAACTTTTAAGTTTAGTGATTTTAAAAATATATTAGAGTTATAAATAAAATATCTCAAAATGATTAAATTTTTGGATTGGACGATTATTAAACTAGTAGATCGTAATTATTTAATAACTCATATCTTTATCTTTAAATTATCGGGTGAGAAAAGTACAAAATGGATAAACCTGTGATGATTGTGGAAGCCAACGTGTCAGCTACGCATGCAGCACAACAAGTTTATATATCCTCCTCGTGTTTTTTTTTTATTACTCTTTTTTGGCAGAAGAAGAACTAAAATTAAATTTTGTTTGTGCATGTCTTATCCTCGATACGTACAATTCTACAATGACAATATGGCTCTTAGTCAGCTAAAAGGCCATTCTAGTAGAGCTTTTTTCTTCATGTAAAGCGACCTAGTCTCCTATACTGTTAATGTTAAAGAAACACCAATTACACAATTAATGTTGAATTGCATATCGTAAACCATTATATGGTATGAATTCATAAGGTTCTTTAATTTAAAATATATACATACATATATATATAAACAGTTTCCTTTTTTTTTTTTTGAAAAAAGACAGCTGTTTCGTTTTGATAATCAAATACTTGTTGTTTTAGGAATTTACAAGTCTAATACATAAGCAATCTATATCTATAAGTCAAAGTTAACGTGCGAACTTAGTATCTTTCTGCTTATAAAAAGTAAACTGAAGTCTAGGATGACATTAATCTTGAATGGCCATCGCATGATAACAATCCTAAATATTGGGATCCAAGTGGACGATTCTCGAGCACAATTAACCGAGTCAACAATAAAAGATAGAGGAAATAATCATTCCGGGGATGGAAGCATTCATCATCAGGATGATGGCACAACTCATACACTCAAGGTGAATAATAAGTGACCCAATTATGCTGGTCGAATTGATAAATCACCTAGAGAATGACTAGTTATTATCCGGTCTAGGATATCGGCCGGTATGTTAGGATGATAAGCTCAAAGTAAAAGGGTTTGCGTGGATAGGAAGCTAAATTCGCTTGGTAACCTTTGTAATTTAGATATATATGACCCACGTGGTCATAAATGAGGGGAGCCAATAAAATGAGTGAAGCACTGAGATAGTGGAAATCAGGTTTATGCCACTAAAAACAATTATAACTTGCTAGGATAGAAACACCATCAAAAAAAGTGCAGTAGGATTGCCTAAGTGGTCGCAATTCACTCGGTACGTTGAGTGCCTCACGTTCAAAGCTCACCCATCACCTAGTAGTGTGGCAATTTTCTCTCACTATTTATGAGATACCTTCCGATTCTTAGAAATTGATTACTGAGCCCTATTATAATATCGCTGGTCTCGATTATACCCTAAACTGATCTCAGTCATAAATATATATATATTAAAGAAAAGCCTAGCTATGGTGAGAGAAAATGTCCGATTCTTAGATGCGACATCTAATCAACTATGAATATCGAGTTAACAATGTTAAACGTTAGATCAATATATTAGTTAAGGATTCCACCATAGAACAAGTGATGTATAGACAGAAAGTTCATGGAGTGCATTAGACCTATGTAGCAGCATTGTTCTCTGAATGAATGGAACATAGGTAACTTCGTTGAGTCTGTTGCAATGTGAATATAAATTCACTTGTGTGCATATGTATCATATCCATTAATAATCAGTTTTCTTTAAATATATTTAAACTCTTCGATCCTATATATATATGTATATAAACCTTCTATGGATTAATCCAGCATGCATGTCCAACTTCAATCTGTGCATGCATTTTAACACACAAGAAATTACTCTTCATTGTAGTTCTTAACTGCCCACGTGTGTATATACTTATTCAAAGTAGATCTAGAGTAGTCTCAAAATATTATCCAACTGATCAGACCTCGAAAGAACAAATCCTGCAGATTCGTGATGTGCAAAGAGCCAAATGATTTATGGACCAAATGAACAAAGATTGCATACAGGTTACGACATACATATAAAACACAATTATCAAAACAGAATTCTTAAAAAGAAAAAAAGGACACCTAAATGAAAACAATATTAATGTGTCAACTTCCTCTTGGCATAAACTGTTCATTTTTCAAGCTGTACAATGTTTTCCTTTGGTCATGTGGCTTGTGTCATTGTTAACGTAGACACCACCAAAAATGAATAAAAGATATTTTTAATTCTAAATTCTACTTTAAACTCGGATTAGAATTTATGATTATTAATACATTGTGTTATCAACATCCATTTTTTTCAATCAACTTTCAATTACAAAGGTGATCTGAGTTTGCTGAGAAAGTTTAGTAGAAGATACGTATCCACATCTAGAAATCAAAATTTCCAGACTATGTACTCATGATCCCTTTAAGACCCAGAGTTAATTGGGCCTAAATTCCGAATTCAAGCAGCCCAAAATCTATCTCCTTTTGCAATGACTTTGAGTTGTAGTCCAGTAGTGTCCCTTTCCCCCATCTTGTTATTCCTTTATTTATCTATTTTTATTTTACTTTTTGAATTCATTTATTTTAAATTTCTTATTTGATTTATTTTAAATTCTTGGCATCCCTCTTATATTGCATTAAACAATTTTACTTATTATTATTACTAATTTTCAAAAATAATTTGCATATTGAACATATATCTTCCTTAGCATAATTAGTTATTTACTTCACTTAAAGAAATCGGAATGACTTTAAATCAGAATGAAGTATCGGAATCAGAATAAGTTATTTACTTCAATTGTAGAAATCAGAATTGGAATAACTAATATTTTCATTAAACTGTTTACTTTATTTTTGAATCGAAATGGATTAATTATAAGTTATAAAAATACCCTTAATTAAAATTATAAATTAATTATAATAGTGAACAGTTTTTTATTTTTTTAATATCAAATAAAAAATTATGTATTATTTTAATAATCTATTAACTTGATGTGCAATTTTTTATTATAACATGCAGTTTCTTTTAATAACAAGCAGTTTTTTATTATAATATTCATATTGTTTTAATAGTCCACTATGATAATTAAAAAATCGGTAATGAAAAACCAATTGTGACTATGATAATTAAGAAATTGGTGATGAAAAAGTAATGGTATACAGTTTTTTATTATAATATATAGTTTTTTTTTTAATATCAAATAAAATAGATTTTTTTTTTTTTAAAAAAAATAATGGTATAAGAGACTTTTCATTTTAACAAAATGAATGAAAATGAGATTCTCATTTCACAACTTCAAATTGATGTTGGGTCCATATTTTTATTTTCATTATTGAATGAATTTTAAGTAAATAAATACTATTAATCAATATCATTTCTTATTGTCATTCTTTAATTCATGAATTAAACATATCATTATAATTGAAACTCATGCCCCCACCAAATTTATTTTACAATTATATAAATATTAGCTAACCTCAACAAATTCATATAAATAACTCATTTTTTCAGTATCAATTTTAAAAAGAAAAAAAAAAGGACACAAATAACTTAAAAAAAAAAAAAAAAGGTTGTGTATAGAACAATGATTCTGCCAGATCTATACTATTAATAAGATAATATTAGATCATTAAATTTCAATTCATCGATCCATAAAAATTTATAACTTAAAAAAAAAAAAAAAATTGTTGTATCAATCAAGTTTTAGCTATCTTTTTTAATCATTAATATTATATATAAATTATAATTTTTAAATTAATTATTATTAGTATTATTACAGTCTAAAAATTATAATTTATAAATAATATGAATGGTTATGAAAATAAATTGATTAATGATCGAGTAAGCTAATCAAACATAAATAAAATAGACGAAGTATCTGCATATCATGTTGATTTATGTGCCGATTAGAGGCCAAATACGAAACTTGATTGGACCGAAGATCCAAATCTAGCAAAATCGGATCGATCCACGATCCATATGCGGACAGCACCACCTACTGGTCAGAGCATCGTCTCTCGCAAACAAGGACACCAATTTCACGCTGAGAGAGAGAGAGAGAAAAGCCAAAACGACCGAGGACCGACTGGTAGGCACGAACGAAACCACGAAACCCAACCTCTTAAGAAAACAAAAACAAAATAAAATAACCCTAGCTCCTCCTTCGAACAATTACAATTCCGCTAAATTCCAAAATTCAATGTCCACCTCTCCCTATTCCTCCGATGACGAGCCTCATTCTACTAACCCTAAGCCGATTGACGAGGAGGTGTCGCTGGCCTCCGTAACATTGACCGAATCGAACGGGAACGGATCAGTCGACGTGGAGAGGAATTGTGATGGAGAGAGAAGTGAGAGTGTGTGGAGGAGGAAGAATTCGGAGGTGGAAGTGGAGGTGCCGTCGACTCCTAGTAGTAGTGGCTATGCTGGAGAGAGAGGGAGCAGTAGTGAGACGAGTAATTCGAGGATTGACGACGACGAGATACAGGTAGTAGGAGACGACGATGATGATGGTGTTCACGATTCTCGTGGTTCGCCTTGGGTTCCTGGTAAACGCCACGTTGATGAGGTGAGTCTGATGTGGTTGATTTTGGATTTTAGTGATTTGGTGGAGTCTGGTGGAGGAGCTTATGTTTTATTGGTTGAGTTTGTTTGTGGTTTAGTTGATAGATTTGTTTTCCAATTATAGAAAGTAATGGAAAAATGTAGAGAGGATTTTCGTGTTTTCGTATGTGATTGCTGTGAATTTATCATTGCAAATTGAATGCTCACAGAAGTTGATAAGTGATACTCAGACTGTAGTTGTAGGTTTAGTGGAGATGTGAGCAGCATTGTTTTGTTCTTGCGAATATGTAAATGAGTGAGTTGTTAGAGGACCGGATAGGAAACGGTCGTGGAGTTTTAAGGGCTTGAAAACGGAGTTGAGATAAGTAGAAGGGATTGGGTGTTTTGTTGTTAGTAGGGATGCAAGCATGGTTTGGTGAAGAAAGGCAGACAATCTATAGAAATAAGCTTGATACAAATGATATATGTTATTCTGTTTATGGTTTGTTATCTCAAATGTTTCGCTTTGGCTTTGAGTTGGTTATGCATGCACATAGACGGATAGACCTCACCCTTTCCTTTCTTTATCTGATGTGATTTATGTGCATTATCTGAGTTGCTGAGAGGGGATATTTCAGTGATCATATATGTATACGATTATGTGCGCAAAAAAGTGAAATGTTATATTGATCATTAAAGGCTATCATCATGTCTGGGAAAAAGTAAATTTAAAGGAGAAAAAGGTAGAACAAGGGGTTTGTTTTAAGATTGTCACAATATGTAGTTATGCATTGTTGTGATATTGAAGCCCTTGTTCTTGGCCTACGACTAAGTGCATCTTGTTTAAAACTAAACTCTCTCTTTTGTTTTCCATTTTTCTTTTTTCTTTATTTTATATACTTTTACAGCAAGGCCTGACTGCAAAATAGTATTTCTAGGGATACCTGCAATGTTATATTCTGTTGATTTATAAATAAAGTGCAGGATGATGCATCCATATCTTGGAGAAAGAGAAAGAAACACTTTTTTATTTTGAGTCACTCTGGGAAACCAATATATTCCAGGTTTGTCACTTGTGCTTATGAAATTTTGCATTAGATAAAGCATAAGTTTGTTAATGTTGTGTTAAATGAAGAATGACCGTATACACTTCATTGTCTTATCTATTATGTACATTCATCTTGGAATTCTAGATATGGGGATGAACATAAGCTAGCAGGATTCTCAGCAACATTGCAGGCCATTATTTCCTTTGTGGAAAATGGGTATGTGGCTGCATATATCAGTTGGTTTTAGGTTGATGAATTGTCTTAATTAGATAGAGTCAATTTTATTCACAATTTGTTAGTTACCTTCATTAAACAGTTGTCCTCTTTTAGGGGAGATCGCGTCAAATTGGTGAGAGCAGGAAAACACCAGGTCTGTGGTATATTATGGCTTTACTGGCTTGAATTTTCTTTTTCTTTGATTTCTTAAGTTTCTGATAAGTTCTTGTATTATCGGATGCGAATCACAACTGTGTTTTCATTCCTTTGCTAATCTAGTGTTTACATGATTTGTGAAATTTAGGAACTGTCGTTGGCAATATACAGATTATTCAGTTGATTTAGATAACTCTTCTTCACGCTTATTTTGTTGTGCATGTTATTTAGGGAAGCTTTATAGTGGCAATTTTTCTCTGTTCAACTTCCTGTGTACCCTGTACCCTTCCCTCTCTCCCTTCACCATTTCAAATGTCCTCCTCCCCACACTTGTTGAAGACTTGTTGTAAGATGAAGTACATATCCATTGTGCAATTTGCTTTATCTCCAAATAGGGTTATCTGCTAGTCCTATCTTGTTGCTGGAAGAACATACTTTTTAATTTACAGAGCAAGCCTTATTTTTGCCATGAGTTGAATCAGATTAGGATGACAATTTTCTGTACATCCAGGTGATCTTTCTTGTTAAGGGACCAATCTACTTAGTTTGCATCAGCTGCACAGAAGAGCCTTATGAATCATTAAGGGGACAACTGGAGCTTATTTATGGCCAGGTAGCATACAGTCTACTTAATTTTTTATTTCTGGTTGTTGTGTTTTACCATTTTGAGCGTGTGATTGTGATGTCTTACTTTGTTAATCACCTTTTGTATTATCAGCCAAGTGACCAAAAGCATTCTGATTATTTGTCCCATTGTCGTTTGATTGGTAATGATTTAAATGCAGATGATACTTATTTTAACAAAATCCATAAATAGATGTTTTGAGAAGAACCCGAAGTTTGATATGACACCCTTGCTCGGAGGAACAGATGCTGTCTTCTCATCACTTATCCATTCTTTCAGTTGGTGTGTTTCTCTCCCTCTTTTTTGGATGCTTATTCGTGTTTAACACTTTTTTTCCCTTTTTGGTTCCCATTCTTACTAATGTTTCTGTTGGAGTTGGAAGGCTTAATAAATTTCTGTTACCCAGAGTGAGGTTCCCTTTATTGAGCTTTATTGAAATCATTGTCACTAATCTCTATTTGTTCTGAAGCAAAAGTTAGTAATTCCCTCAGAATATAATGGCTATAGATGTTTTAGAGTATTTTAAATATTATTGATGTATAACAGCCTGGGTTGTTTGCCTTTTTGCTTATGATAAGCTGGAATTGATGAAGTAGGAAATAAAAAACTTAGGATTCAGAATGAAGAGAAGGTTTAACTATCTTTTAGATTTAGGGCTGATTTTGTGAAAGATAATGATGGAATCTCTGTAGTTGATTGAGCTTTAATATATGTGGTTTTGATGTTATAGTGATAAGATACAGTTATGCAGTATTGTGAAGTCAGTTGTTTCCCTGGGCAGACAATAATACCTGTGAATAGTAAAAGTGACTATGCTTGAAGGAGGAAGGGGTTTGTAATAAATGATCGTAAATGAATGTAAACTAGATAAGTTGGAAGCAGAATAGCAAGAACAGGAAAATAAGGGAAAAAGAATACCATAGAAGAATGAAAACAGAAAAAGAACAATTGCCATATATCATGATTCACACTTATGAATAATTATCTCATCATTATGAAATCTATATGCAAAAATATCACTACTGGGCTAACGATACTGAGTTTTTGAAACCGTAGGGCTCGTACTAACCTGCATTAATTATCCTAATCAATGAAAGACTTCATTGGTGATGGATTGAAGATGAATACAATTTATTCGACCAATCTAGATCAGGAATCACTGGCTTTACTTTGATGTAGATAACTGCCCAGATGATTTTGTATGTATATATATATATGCACTATTCATTAAAGATTCAATAGTAGCCCCCACTTGGTTTTCTGTTCTGTCTCTGTTTGTCAAGCTTCAAACATGCAGTCTTAACTTCCAAGGTAATACAAACGTCAACTACTGCTCCTCATCAAAAGGTTCAAGCATCTGAAGTTCTGAACCAACTGGATGGTCTGCATTCTTGGTGTAAAAGATTCGATTGAGATAAATAAGAAAGTAATAAGAATGGTTTGAAAGTAACAGAAATAATGTTAAGAAGAATAAGAAGAAAAAAAGGGTGGTAGGAACTCTTTATTGAAAGACTGATACTCTTCTAGTGGAATTAGTTTAACTAACATTTGAATTCATATATATAATTTATGCTTTTTATGGGGTGTAATGCACTCTTGGCTGTTAACTGTGGAGATGTTCAACATGGCTTATCGTTTATTAAAAAAATAAAATAAAATACAATAAAACTAGGAGGTGGTGAGGTGGTAATTTTTGGGTTACTGTAATAAATATGTGGTGTAAGGGTACATTAAGCTCCACAGCTCTACAGTTCAGGAAGCACTTAGATGATATGTTTTATTCTATTGTGCTTTTAATATGTAAGTATTGTCATTTTCCATTATATGCATATCCTCCTTATCATCTACAATATTCTGCTTGAATTGCTTGTGATTTATTATTGTTATTATTATTATTTTTCATGTTTTCCTTATTTTTCCTCGAAGAGGCTGGAAATTGGAATGCCCATGTTCCTTACTATTATTATTTTCTTTTGTCAGGAACCCAGCTACATTCCTTCATGCATACACTTGTCTTCCCCTTGCTTACGCAACAAGGCTAGCTGCTGGGGCTATATTGCAAGATGTTGCTGATTCAGGTGTCCTGTTTGCATTACTAATGTGTAGATCCAAGGTAAATCCCTCTTAATCACAAATTACTAAGGTCACAGTTGTTTTCCGGTTATATTTTACTTCATACGGCGTTTTACTGACTGGAAGCTCAACTGTCAGGTTATCAGTCTTGTTGGTGCTCAAAAAGCCTCTCTTCATCCTGATGATATGTTGCTACTTGCCAACTTTGTTATGTCTTCTGAATCATTTAGGCAAGTTGAGTTGATTTGATAGTCTGTCTTTTGTTTATAATCCTTCTCGTGAGTGTTAAGTCTGTCTTTGTTTCTGGATTTTTACAGGACATCTGAATCTTTCTCACCAATTTGCCTACCAAGATATAATCCCATGGCATTTTTGTATGCTTACGTCCATTATTTTGATGTGAGTGAGACAGGGATTCACAAAATTTATCTCATTTGAATTTTGCTTGTTTGAGTATGGTCTTTGGTTGTATAAGGGATTATTAATTATCTCCAATTATCTCATTCGCATTCAACAATTTCTGCTGTAGACTCTTTCTCTGTATGTTGACCACATTATGAGTCTGGTAATGATATGGATATTCTGTAATTATATGGCAGGATGACACATACTTGATGTTGCTTACTACTAGTTCAGATGCCTTTTATCATCTTAAAGATTGCAGGTAAGCTTTTATGCTCAAATTCAGTGCTAGTAAATATCACATATTCGGATGTTATACTGCAACTTCCTAGATAAAATGGTTTTGGTTCCATTCAAAACTTTATGATTCTTTCGTGGTTGTAATTTGATTATCATCTAACGGAATTCTGTTGTGCTTAGGCATGTAAAAAAGGTGTATTATTACCTTATGTCGTAGCTAATGAGATATCATATTCTGCCCTATGATATATTGAGAGATTTGACTGAAATTTTGTAGGATTCGTATTGAAACGGTTCTTTTGAAGTCAAATGTTCTCAGTGAAGTTCAGAGATCCTTGCTAGAAGGTGGAATGCGAGTTGAGGATTTGCCTCTTGATCCATTGCCTCGTTCATCTATCTCCCATCGTTTGAGCCAACAGAGACTTTTAACAGATTCTCCTGAAAGATTCAGGGAATCAAGTGTTGGCATTGGTGGTCCTGCTGGACTTTGGCATTTTATTTATCGCAGTATATATCTGGATCAATATGTGTCCTCTGAGTTCTCATCACCTATTAACAATCATCAACAGCAGAAAAGGTAACTATTGAATCTTGTACCTGGTTGGCTAGAATCCCTGTCATGGGGAGATTTTTTTGGCTTATTGTATCTGATGACTACTTTCTGTTGCAGGTTATATAGAGCGTACCAGAAACTCTTTTCTTCCATGCATGAGAAAGGCATTGGACCACACAGAACACAATTTAGAAGAGATGAGAACTACGGTAAATTTTCCTCTCTTGTTCTCGATTTTAGGTTTTACTGCACTTGAAAATTGCAGGTATGTCTAATCCTCACATTTCCTTTCCAGCTTGAGCATGCCTTCTTTATAATTATATGGAGTTTTAAGTGTATAGTCTTCTCAAACCTGAGGTTCCATGAGAATTGTAAAGATGAGCATCATTATATGATTAATAGAAACGTGTTAAAGCCATGAGAGCACTCCTATCAGATAAAATATGTGCTCTCACTCAAAAAATTGCCTTTATGATTTTTTCAGTTCTTTGCATTTAGAACCTCAAGTCTTTTCTGTGTTTCGATTTATGGACCTGCTTATTTCTTTGATAACTTATATTGTGCTGTTGTGGCATTTGATGGCCATGTTGTATATCTTCCAGTGGGTAACAGCTGTTGCAATGTCCACGTTCTTTTGATAATTAAGATTGGACTTTTGTTGATACTATTGAACTTCTTTGCTGTGTAGTCTACTTGGTTTATTCCACCAATTGCATAAATGACCTGTATTTTTGTTTATATGCTTGATTGAAATTCTATGATCTGTGTCTTGTGGCAGTTCTCCTCTGTTGGGTTACTCCGGATTTTGAACTCTATGCAGCATTTGATCCACTCGCAGATAAGGTTTGATCTCTGATCCCTTAGATGAGAGTTATTTTACATTAAACTTGCAAAAACCATGTTATTACTTGTTTGGCCTTAATCTCTTTTAAATGATTTTTTATATAAAAAGATTAAATATTGAAGTCATAATAGATTATTATTGGTCTAGGAGAAGTTACTTATGGAATTAACATGCTGACATTTGTAAGCTTGTAAGACTTGCTTTATTGTTAAGCTTGATTAGTATATTTAGAGCAACGTAGTTTGACAAAGTGAAACGGTACTTACCTTTTCACATTTTGTTTTGTTCAATTGTATCTTCAGACTTTGGCGATAAAGACTTGCAACCAAGTTTGTCAGTGGGTGAAGGATGTAGAAAATGAAATTTTTTTGCAGGGAGCAAGCCCCTTTTCATGGTGATATTCCAAATTATTCAGTTGCACAGCATGTACCCTAGTTTTTTATTTAATAAAAGCCTATAGTTTTTTTTTTCCCACACACTTTGAGCTTTACAGATGCCAATAGTTAATTTGCCTATTTGTACGTTCACATGTAGTCCTAGAATTACCTCCAAAATAATTAGACACTTATTTTTATTCACAATATAATGTCTAGTGCAAGAGACAAGGCCAAGTTTGCCGTCCAAATGGTTGAAAGATACATTTAAATTGTCGTTAAGACATATCAGTTTGATGTTGGGCAAAACTTCCTTTACTCTTCAGACGGCAGAAAAGGTCAAGGAGAAAGTATAGAAAGAGCCAGTTTATATGTTTGTTGTTACATGTACTTAAGGGTTTTTTCTTTCTTCTTTTCCATTTTTTGATGTCTACATTTCATTTTGATGACAGTTGAGCTTGGGCACTGAAAATATGAGATAAATATGCCCTTTTGTTTCCTTTTGGAGGACTACCTGTAAATAATTTTACTGGTGCTCCAAATGCGACGGCATTTTTAATTGGCAGTTCAGCTGCACACAAGTTTTATTTCTTCAATTAATTGACTGGTAGCTTCTGAGATTCCTGGGACATGTTTCTTGAACATGAATATCACCCGACGTCACCTTGCTTGAACAAGTGATGTTGGTTCATGAAATAATACATATTTGATGTCATGGGACCTATAGAAACTGGTTCCTTCTAAAACTGTACACAAAATGTGACTTCTTTTTAATATCATAGATTAAAGCAGGTGTTTATGCAGGCTGACGCATGATTTAAATGCTTAATAAGTTAATCTGAAAATGGATACACAAATATGACTTTTTTTTTTTTTAATTCTTAACACTAGGTTAGATAAATGGCGGGATCTAGTTAAGATAGAACATTAGCGTGCAGTATAGAATATCACTTTCAGAAGCTGAGAGAGGTCTATCTACATTAAGTAGGAAAATTTTCTGTATTTTTGTGGGCTGATGGTCGAATCGTGCTCTCTGCACCAATGTACTTGGAGCAAATGTGACTTCTCTTTAATTGCATAGGTTAAAGCAAGTGTTTAAGCAGGGTTACGCATGATTTAAATGCTTAATAAGTTGCTAACCTGACCTTCATTCTCAGGTAAAAGAAACTAAGAGCAAGAAATTCTAGTTACTGAGTTATTTTTACAAACTCCCAAATCTTATTCATGGTAAAGAACTTAAATCTAGCTCTCAAATCTCATCCTGTGATGGAAGTCCTGACAAAGGTACACTTGCATCAAGGTGTATATTCTGTTGTACCCAAAAAAGGTCCAAAAAAAAAAAAATAGTCATCTATTCTCTAACTGGGCGCTTTGGGGCTGTTAAAGGAATATATCGAGATATAGCCATACAGGCAGATCTATATTTCATGAAAAAATAAAAATAAAAATGAAGGCATACTATACGGGTAGTTTTGATTAAAAAACAAGGGGAGAATTACACATAACCTACCTGTAAATTTGATATTCACAAGCGCGTATAACATTTTGGTTTTTTTGCAGCATCCTCCCCTGACTAACGGATTGACTAAGTTTGACCGTTAACATTAGGGAGAATTACGAATAACCTACCTGCAAATTTGATATTCACAAGCGTGTATAACATTTTGGTTTTTTTGCAGTGTCCTCCCCTAACTAACAGATTGACTGGATTTGACCATGATATGGTCACTTTGACCGTTTAAAAAATGTTGAAAGACGAAACTATCCCTGAGTACAGTCAGATTATTGTGTATTGATTTTGCAGTCAAATAAAATTACCAATATGCCCTTGGCATGAAAGAGAAACATAATAAAAAAATGTGTGAATGGCGCGAAGGAGTAGTGTTGTTATAAATGTATGTGGACAATATTGCCCTTAATGTAAATGTTGGAAAAAAATAATTTAAAACTTTTTAAGAAAAAAAAAATTAGATTGCCCAAAATGTTATTGTTGGTAAACCGTAACATTTTGGGCAAGAAGCCTATATAAAGGCTAGCTACAACACTTGAATTGCTGCAAGTAGTGTTTAATTTTTTTTTTTTTTTTTGTTTTTTGTCCCTTCAAATTTTCTTGTTGATTATTTCTTCTCATATCAATTGATTTTTCATCTTTTGGGTGAGGTAGATTTTGGTTAAGTTTTAGAGTGCAATGGAAGGATGGAGCAGCTCAAATAGTGAAATAAATGGGGGTATAATAAAGTTCAAAAAAAAAAAATTAAACACCACTTGCAGCAGTTCAAGTATTGTAGCTAGCCTTTATATAGGCTTTTTGCCCAAAATGTTACGGTTCACCAACGGTAATATTTTGGGCAACCTATTTTTTTTTTCTTAAAAATTTTCAAATTATTTTTTTTCCAACATTTATATTAAGGGCAATATTGTCCACATACATTTATAACAACACTACTCCTTCGCGCCATTCACACATTTTTTTATTATGTTTCTCTTTCATGCTAAGGGCATATTGATAATTTCATTTGGCTGCAAAATCAATACACAACAATCTGACTGTACTCAGGGACAGTTTCATCTTTCAACATTTTTTAAACGGTCAAAGTGACCATATCATGGTCAAATTCAGTCAATCTGTTAGTTAGGGGAGGACACTGTAAAAAAACCAAAATGTTATACGCGCTTGTGAATATTAAATTTATAGATAGGTTATTCGTAATTCTCTCTAATGTTAACGGTCAAACCTAGTCAATCCGTTAGTCAGGGGAGGACGCTGCAAAAAAATCAAAATGTTATACGCGCTTGTGAATATCAAATTTACAGGGAGGTTATGAGTAATTCTCCCAAAAAACAAGTAAGAGTGGCTTTTGGAGCATCATTAATTAGGCCAACAATGAAGGATAGTCGGTTTCTTTTATTATATGAAGCAGGCTTACACAAACCTAAGGGGCCTGCTACATCGGCCCAATGCATTGAAATCCCCATCATACCTCACGCCTGAATCGAATCAGATGGTACGAAAATGGGGTTGGAGCTTGTTGTAGAACAGATTATAGTACTATATGTCGATCCAGAGATATTGCTTTCTTGAGTCTTCAAGCCAGCCCAGGTTTGTAAGTAAAATGAGGTCAGATGGGCAGAGCCCCATCGGTTTACTGCAACTTCTCTGCAATCATTAAATAAACAGGTCAGAGAAGATATACACCATCTAGCATACCAAGTTGAAGTGTGTTTATCAAGTTTATCTCCGTATTCGCTTGTTATCCATATAGCTTTTTCAGTACCGTAGTAAATATGTCAGGGGAACTGTCCAACAGTCGAGTCTCTCTGTCACTCTTTTTGTGTGAATGTGTTTTTCCACGTTGTTTTTATGACAGCCATGCCTTACTACAGTAGGTTCATTTGAATTTAATGAAGCTCTGTAACAGTCGTGTTTTTCCTTGAATCTCATCATCACCATTCTTTTCTTCTTCTTTTTCTGAATCATACAAACTCTAAAGACTATAATTTTGTCTCTGTCTCGTTCTTGTTGTGGTTGTTCTTATTGTTCAAAAGTAAACTTTATTTAATTGCTTAAAGTTCAGTCTTGATATAATTGGTGGGACGTCTACGTTTTCATTTTACGAAAATATATCTTCATTCAGTTTCACAATAACTCTAGTTCAAATCACTCATGATAGGTGATATCTATAAAAATATTAAGAAGTTGAGGTAAATCCCTGGCATCCTCGTATATGATTTTATAAAGGTTTATTACTGAGGTGTAAATCAACTTTTAGTATATATGATTATGTATATTTAAAGACAGTGAAAGTCCAATTTTCTCCAAACATTTTTTTCAAGTTTTGTGTAAATATATTTCTTTCCTCGTTATGAGAGTCAATATTTTGGTTGTATAAGTAGGTAGTGATCTTAGCCCTAGTTGTATTCCCATCATAATAGTAAATTTCAGTTGGTCTATACAAATTTTGACCTGTTTTGTGTCAATTTAAAAAAAAAAAAAATTATATTTAAAATTTGTATGGATAGTTTTGTATGTAGAATTTTTTTTTATTATAAAAATAAATATGGAGACTGCATAAATAGTATTTGATTTTAATAATTATTTTTATGTTGTATGAATGGATATTTGAACTTTCATTGTATGAATAATTGATTTTAGTAGGTTGTTATAAATTTTTAACTTTTTCGGTATGAATTTTGAAGGAAAAGCAGGAGATATTGAGGTGTTTGTCAGAATAATTAATCGAAAAACTGAGATTTTATATTGTTGGAGAACAGTGATTGGCATTGGCCATTGTATCCAATTCATGAAAGGATTTTAAAAGGTTAAAGAAGGCATCTGAGTTCTGACATACCCATGGCAAGAGGTAAAAAGCATGTCGATGAGAAGGCCCATCCATGTGAATATTAATAGTGTCTATAGATTGAACAGTTTCTTCACTAACTAGCTTTCAACTTTGTCATTAATGTTCCTCGAAGAAATAAACATGTCTTTTCATTTACATATCACACATCACTTCAGACCTAAAGGACATGATGATGATATTCTTTTCTCAGTTTTTGCTAACCAAAAATTGTCACTCCATAAACCCCTTTGACATATTTCTTACTTTTTCTTTTTCTTTTTCTCTTTTAACAAAATACTAAGCAGGGTTGGAAAAAAAAAATCCAAGTACCAACACCAATGTCCCTCTTTTTTTTTTAATTCCTAAATTTTTATTTAATTTTTAGCAATTTTGGACTTTTTAATTTTTTATCAAATTGGTCTCATCATTTTTTTGTAAGTGGCTAAGTCGGTTCTTGTTAGGGCAAACAACATTATATATAAACTTTGACTTTAACAGAAATTTAAAAAAAATAACAATAATTTTACTTATCTTTTGTGTACTAATATTACTAATATAATTAAAAAAAAAAATTCCTTTATTTGTCTAATTTGAGTCAAGTTAATACTTGTCTTTTGTGTATTAATATTACTAATATAATTTTAAAAAATCTAGAAATTTTTTAATATTGAAATATCAATTTCACTCTTTACAAAAAATAGTTGCAAAACAATCTAAAAAAATTAAATAAAACCTATTATCATATCAAAGTAATAGCCTTAAAGACAAGAATTTTTTGTGCTCTACCGCCTCATGAATTAGCACTACATTTTCTGTTTCTCATTTCCTTCATCGATGCATTGTTGATTGTTCTTCGGCTTCCTTGATCTTAAGTTCATGTCTAACCCATAAATAAATTTTGAAAGGAAACAATCTACGCCGGCAAACAAAATCATATAACAAACCCAACAACCCAAGTATCAGTTTTTTAATTAAACTACTAACTCAAGCGCTTGTTCATGAAAAACAAAAGTAATCATATATTGTACTAACCTTTCAAATTAACAAACCCAATAAGCAGAAATTCAATAGCTTTTTACTCAAAGACAAGCCCACCAATTTATAAACTAACAAAAACAATATAGAAGCATGGACCTTTAAGAGATTGCAGACTACCAACATCAAGTTGAAGAATGAGAGGTTGTAGGCTCAAGAGTTTGATTGTTGTTGCCTCTATTGTTGCTTCCAGGTGTATTCATAGTTGCCGATTGTCAAATGAGTTGGACACTTCACAAATTTAACTTAACAACATCATATGTTCATAATTCGAACATTGTTATTATCGTTTAAATGAGAAGTTGTTGTTGACTGTCGATGATGCCAGTTGGTGAATAAATGATAAATGTTCATGAGTTGTGATGGACTAAAGATTAATTTGGATTGATTACATTCGTACTGAGGCTGGGCAATTTGGATTTATTATTTAAATCGAGTACATGTGTTTGTAGTGATTTCAAAATAAAATTATAATTTTATCCCTACAACAATTATAGTTGTTTAACAATATATATATATATATATAGTTAGGGCTAATTTGAACTCATAAAATATGTAGAGACCAGTTCGATAAAAAATGAAAAGATTGTAAATTACTTGAAATTAAGTTAAAAAAAAAATAGATCTTTTATGGTAATTGCCCTAAAGTGAAAGAAAATCATATACCAATCATTAATTGCACAGACGGAAGCAGGAATTTGGCTTTAGGAGAGTCAAAAGGAAAATTTAATTTTTAAATTAATATAAATCAATGGTACTAATATTCACAAATACGCTATTAAAAACAAACTTAAATATGTATTGCTGTGAAATGAAAAGTTAATATACAAATAAATACCAACTTTTGAATTAAATGAAATATAGATTATAATAACATCTACCTTTTTAAAAAAATATTATGTAAAGTATTTATTAAATTATAAGTTTAACAAAATTTTGGTTATATATTGAACAAAATAATCCGATGCGAAGAAACAAGATTTGATATATTATATACTCCGTAAGGGTGGAAAAGAGATTTGGAAATAGTGATAAAAATACAGAGTAAAAACCTTTTCCAAAGAGTGTTGTTATTTGTTTTATAATTTATCATTTTCACAAATAAAAAGGTCAAAAAAATGCTTAAAAAAATAAAATAAATAATTGAGTAGGTAATCAACAGTGAAGTGTGAATAGTAAGCTATAGCATGTAAGAATAGCCCTAAGCAAAACAGGTCTCCAAAATTAGAATCATTCGTTTTCACTACTCATTTTTAATGGACTTCATTATAAAAATGAAATTATTAAAAATGCATACTGATAATTAATGGTAAAAGAATATATATACATATACAGAGAGAGGGTTGACTTACTAGTTGCTTACTAGTTTTGATAAGGTTATCCGATAAAAATTTTCAGTAATAACCTTTGATTGGTTGTAAGGTTTTTAATTACAATTTATATATATGTGTGTGGTAATTGAAAATTTATTAACGAAAATGAGCAAAAATCTATTGACGTAAACGTTCCTATGTCTCAATTGTGAGTCACATGTCGAAGTAAAATCCAATAAAATGTATAACCATTACCTAAGAGCATCTCCAATGTAAATATGGATTGTCTTTTAAAAAAAATAGACACATCATCAATGTCAAGGAAATATGCATCCTATGTGGCATAAATATGAATTGATAGACACTCAACTCTAAAATGGCTCTCCAATGCTAGTCTATTCATTTCAATGATGAATAGTCAAAGAATAATATATCATTCAAGTAAATTATTATAAGATATTATTTTATGGAAGTTTCAATTATTTATTGCTGATATGGCTGTCAATGAGGCTATTTAGAAATAGACATTGAGGTTGACGACCTCTATTTTTTTTTTTTTTGTCACGTCAGCTTGATAGTGGTTATAGAAGTTTGCATTGGAGAGCTTAATTTTAACACTCTATCAATTTATCCTATGTGGCACTCCATTTTTTCATAATCCATACTTACATTGGAGATGCTCTAAAATAGTTTGTTTGCCACTTCTAATTACGAATTTTCTTTTTTTAATTGCATAACATTAGACATCAGAAAAAAATTACTATATCCTCTAGTACTTTTAAAATGTAATATCTAAATAACATGACTAAAAGTATTTCCAATCATGCTCATATTAAAATAATAGAAGAGAGAGTTTATCTTTATTTTTCCTAAACCTCGATAGTAAATCTTAATAGTAAAATAATAGACACACATCACTATTTAATATGAGTGATTAAATATTCACCTTAATCATAAGAGGTGAGTTGTTAAAGTCTCACCTATATCCTTTAAAATACAAGATGTTAGTTATGAGTTTCCTCTTAGTAGAAGTTTTTTATCTTCGATTGTGGAAATAGTTATTCGGATTGTATTATCAGTTATCCATCTTGATAGGTTTCTTAAAATAATAATAATATGAGTGAGAGTTTCACTATGATTTTCAAATTAGTTTATTACAAATTAAATATTAAAATAATAGAAGAGATAATTTGGTTATAATTTTATTACTTTCTATATTTAGTTAGGGTAATTCAACTTTTACAAAATGAATATGGAGAGTAATTAAAGTTTATAAAAAGTCACATCAATTACTATTTTAGTTAAAAACCATGGATAGCTGATATGGTAGGAGATGCTCTAAGTGCACTTTCTCTTCGTATTCATGACTCCACTCCTACCATATGCATATATCACCATGTATAGGAAGTTTTATCACCATGTATAGCAAGTTTTTTCCATGGATAAGACTAAATTAATATCTCCTAACTCAATGAGAGTAAAAGTTTCGAACAGTTGTTAGTATTTATTGGAATAGATTTTCAAGCACACATTAATATTTAATATTGATAGGTCTAAACAGATCTTTATCCATTGATATTAAGTTACTTAGTAAATTTATTTCCACAAAAAAAAAAAAAAAAATTACTCAGTAAATTGTTTAGTCGAACCAAACTTTGTTGGTTATGGTAATTAACTTCTGTGCAACATATTTTAAAACCACTTTTTTATATGATTTAATGACAAAAAAAAAAAAAAAAAATGCTCATTCGCTTTGTCAATTTATCATATTAGAATCGTCCCCGTAAAAAATGCTTATTCACCTCGTCAATGTATCATATAAGAACTGTTCCCCCGTTGTCTGTGGTCAAATGTTTTTTTAAAAAAAAAAATATTAAAATTTTCATTAAAAACCCCTCTCTCTATATTTACGTGCTCAAACAGTCAACCAATTTTTTAATATTAATATGACAAGTACATTGCTAGAGTTGTTGAGACTCCAAAATAGTCACACGTAATTATAATCTGGATCATAATATTATTTATACTCTATTCTCATATTAATCAGAATAAAATGATCCACATTGAAATAGAAAAGCTATTATCTATCTAGGCTTCTACATAATTTAGTAGGCCAATTGAAATTGTCTTACGTGGACTTTGTAATGCTTTGATGAGAAAGCATCAGACGTGTTTCATCATCGTTGTAAGCAACTCTGTGTTGTAGTCAAACAAAAAATTAAATGTAGTGGTACATGTATCTCAAACTTGAATGAACATCAATGTAGTTTCATTATTAGATCTAATAATCGATTGGTCTCAGCAAACTTTAAAACGCTGGAAAATTTCACGGTAATCGAGGTCGTCAAAGTATCTTTTTGGGAGAAAAAAGAAAAGAAAACGCGTTTTAAGCATCACATTTAATTGAATGAAATCATTTAATGCCCCCCAAGCAATCAATTAATTCAAAATCAAATTTTTTTTGGTATTTTTTGTTTTCAAGCACCCGTTTTCTTCTTTCCGATTGCCAAATCTTCAATTGCATTCATTAATGTGGACTCATGGGGTGGTTCAAATTAGTCAATAAAGTATTAAAACTCTTTAGTGGCATTTTAGTAATTTCAATTCAGTCAAACTTCATCAATTTCGGAGATTAAAAAAGCTTGTTCCCCACTTACCTTCTCCATCCATGTACCATGATAATGAAGTCTCCATCAAGGGAGGTCTTATTATAATTTATAAATGCTTGTCGAATTGACCATAATGCCCCTAATGAATAATAATTAGTTAGCAACTAACAAGCGCCTTTTTTTTTTTTTTTTTTCTTTTCTGTGTTCTCACTTTTCCCTTCAAAATTTTGTTTAGTTGGGGATAGAAATATAATTTCCTTTGGTTAATGCTGGATTGGAGATTCCATGGTTAGATTTGGACGGTCCTGTTGACTAGAGCAATAGAATGGTTTTAATGAAATTGAGTTGCACTTGCACTTGCGCACACATACACACGCTATTGGTAGAGTGGAGGCCACCACACATTCATACTTGAACGAACAACCCAATCATAACAAGTTGTGGCATTGGGCACGTGACCTCATTCCTCATCACGTGATTCTTCTACAATTATCCACCTCGTGATCATTCCATTAATTGGGCCATTATTCGCCTCTCTTTCCTCTTTCTCTTTCAGTCCAATGATTTATTTATCATATTTTTGTCATATATAATTATATAAAATAACAATTTAATAACATTTAATAATTATTTTTTTCACCCTCTAACACCAAATTAGACAACTATCAGAATCGAACTGATATAAGTCTCCTAACATATAATCTGAAATGTTACTCTCAAGATAAAGAGAGGTCGACCCGCGTTAATGAAAAAATTATCTACAATTTGAGACTATCAACCTTCGAATCTTACCTCATGCCTTAAAAAGTAAGCAAGAGGAGTTGTGTCATTGTATCTACCCACTAAACTCTTAGTAATAGTTTTTTGGATATTTTATATGAAATCATGTCCTATTATTAACAAAACTATTCTTAAATGTTATTAAATTGTCGACAACTACATCCCAATTAAATTGAATTGAAATGAAAATTCTATATATAACATGATTAATAATTAATATAGATAAAACTTAGACCTTTTAAAATAGAAATCAACCTTAGAATGAATGGCTTTTCGTTTTTGTGTGTGTGTCTCTATATATATAGAGAGATTTTTATTTAATAAAACTCTTACTTATTTTTGAAGTAGGAGTATAATTTATTGGATCTGTTGTAGTGGAGTAAAAGGCTTCATGATAGATCCTCAAACACCAATGCTCTAGATAGTCTATTTAATTTGTGTTTATGTATCGTATGTAGGGTTAAGTTTGTTGATGATAAGAAGTTTGAGCTCCTTTTTAGTTATGCATTTTTCTACAGAAAAGTATCATATTAAGTTTTGAATTAATTCCTCACATTATTAAAGCATAATTGAAGGCCACATGTAAACCTAGTTAGGTTATGCTATCCTATCATCATGTACACATATTGTTCATAATGAAGTTAGACATAATTGTTATCATTGATAGGCCCATCATCATTTACTCACCATTGTCTCTAACTTATACCTAGACTCATAATTCGTTTTAGTGTCATGCTACTCATCATTAATTATGCGTTTAGTTACCTTGATTGATTATTTTAAGTTGTTGGTCATGAATAATGAACTTTAGAAAACATTTTGTCATTTTGTTTATATATCTAATATTTAACCAATTAAAAATTCCTATAGCATAAGGGTCTGGTTTTATGAACCTATATATCTAAGGCCTCAATGTTTAGTTATGTAGTCACAGTTTGTCCCAAGTTATTGAAACGAATAAATGAAAAGTTATAGTAGATATACATATAAACAAATTAAAAATATCAATAATGTGGCAAGTAACTTGTAGTTATCACAATATCCCATAATTGTGAAGATAATTACGAATTATTCACTAGAAGAAAAACGTTCGTCTACAACGGGTTTGTGTCCACCACGAGCATAGTGCTTACTGTCTATTCAAACATGACAAATAAAGTGTCTTAATAACAAACAATATATGTAGTAGTAAGCGTTAAATACAACTAGTAGTCTAGTAGTAATGTTAAATACAACTGGCAATCAACGTAGTAAATAACGTAAATATTACGGGCGTTGCTTATTATCAATGTAAGCAGTGCACTTGGTAATTATTTATTGGGATAATCCCAAAAAACCGATTCTAGTTTACAAAAATATCCATTTTAGTACTTAGGTTTCGTTTTTGTCCAAATTACCCATTCTGTCAGTAAATTAACAGAAAACTTGATAAAATTACGAAATGACAATTTTAACCCTGATAAAATATGTTTATTTAAAAAATAAAATAATTACAATTTAATTTTCAATTAAAAAAAAATTCAATTAAAAAAAAAATTGATTAAAAAACGGGAGATTCATCGACCATCAGCTTCAACCGCTTCAACCTCCACTCCATCATCATCAATCTTCATCACCAACCTCCAACATATCAGCCACAACCATCAGCTTCAACCGCTTCAACCTCCACTCCATCATCATCAATCTTCATCACCAACCTCCAACATACCAGCCACAACCATCAACAACAAATCAGTAAAGCCACATTGAACAATAATCAATCAACAAATCCACAAAGAATGAAAAATAAAATCATCAAACATCATCAAGCACTAGGTTTGAACGCAGTAACCAGTTGAAGGTTCAACTGAACCCAGATGAACCCTCATCTGGGTTCAAACTCACAGGAGGGTTCGTCTGGAACCCTCATCTGGGTTCGAAGCCAGATGAGGGTTCGTCTCATCTGGGTTCGAACCCAGACGAGACGAACCCAGTTGTCTGGGTTCGAACCCAGAGGAGGAGACGAACCTTATCTGGGTTCGAACCCAGATGGAACCCAGACGACTGGGTTCGTCTCCTCTGGGTTCGAACCCAGAGGAGACGAACCCAGTCGTCTGGGTTCCATCTGGGTTCGAACCCAGAGGAGGAGACGAACCCAGTCCTTATCTGCGTTCGAACCCAGACGACTGGGTTCGGCTGGGTTCCAACCCAGACGAACCCTCATCTGGGTTCGAACCCAGATGAGGGTTCGTCTGGGTTGGAACCCAGCCGAACCCAGTCGTCTGGGTTCGAACCCAGCCGAACCCAGTCGTCTGGGTTCGATCCTGATCTGAAAAGAAAGAGGAGAGGAGAAGAGAGAAGGAGGCGGCGGCGGCACCAGAGAGAGAGAGATGAAGATGAGTCGGTGAGGGAGAGGTTGGTGGTGGATGTCTGGCGGAGGCGACGGCGAGCGACGGAGCCTGAGCGGTGAGGTTAGAGAGAGAGAGAGACTGGTGAAGTTATGGAGAGAGAGAACGGTGAGGTAGAGAGAAGGCAGAGAGTGACTGAAAAAAAAAATATTTTTATTTAAATTTTTTATTTTTTAAATAAAAATATCTTTATTTTTTATATTTTTATATTTAAATTATTTATTTATTTTAATTTTTCATATTTTAATTAATTAATATATAAATTTTTAACTTTCTTTCGCATTTCCGCTTTTACCCCCGAAGTCAAATGGTCAACCTTTTTCATTTAACGGAATCTGTTACTGCCAAGGGTATTACCGTCTTTTCATATGCCTTCAGGGGATATTTTGGGTGTTTAATTAAAAGTTAGACGGTAATTTGGATAAAAACAAAACCATATGGGGGGAGAATGGATAATTTATCAAACATGAGGCGGTTTTTTGGGATTATCCCTTATTTATTTAAATCGAGAAAACGTAGGGTAGTTATCTAATTTAAATCAACAGGCAATCAACATAGTGAATAATGCAAATACTATGGGCATTATACGTTGTTGTTGTTGTTATTATTATTATTATTATTATTTATTTCATTACATTACATTACATAACTGGAATTGATCAAAAAAACAACCGGAATCAGATATTGGTAATGTAGCCTAAAAAGCGACTCTCATATTTTGGGGGATGGGAGAGGGGGGAGGAAGATAACTCACACATAGATGGAGGGATTATCTATACATTGATGGAGAAAGGTGAACGACTCATACACTGGTGTAGAAATGTGCAACTACAAATGCAGCTGTGGTGTCTCAAACTGAGGACCATGTGTCGTTGCCATTGCAACAAAGACACATTGGACAACATTATACATTATTGGTGTTTATTAACAAGAGACGACATGATAATTATTTAAGTTGAAGCCAAAAATTTTGCAATAGTTATTTTGTTAACAAAAATTTCTTTTTTATTTTTGAAAACAAAAAATAATAATTTTAAATGAAAAAGGAAGATTAAATTAAAACAAAAAATCTCAAAATTTTATGTTTTAAGACAAATATAAGATTTAAACTTTTGAACTTTTAGGATCAAAAGAAATTGTCAATCACTTCTACTAAGTGTTCATTCACTTCCTATGTTGATCGTTAACTTGTTGGATATATATATATATTGTTGAAAATAAATGAAATTTCATTAAAAAACAATCAGTGTCTGTGCCAACAACAGACCTTCACACAGAGCTAGATTGTGTGCCAGGTGGTTATCAATCATTGGGACGGCCTAACACTCACACACACCAACTTCTACACTTAGCACCCTAATATCGTCAAGAATAATACCAATATCACCAAGAGAGGAAAAGCCGGATCTGAACTTAGTAGCAACACCTACTGCATCCATTTCTAGAAAATTCACTTTCAAATTCAGTGTCTGTGCCAACAACGGACCTTCATGCAAAGCTATAAACTCTCCCACTTCGACAGGAAAACAGCCCCGAAATGGCTTGGAGACAGCCGTAACAACAAGACCCAAATGGTTTCTGATCGTTGTGCCAATACCAACCACTGCCCTTCCTGGTTTAATAGCCACATCTGTGTTCAGCTTTAATGAGCCTAAAACAGGTGGACACCAATAGTTAATGGGGTTTGGAGGCACTCAGGGACAGGGTTGAGTAGAAACTTCACCAATCTTCTTAAATTCTTTTAGTAGAATTACAACCCAATAAGAGACCTATTCGAGACCTCTTCCTTTATTAAAGAATAACTTAGCATTGCGATTAGTCCAGACCGCCCACAAAAGTATACATACCTCTTCCAATCGACTCCTTCTTCTTCCCCGCCAAGTCGGAGAGAAAATCCAAAGTAAAGGAAAGACAATAACCTGATAGCTTTAACTTAAAACACCCAACAACTCCACACAAGTTGCATGCCAGAACAAAAAAAGAAGGCATGAGTGATTATTTCCGTTTCCTTGTTGCAAACTAGACAATCACCGTCCGATAGAACCTTTCTCACGACTAAATTAGTCTTGACAGGTAGAGCATTATTACACGCCCTTCAAATAAAATGATTGACTTTCGGAACTAGTCAAGAATATGAGAACTTAAGAATTATGCTAGTCTATTACGTTCAAGAAAGGCTACCCTACACCTACTCTTTACTGTGAAGTGCTCGGACTTGACAAAATGTCATCTCCACCTATCATGGATATCACAAAAACTTAGCGGAATTGAGAGAATCAACTCCTTATCTGTAGGAATGAAGAAAAGATCAATTTTACCAACGTCTCATTGTCTAGATGAAGGGTCAATGAGGTCGACCAACATAAGGTTACTGTTTGGAATATGAGAGATGAGTTTAAAGAAATATGGTCTTGGGATTCAAGGGTTCTTGAAGGCATTTATATCGCATTCATCGCCTACTTGAAGCTAAATCCCTTTAGAAATAAGCTCTCTATCCCATAAAATGCTACACCAGACGTATGAGCACCCAACTTTGGCCTTAGCCGCGGGAAATTTAAGATAAATTTTGTGATAGAGAATTTATGATAAATTTTGCAATGTTAATTAATTTTACTTTAAATGAATGAAAAAAGAATAGTTAAGAAAATGGTCAAACTGTAAAATCACAAATTCAAATTGAACTCTCCGAATATAAGTCAATGTAGTTTCACACACGTTTCAAATCGTTTAGGTTTAACAGCGTATTTTCGTTGAAATTTTACTCATAATTATAACAAATGTACTTCTCCTCCATAACTTCAACAAGCTTCATCATTTTGGTCGATCAAAAAAAAAAATCAAAGCTTCATCATTTTTGTCTTTTAGTAACAATTTCCACTATAGAATTTCTAAACCCAATTCAAAAGCATTAGCAAAAAAAGTGGGAAAAACATAAAAATATTATATCAAAAAAATGCGTAGAACCACAACAATCATATCCCACAAACCCCAAGAAAAATTCATATATAAAGTTTACCTAACTCAATAGTCAATAATTTTAGTAAACACAAATATCACGAACAAAATTTTTTTTCCACTTTCCTTTATTTATTAGGATTGTTAATAATCTAAACTAGAATTAAAATATTTCTTCCGTCATATCATTCGAATAAAATAAATCATACACACTAATTTATTATTTTAGAAACAAAACCACAAATAAACAAAAAATCAAAAAAGAAAGACTATAAAATCTTATGGGAAAAAATAAAAAGACATCCATGCAGCAGCCTAACGTTAAGTTGACCCTCTCATATCTTAATCCAAATTAATAAATAAAAAATCCCCTCTATTAAAATAATAATAACACCACCCCCCCAACCCCCTCCCCTCTTTCCTTCACTTCACACAATTCATTTTATTTACCCTCCTCTCTCTCTCTCTCTCTTTCCCCTTCTATTTCTCTTTTTTATTTTTTTTTCCTCTCAAATTCCACAAACAAGTTCATTTCAAAACCCTAAAAACCTTGATCTTCTCGCTCCGACCCGAGTGCGATCTGCCTCCGGCTCCCATTCATTTTGCAACTTGTACAATTAGAGAAGAAGTGAGTAGAAGAGAGAGTGTGTGTCGAAAAAAAGCAATTAGAAATGTACAAGAACCAGCTGCAAGAGCTGGCGCAGAGGAGCTGCTTCAATCTACCTTCCTATACTTGCATTCGGGAAGGTCCTGACCACGCGCCAAGATTCAAGGCTACTGTCAACTTTAACGGCGAGATCTTTGAGTGCCCTCACTACTGCTCCACTCTCCGTCAGGCCGAGCACTCCGCCGCTGAAGTCGCCCTCAACGCTCTCTCCAACCGTGGTCCCTCCCCTTCTCTTGCCGCCAGGATCCTTGTCAGTCTCTTCCTCTCTCTATTTTTTAATTTTTTTAATCATCTGTTTGTCAGCTGACATTTCACTTCTTTGTCGCCGTTGGTGCCCCCCGTTAATTAACGGGAGCATAAACTGAAAACCAACGTAAAAAAATTCAGCTTGATCAGATTCTTCTTTGAATTTTCAATTTCAATGGCGAGGATCGCCGGAGCTCTAGTTGATTCGGTGGACTGGTTATTAAATGGCAAAAATGCCCCTGGTTTTGTTCATTACGGTCACGAAACAACCAGTGGGATTTTCTAAGTTAACAATTAAAAATGTTTTAAAAATTGTTGAAGCTGCAAAATTTTTCTTCTGGGGTGTTAAGGCGTTACTTAAGAGGAAAGAATCTGGGTTTTGTTTGATGTTTTTATAAGGAAAACAGCTCTAGTTGCGTTTTGTGATATTAACTTGGTCTGCGAGGGGCACTTCGGTCTTAATATTTATATTTGGGTGGATGCTTTACCTTTTCTTTTATATGCCAAAATGTGTGAAGAATCTAGTGTTTGAAGAGTGTTTTGTTTTAATAAAATTAGAACGTTTGAACAGCAAAGATTCTCACGAGTCATGTGATTGTCCTCATCCTGCTTTTATAGTAATTGAGTGGCTGCTCCCTGTAATTATGTGTTTGTTTTGACAGCATTATTATTGGTGTTTGAAAATGCTGGATTCAAATGAAGCCTAGCTTGTAATACGATATGGTGTCTTCCTAGTTTCTCTTTCAAAATTTGGTTTTTTCGATTTGTTGCAAATTAAGAGTCCACGAGATGTTTCTTTTGTGCGTTTTCGTTTAAAGGAGACGATAATACTGAAAGGATTGAACTCAGTTTCGTTTTCATTTTATGGTGATTCTCTTCTACATAGAAACCTACATACACACACTTGTACATTCTTGTGTGTGTGCATATTATTCATTGTTAATGTGGTCGTCTAATAGCTGAAGTAGAATTCATTTCTGTTATGTGCGTTTGATGTGTCCTGACTTGTATGTGTTAGCAATCTTGAAGATTTCACATGTGGTCTCTTATTGTTTGGTAGACTTTGTTATTGTGGTACTGATTTTTCATTGGTATGATCAGGATGAGACTGGGGTTTATAAGAACCTCTTGCAGGAAATTGCACAAAGAGTTGCAGCTCCATTGCCGCAATACACAACAGTCAGGTCAGGCCTTGGACACCTGCCTGTTTTTACAGGTATGGTAGAATTGGCTGGAATCACATTCACTGGGGAACCGGCCAAGAACAAAAAGCAAGCAGAGAAGAATGCGGCTATGGCAGCTTGGACATCTCTAAAACAATGTGAGTTTTTACAGCAATCCTTTTCCTCTGTTACATCCAATCCATCAAATCTTTTTCTGAACTGGAGATCTATGGTGTAGAATCTAAAGATTGAATGATATAGCGTATGCTAGTATGTTGCTTGTAAGTCATAGCTATCCTTTTATATTAGACCCTTTTATATTAGACTCGGTCCTTTGGTCACATTGGATTTTACTACTCACAAACTTCTCTTGCAACTACTGAGAGAATATAGATGAAGATTTTGCAATGGATGTCTGATGCTGTTATGTCAGAAATTTGAATAACTTATGCCCGAAAGTAAAGTGCATTTTTTTTTCCTTTTTCAGTGGCAAAAGAAACTGCAAGTTCTTCATCTGAGCCAGAGAACAATGATGAATTAGAACAGATTACTATAGCAAGGGCATTGTTGAATTACCGTCGAAAGGAAAAGATGACCATGGCAAACTCTGATGTTCCTATACCATTTACAAGGAAATTTCCTTTTCAGAATGCTAGACCAACAAGTCCACAGCCTCCCCCGTCAACCACATCAAAAATCCTCCCATTGATTTGCCCTAAGACAGCATCTCGACACAGACCGACATCACCGGCAACAAATGACAAACTGTTGCTGCCACAGCAACTGTCTGCTGCCGAAGGCCGTGGGCTTCGATCTCAGAGATTCCCTGCAGCAGGAGCAGTTCCTTACGTTCCCATTAGACAATATAGGACTTCATGTCATGGTATTGCACCACCGGTGACAGTAAGAACAGCAGTGCCATGTTTCTCCGCTCCTCCACTTCCTCAGCCGTCTGTGCTTCCCCGTCAGGTGATGAGGGCCCCACCTGTACGAATCGCTCCACCAGTCACCGTTAGGCAGGCTGTGCCCGTATTTGCTGCTCCTCCAGTTCGGAAGGATGATTCTGCGACTCTGCGAAAAGAAGATCCTCTCACCACTGCCACACCTGCCGGTCTAAAAGAAGATCCTTGGACCGTTACTGCTCCTGCCATTCTGAAAGAAGACCTCCCAACTGTCCCTGCTCCTGACATTCACAAAGAAGACCTTCCAACTGTCCCTGCTCCTGCCATTCACAAAGAAGACCTTGTAACTGTTCCTGCTCCTGCTGATCGAAAAGAGGATCGTCCAACTTCTACTGCACCTGCCATGCTAAATGAAACATCATCTCTAGTAGAGAAAAGAGAGATCACAGCCAGAAACAACGTGGAAGAAACTGAAGCAGTACAGAGCTTGGAACAACTTAAAATCTGAGGGGGTTTAGAAAAAAAAAACAATAGGAAACAATTGAGGGATTTGTGTTGTTGGTTGGGGTTAATTAAGTTTGTTTTTATTACCCTTTTTTTTTTTTTTTTCTCTTAAAATATGAGTGTTTCTATATTGTCTTCAGTGTTTCTATTGTTCCCATTTTTACCGTTTTGTCTTCTTAGAAAACATCTTCTGCAGGTTATATTAGTATCAGCAGGCTCATATCGTTAACCATATTATCACCATTTATAGCAGCATTGATGCCCATAATCTGTTTAAGAGTGAATATTTAGATTTCTGTTTTGCCTCCTATATGTGCAGTGTTGAGAGGACTCAATTCCACCACCAGTGGGCTGTGTTGTGTTTAGTGAAGCCTTGACTGGAAATGTGATCCCCGATTATATAGAGACAAGGTATGATGTTGAGGTATTAGAATCTTGGGACTTGATTGATTCATAGTCTAGAAATAAATTTCTGAGTTTGAAAATAATGGGTGTAAATCAAATTTTGAAAATATAAAAATGTTTGGTTAGGTTGCATTTGATAAAAGCTTTGGATGTGTATTTATTTTTCTTATAAAAATGGTTCTAAATCAAATATAAACCAAGTCATCCTTAGCCGTGGTGTGTCTGGCATGAGATTCGAACTTACCCATCTTGTGTAACAATAAGAATATTTTGATAAATTAGCTATTTTTTCTTATGAGTTGATAAAATAAGCTATTGAATACCTACAATCTTAAATAATAATATAAAAAACGGTAGAACTAGGTTCTGCAAACCCAATTGAATTTACTTATCATATGTAGACGTGTCATTAGTGTCCGACTATGGTGTCTAATTATACCAATCAATGTCACGTGGCAACACAAAGCTCCTTGAACCCACCCACAGCACACATTGATGTGGCAGACGCTAGCAATAGGAAATGAAGTATTAACCTTACTTGTCACTTAGTTTTCATCTTAGTTGTAAGGAATTGATCTACAGATTCTACACGCATTTTACATATTATCTGAATTTGTATGTTTGGTCGTGTTATCCAAATCTATATACAGTGATCAAATCCTTTTCACTTTATATTAAAACTAAATAATGCTGGAAAATTAGGGAACTCATGATACTACACGAACTTTCACATAATATTTTAATTGAAAACAGCATTTAAAATCCATAAATTTTCCAAGAAGCTGGACGAAGCTAAAATTGGAAAAAATTCAATTCAAAATTTTTGGATTCAATCTTAGCTTCCTCACCCCAACTCCTCCCCCCCCCCCAAAAAAAAAGGTGTCCGGATCACTCATAAATCAATTATTAATAAAGAAATGCAGAAATCACACGGAATCTGACATGATACTCTAATAATTTTAAAACCCACATGTTTGCAAGAAATTGAATTTTGGATAATGCAATCTGCCAAGTCTGTGAAAGTGACCATTGTAACAGGCGAATAAGTCAATTTATGTCACTGTGAAATAATGCTGAGTTCATGATTATGTTATAAATGTAAAGTTTGGGTTAATTAATAAATAAATATGGAGATTTGGAAAGTGGGAAATAGAGATTAATGCACTACGATACAAGTAGGTGAATAATCAAATCAAATCCAGGATTAACTTTACTCCCTAGCACTACCCAAATTATTTGCCTCTTTTCGGCTTCATATCCACGGGAGATTCATGGGCCAGACCTTTCATTATCATCATCTTAACAATTCATAAACATATTTATTTATACGTTCTAGTTTCTAGGCCAGAGTTTTTGGCCATTTCTTCCTCTGTATAACATGCATGCATGTATTTTTTTTGACAATCCTCTTCAGAATTTGATAGGTAAATAGCTTCCATTTTTTTTGTTTCGATTATTAATGCTTAAGCCCTAATTATCCAATAGCTTTAAGTGTTAAAAGTCTAGATATTACTAATGTGGTATCAAAACTATTATTATTAGAGAGATTGATCTATAAGTTACGGATTTGAGTTCTGCATTTGATATTTGAATATGCCCTTACGGAGTTTGAACCTCTTAGCGTCCATATGTTTCATAATATTGTGCATTTGTAAAGTTTGAGTCTCCCACATGTAACTATTTATGTACTTATACTGTATTTGGTATTTGAATCTTCATAGTATTTGGATTTGATCCATTTATCTAAGTCTGTCAATTGATCTTACAACTAAAGGAATGTGTCATTTGAAATTCCAAATTTATAAACCATTCCTAAGTGTCTATATATATTTTAACTTTCAAGAAAGATGACAAACGAACTTGGATTCAATCGATATACCAATCATCCTATAACATTTAAGTTTACAATTTGCTGCACTAATTAACTTTTAATTAAAGGTTTGTTGTTTGAGCTAATGAATTCTGGTAGATCTCCCTATTTTCCAAG
This sequence comes from Dimocarpus longan, assembly GCA_022984855.1. NCBI lineage: Eukaryota > Viridiplantae > Streptophyta > Magnoliopsida > Sapindales > Sapindaceae > Dimocarpus > Dimocarpus longan. The sequence continues at coordinate 997,902 of CM041024.1, read as the reverse complement.
ATCATCAAAGAGAAAGCTCTTGTAAGACGTGATTTTAACACTTACTAAATTTTATAAAACTTTTATTAAATAAGTTTGTAATTCAAGAAGGTTGACAATGAGGTCCAATGGAATTCGAAATGATCCCCTTGATTTATCATAAGTAGTTTTCATTCTTGACATATACTCTTTCACTGCCTTTTACTCTAATGCAACTTAAAAAAAAAAATATCATTAGAGGATCTTTGTTTTCTTGAATCTTGATTTGTTCTTTTTTATAATGGCCACAAAAGCAAATAATAATTGCAGTAGTTAATTTTTGGAGCTCTCTTGAACTTGGTATAGATAATTAGACTAGGTTTTGAAATCCGGAAAATTCCATATATATGAAAACAAAAGGCAGGATTTATAAACGATTAGCTTACCAAATTATATGCTCTAATTTCAAACCTAGATGATGATTTATTTTTTTATTTGTTATTTGGTAGGGAGCCTCCATAGTCCATATGCCCCAACAAAATATTATATATATTATCAATGATACAAAAGGAGAAAAAAAAGAAATTCTCTCAAACAATTTGGCGTATTTTTATTCTACTTGTCCTTTGACTAGCCAATTTGAACAGAAAATGAGGTTTCCAAAGTTGATCATAAATCAAAGACCTCCCTTTCTACAAATAGAAGAACCAGAACTTGGCAAGTTTATGGCATCATTGAGTCATGTAAATGCTTTACATGTATGCTGTCAATTCAATCCATTGATCGATTCTGATCCCTGAAACCAAATTCTGTCCTTCATCTACTGTATTTTCAATTACTGTGTTTACATGCAGCATGTCCAAGTCCAGCCAAACATAATTAAGAATAATTAATTACCTCATATGTTTCACGCTTAAGTACACAATAAAATTCGTTCAAAATATTTTCTTTCAGTTAATGATACTACCTCTAATTAAAACTGAATTAATTTTGAACAACGAAATTTTATCAACTATTCTTTTTTCCTGCACGAATAAGTGTGATCAACTTATTAATGGCTTTCCACCATGCTTCCTTTATTGTATCTTCAACGGCAGACCCAATTTTCGTGTTGCTTCCATGGTTTGATACTTAGAACATTAATGGTGACCTACCTGGCTCTATGTGAGTAATGTTGAGAAGATTTTAATCATGGCGTTCTACAAAAATGGCAAATGAAAACACTGGATTTAGCTAAGTGTGCTCTATCACCTTTGGCCATGCAAATCGCACCCATTTTAATGTTGGCTTGGGGTCCTCCACTTACCGACCTTTTTCTTCATTATCGTGTGATCAATTTAAATTTAATCCCCGCAAAATCAATCTAATTTATTAGATCTAAATCCAAATGAATGCATAATAGGTTCAAATAACAAAAATGTATCAACTAATATTAATATTTTAAACTTTTTAACTAAAAAACAATTGTTGTCTAATAAAGAAGGTTATACCCTTTTATGGTACTTGATAGTTTATTCGTTGTAGTCTTATTCTAAGAGTCGTCATGTGAATAGAATGATGCTGGTGATACCCTTCAATAAATTATAAATCAATCGAGTAAAATATAAGTGTCCAAAGAATAACATTAAACTCTATAAAGTCTTTTAACTTACCAAATAGTGTAGAGTGTAGGGCAAAGGCTTGAAGCAAGGCTAGTTAAGTTTGTGTGAAGCCAACAAACCAAGACAGATTGTTGATACACATCAGGCAGTTAATTAGTTAATAATATACACCAACTGGTAAAAATGACTAGCTAGTTGTCATCTAATCTGTAAGGAGAGGTGGGGGGCCTCACCTTCATAAGGGATTTGCTCTCCCCAATAGAGACGTTTTGCTTGAGCAGCACCCTTAACCAATAAAAAGGAAGAGGAGCGACATCTTTATCCAATTGTGGGTTTAAAAAAAGGCTTTGTGTGTGTATGGTGAAAAGAACAGAGCATGGCGAGTGAAATGATGTAAAATAAGACAGTACTACAATTACAAACCATTTTATGTGTGCCAAACAAGCAAGGGGCCAAATGACAGACAGGGGTCACAAAGTTGCTGACTTGAAGTTGTGGGGTCAAGTCTCCACTTCAACGACACCAACTCGCAAAGCAAAGCCACGCCAGCATTTTATTGATTTACGCAACATTTGGGTTTTTTTTTTTTGGCAATTTTTTGAGGGGTGTATGAAGTCGGCCCAGACAGGAAGGGCCCACATGATTGGACCTAGATGGGGCCCAAAAGGGTTTTAGAGAAGCACTGGCATTATTCCTTTCCTATGAGAAAAGCAATGGCTCATGAAAAAAGCAGATAGGAACCCTCCACCCATTTGAAGAAACATCACAAAATATTATAAATCAATAAAAGAAATTAAAATAATTGGGGGGATGAGGGGGACAAAGTGGAAGGATGTTGATCCCATCACCTAAAGTTTACAAAAGAAAAAAATATACCCATTTGACTTTGATATAGCTCATCATATATCATTGATTGTACTATATATTTGGAAAACATTATAACATGTATCTCATGCATACCCTAACTATCTTCTTTCTCTCCATCATCACCGCCACGAGGATCATCATCATCATCTTCTTCTTGTTCTTCTTCTTGCATATCCCTTCCAGATCCCCATCATTTAAAATTTGTATATTGCCCTTTTCGAATATTCTCATTTTTTTTCGTTTAAAATTTGCTATCAAAATAAGATCTTTTACTCATTGTACAGATGGGTTGTTCCAAAATTTAACAACCTATTCAATGAAAGGCCATAAATAACCAGCTCGGACAATTTAAAACAACCTAAGGCAGATATATATACATATTGAGGAAAACCTAAGGCAGATATTAATTGCTCTATAAGTAAGAAAAAAATGTAGAAAGAGAAATAAAAATCTTAGACAAAGTGATGTTAAGAAGCTTGAAGGTGATGTTTCAATGGAAAAGTAAGACAACAATCAAGTGGAGTAACTGTTTATGTTCTGTGCTCTTGATTATCACTCAATGTCTCAACACACAGGCCACGTGTCACTAAACCACATAATGAACTCTCTCCAAAATATAAAAAATAAAAAATAAAAATAAAATAAAAGTTGTGTACACATCAAGAATATACTTTCTTCTTCTTCTCTTTTGTGTGGTTGTGTGAGAGAGAGAGGATAGTGTGTGGATTGTTGTGTCTGTGCTGATAAATACACAATGATAATGTTGACAACACCAAAAATGGAGCATGAATGGCCTTTTTTTGAAAGTCAATATGGTATTTGCTTTTATGTTCTGCAAATGTATTTTCTCCACATGGATTCAACTTAGTGGGCATGCTTAAGAGAGCAAAGTCAGAGTTCGATAGATTGCAAAAATCTTTTCTTTTGAAATTTTTGATTAACTTCCAAGCTTCCCATTATCAGATCCAAACAACAATCTATCTTCTTTCCAATCATGTGATTCACCCACTTCCAGTCCAAAACCACACAACAATCTTGAAAACACTGCCCAAAAATCGTTTTCACCACTACTGTGTTGTTCTTGGTCAAATTTATGACTAAAATTGTTTCATAATTTAAATGCAATTATTGTTTTTAAAATTTTGTATGTAGATATATAGTTTCTTATCTTAATATATATCGTTTCTACAACTTAGGTTTGAATTTGTGAAATTACTGAGAATGACCTGTGTTCTTTTGTGGGATTGACTGGCTTTAGTTACAGTGAAAATCTAATATAACATCTATCCTAAATTCGGTTAGCTTACCAACTCTACAACATCTATAACTATAAATAATTAATGCTATACTACTAAATATTTACCCAAATAATATAGAAACTACTATATTATTAACATATTATCCCCATATGATACAAGTGATTATGCATCTCTCAGTTCATTTTAGTTGTCGGATTTAAATTTGATCAAACATATTTTACGAACATTTATAAAAAGGTGATTGATTTTTACCATTTTTATCATACCTTTTGCTTATTTAATATCAACTTTTAAAACAAAATGGTTACTTCAAATTAATTTTTAAATCATTTGGATTATAAATTGGGTACAATTTTGGATAACATAATATTTTTTTAATATAAAATTAATTCAGATTTTTTTTACCCTTATTTAGTTCTCATTGACGTGCAAATTCTCTTTTCTCTCCTTTATGACCACATTTTTATTTATAAATAATAAATAATAACAGTAAACTATATAAATCATCTACTTAAATTCATAATAAAACTGTGTTATGTAAATTATGATATAACGTAAATGACAATATGATACAATGAATGATACATAAGTTACAACTTATTAGCATATGCCTCACTATATTAGTATAAATTTACTCTTAAATATTTTTTCTCCATGATACTTTTACAAATAAATGAATAAAAATATGATCATTCTGTGATTACGTAAATGATACATTTTTACACATATCATCACTCACCACCACTTCAACAGATTACATTTAAAAAAGTCCTTCAAATGATTTATGTTCATTTATCAAAAAAAAAAAAAAAAAAGGAAAAGCTTTATTAAGTACATTCTAACACATATCCGTATTCAGACATGACCTATCATCTGTCTCTATATATTTTGGATGAAGTATGATACATATTGTCACAGGGCTCACAGGCCCGGAAATGGAACCGATCATATAAAATAGCCACATCGTTTTAAAATTGATACTGTAATATACAATGATTGTAGCAAAAAGATTAGTTTGAGCCTGGTGCGCCAATAATAATTATTTATTTATACTCTTCTCTTGCCTTCTTTCTTTCTCTGTTGCTTGTCAATTAATATAGACCACTCCGACTGTTACGCGATAAAAAAACCACTACACATCACTTGTTTTTTAAGTGTGAGAGAATTTAAATGGCATGATTTATTAAGTCAATTTGATTATTATTTTATGTAAAGAGACGATAACATATATATATATATTTATATTTTTAGAATAATATATTTTGTGCGGTTTGTGGCCAGCACGTGAGAGTTGAAAACTACTTTTTTCGCATGCTAAAAAGCCGGTGAAAATGCCGCATCCATACCGCTCCACACCATCTATGCTGTATATTTACTTCAATTGTCTCTCTAATTTTTTTGTGAGTTGATTTAATTTTATATTAAACGAAGATGATGATGTGTGTATCGTGTACGAGTATTTTCGGGATTTTTTTTTGTTTCCTTTTTGAAATACTATAATTCATTAACTCAAACTCAAACTTGGGAACAACAATATTATAAGCACTAATTGTCCAAACAAATTTGGGACGTCAAGTCTAAGTCCACATATTCAATGCAATCCTCACAAAAGAAGAAACATGGATTGTCAAATGAAATATCAATGGTTTTCCAAAAATGGAAAATGGCATGGCAATTTAGAATCCAACACATTCCCATAAAACTAGAACATAAAAGAAATTATAGAGCCCTAAAACTAGGAGAAAATCAGTATAAAAACAAAATAAATTTATACATCTGTATCTTAAATCAAAGCAATATGGACATATTAAAAAGAATGAAAATAACCACCAAACATTGATAAAGAATCCGGTTTATTCCTTCAAATCTGTAAAAAAATCTAAGACTCGTTGACATTTATGGTCCTCATGGAGACTTGAGATGACTACTACTAATCTTCTCCCAAACTCCAACCCTAGTCTCCACACTTGCAAAAACAAATAGCTTTTAAAAGTTAGATCCAATAAGAATTCGGATCCAATTTTTTAAAAACCAAAACCTCCAAAATGAATCGTAGAGGCGGACATGGAAAGAGAGGACTAGCAAACCCTCCAAGAAAAACCCAAAACTATACAATATATTGAGTTTTAAGAGATGGATCCAGAGGTTCTGGATCCAATCCTTAAAATCTCAAATCAAGAGTAAACTCTGAAAAAATAAAGGGGTAAGTAATAAATCGGTGAGAAAATTAGAGCATAAGGGTAGATTTTACCATAAACGATCACTTATAAGATTTTTTTTTCTCTTTTGAGAGTTTTAAAGAGAGAGGTTTTAGAAAACTCTTTCTTTCACGTATTTTTGGTTTTATGAAAATGGTTTTTATTTATTTTGAAGTTAGTTAAAATTGGATTAAAGATATATTGAAATTTACTTAAATCAAGCATTATGTATAAATATATTTACACTTTTTTTTATTAAAAAAAAAAAGATTTGACACAATTTAGGTTTGTTGTTACTTGTAAGGTTAAAGATAACAGTCACAAGTAATATAAAAACTCATCTTACATACTTATTAAAAGTGCATGATAAAAACACATTCCAAATATAAATTAAAAATAATATAATTATATTTTTGAGTTAGGAAGCAATCAACGGTGTTATTAAATTGTTTTTAAATTTTGTACTAATGGAAGGCGTATTTGAGTAAAATAGATGTGTTTCGTTTACTATAAAAATATATAATAATAATAAGAATACACATGTTTTGTTTGTCATCAAGAACTGACAAAGAAATATAGGGTGGCTTCATATTTAAATGCCACCACAAATACAGTAGGCACAATTTAAATTTGAGATATTATCAGTTAAATAAATATTTTTATCATAAATCATATTGGATTGTGGTGATAAATATCAATTTCTTTAATAAAAGTTGTCTTGTTGTAATAATATAAGTGATTAGGATTTTGAAGAGTGAATTGTGATTTGAAATAATTTCATCGATAGTATATATATAGATGCGAAGGATGTAACAACATTTACATGGTCAATACGAAATTTGTTGATAATAAATTCAAAAAAATATTATAATTTAGGGGTTTAAGAAAATAGATATATTAGGAAATAATTATACTATTCTACAAGGATAAAACAAACTTATTATGTTGTTGTTTTTTAAAAATAATTACAATGTAATCGATAATTTATTGATGCTAATGACTAAACGTTTAAACAATATATATTGCTGAGATTAAATGACATTATTTGCAATCAATGGCCCAAAAAATCTACTCCTATAACATCATAAAATATTGACTCTCATAATATGAATCGAAAACTTGATATATGTATTGATAAATAATTGTAGTAGGACTCGAATTCTTATCAGAAAATTGGTGGTGATATTACCACACATAAATATGATTTATATATCCATTTTATAATTACTCTTATGTCTAAGTGTTGAAAATAAATCGATCACTATAAACACCTGTTATAATGCTGAATGTATCTATATCCACTCATAAATGGGATTTATATACCCATTTATAAAGCGTGCGTGTACACACATGTGTGTATGTATATATATATATCATAAAGAGTATGTATGTATCATAAAGAGCTTATCATTTACAATATGTTTATAAAATTTCGGAGTATGACAATAAAGACTCTTTTGTATTATAACATTAAGAACTGAATTAAATGACTTAACAGTCTCTTATACGTTAAAATTCATCAACCATTCTTCTAAACAAGTCAATAGCTTGCTCAACTAAATGGGCTCTACCTACAATAAGCCCTAAACATCACAATAAAACTCTCATCCGTAAACTTTTTGTGTGTGTGTGTGTCTTATTCTACATAAAACCATCTCTAGACCCTTAAAATCATTAGTTTTCAATGGGAGTATAATAAGTTGAATCAACGATTCTACAAGAACCCAGTTCAGAACCAGACTTAAAGATTTAGTTGAATTCTTGGTTGTTATAAGGTTCAATTTGTATATATTTACTTGATAATAATGAAGTAAGAACATAAAAGAGGTGAAAATGAGAATCCTTACCTAAAGGCTGCTTGTCGATAAGTAAGGTTGCGAGAAGGATAAAAGATTTTCTGTATTTTTTTTTACTAAATTTTTGATAATCTAATAACACAATATAAAAAATAGTGGATTATTAAGATTGTTTTATTTGTTATCTTTTATATACCAATCAAATTTAAATTTATCTCATAAAAAGATCAGTATAAAGAAAATTTATTTGTGAAAAGGGTTTTTGCGTGATATATTCGTCATATAATAATTTAAGAGGTTAAAGACTCTTTTTGAATTACTCTACCATATGATGATGATGTATTTCACGAAAAACTTTTACATAGAATAAAATCAGGGTTTAGTTATAGTTTATGATATGTATATTTTTTTTCCTTTTTAAATATTGGACTATAAATTGGGAAAAATTAATGTGTAGACAGTATTTTTTATAAGAATTTGGGTAGATAATAATTAGTTGATAGTTTATGATATGTTTTGTTCATATTAGTAATTTTGTATGAGGATGTTTTTGTAATTAAAATTGTTGTTAAAATATAAGTGTAAAAACCATATTTAAAGACGGTAATGTCAGCATTCAAAGAAAATATTAATTATATATAAATATAGTGAGTGAGTTTAGGCGTCAATGAAAATGTGATATGAAATCCCCAAGACACGCCGCACCGCAAATTTTCCATTGAAAAAATAAAAAAGAAAAGAAAAAGAATATAAAGCAGTTTGAAGTGGAGATGGGGATATAGATATAGAATAGCCTTTATAAAAATGTTGGTCTGGAATTAAGAAACCGCCCTGATACTGTTCTTCAAAGCATGGATGACTGGTCCCTCTCTATTTTATCTTCCACTTGAATCTCGAGACTGCCATTCCTTTTTTTATTTTTATTTTTATAAGAAACTCTTTTTTAATTTAAGAATATTCTTTCTCTTTTTGGGCTGCTGCATTTGAGAATGACATTTATTATATCATCAACAACATCTTCAAATTAATCTTCCAAAGAATTGAATCGAAAGTAATCATTCGGACCGCACTAGTAATGTTCTATCTCTGTTAGTCTTAATAATTTTTTGAGTCCGTTCCAGTTATAGTTCACGTACTAAAAAATATATATACATATTCAGTTTTCGTTAGAATTTTTTATCAAATTCTCTTAAGTTCCACGTCTATAGTTGATTTACAATTTTTTTTTTCTACGTTTGCTAAAAGGTTCAAACATATTTATCAATGTATATAAAGAACGTTCTTTTAACTTTATCGAAGAACATATATTTTAGTTGTGAGAGTTATATCTCAATCATAAATATTGTACAAGTGGAGATTTTCACTCCTCAATATTAATATAAATATCCTATGATTTTAATTGTTAATTATGGATATCTAACTTGTTCTGAACAGATTTTGATAAACTCTTAATTTGAAGTTTCATTTGAAAAATGCGGGGCTTGATACTTAATATGTTTATGGTAGAATAAAGGACCAACTAAAATCTTATGATTATTACATTAGTCTACTAATAAAACCAGAAGTAAAAAAATCATTAGTAGAAAAGGAAAACAAGAAAGAGCATATTGAAGTAGAAAGCCAAAGCACGAAGTAGCGATCGAGCAGCTGTAAATTGTAATGTTTCTTTGTTGACTGAAAATGATTCTCAGGTCAGGTTCGGTTTTCTTCTTACCTGAGCTTTCTAGAAACTCGTTGAAATCTTTTGGTTTTCTTGCATGATTTTTTATGTAGTTTTCCACCTCTTCAAATTGCTTGTCAAAAGCAACATACGAAAACTCAACATTGCCCAAGTTTACGATAACAAGTAATATTATTATAAATTGAACTAAATTCAAACCTCATAGAAAATAACTACATATAGCTTCTAAAATGTTTTACCGTGTCGAAATTTTACTTGATTTGGTTTGGAGGTTGGCCAAAAGTTTAATTTTAGGTATATCTATCTACTTATAATTCAAATATTTGGATGCATTTTATCTTTACATATACGATAGGGTTTATATATATTTATCAAAATATATTATTATAAGAATGATAAGAATAAATTTTCAAGTTAAACATATTATTCAATTTCGAATAAAAAATATTGTTAAAAGTTTTAATTATGTAATAATTATTATAAAAATCAGGTTTCATTGCGGAAAAAAGCCGAGGGCAAATTTCCCTGATCTGTTCAACAATGATGGTTACAAGCATGCAGATTTAGGTCATTCTAAAATTTACTGGTTTTATATACGCGCTTGGTTGAAAACTAGCTAAGATTTTTTATAAAACCTATCTCCGTTGGTCAAAAGTACTGTTTATAGAAATGCTTTTGATAAACTTTCACATCACATAAATAGTTGTTGTATACAAAACTTACATCATAAACATCAATTGTTTAATATATAAATGACATGTTATTCTGACATTTTACAATGAAACAATATGTCATTTACATTTCAAAGATAATCTCATACACCCTATATATCTACGCCGCTAAAATTTAACACAACTCTACCTCGATTAAAAAAAAAAATGTCAAATCATTTATAATCCCAAATAATATATTTTTTATTCTTAAAAGAAAATATCATCTTCCTATCTATCAATCCCAAATTCCCATAAAAAAACAAACACAAAACGATAAAAAAATTAATTCTATTAATCACGTAAATTATTTATAATTAAAAAATGATTAT